>JAVXUP010000462.1:0-459344 GCA_033070095.1 Escallonia herrerae
GGTAATAGGGAGTTGATGTAGCATGGCTGATGTTGTACCCTTCCATGAGAGCTCGAACCTCTCGGTTAATGAATGGGGTGCCATTGTCAGATATAATACATCGAGGGATGCCGAAACGACAGATGACGTCGCGTAAGAAGTTGGAAACGGCACCTCCCGTGGCTCTCCGCAGAGGTACGGCTTCAACCCACTTCGTAAAGCGTTCAGTAGCAACCATGATCCATGAATGGCGTCTGGACGGCGGGTGGATGGGGCCGATGAGGTCGAGGGCCCAAGAATGAAATGGCCAAGGGGCTGAGATCATGTGCAAGTCGGATGCTGGCGTGTGTATCCTGTCGGCGTGCCGCTGGCAGGGTTGGCAGCGTCGGACATGCGAGATGGAGTCGGATTCCATAGTCGGCCAATAATACCCCAATCTTAGTAATTCTGCATACAGCTTCTGGGAGCCTTGATGTTCACCACAATCACCATTGTGTACTTCGTTAATGACCTTGACCACTTGGGCACCTGCAAGCATCGCAGGGTGCGTCCCGAAAATCCCTTGCGAAACAACTCGCCTTCCGTCACAAAATACTTGACTGCCTTGCGCTTGATGGATCGTGCTGAGCCGCGGTCAGGTGGTAGAATCCCGTGGGATAAATACTGGATGAAAGGCTGGCGCCAGTCACCCTCGATGTCAATGACAAGAGCTTCTGCACCGTCGGGTGCATACAAGCACTCGGGACAATCCTTTTGTATATCCGAGGCGTCCTTGGCCATGGATGGCCAATATAGGCCCATACGCTGGAGGCGACGATACAGGGGGGACCGTCGAGGCCACAACACTTCTGGTGGCCGAGCTGTAATTTGTGTTTTGCCTCTTCCGGTGCCAAACATCTTGCTAGAGTGCCTCCGGGACACCGCCTGTATAAGACATCTCCCATCATTGAAAAGTCTGTAAGGGTGGAGGCATGAGCAAGAGATGGCGCTTTAAGTTTGTCGATGATAGGTTGCCTCCAATCGTCCGCAGTAACGTCCCTCGGGACTAGGTTCAGTGCTGTGCATGGTTCCATTCTCTTGACGATGGTTAGCATCCGTTGTTCACCATCGACCTCTATCTTTGACGCGATCGTGGCCAAGCAGTCCGCATGTCTGTTGTGGCACCTATTGTGATGTTCATACTGGACATGACCGAGTCTTCCTTCCAAGTGTTGCACCAAGGCACGATAAGGTGCCAAGGCTGGTTCTTTGACCGCGAACTCCCCGTCCGCCTGCTTCATGACCAGATTTGAATCTCCTTTCACACACAGCGCCTTAGCCCCCATACTGACGGCGATCATGAGGCCAATGACAAGTGCCTCGTATTCAGCTTCGTTGTTAGACACCGGGAATGCAAGTTTGAAGGATAATGAAGTGGTAACACCGTCTGGTGCCCGGAGGACTATGCCGGCACCCCCTTGCCGGAGGGGTGTGCCATTGGGACCTTTGCTAGTGGCAGAGCCGTCGAATTCAAGCGTCCACAGTTCATCGATGTCGGTGATCAGGGCTGTCTCCTCCCCAGGCAGTTGATCCGATATCGGTTCACATTGTTGGCGTGGGAAGAAGGCCAGGAGGTCTGCAAGTGCTTGGCTCCGCAGAGCTGTAGGATTCTTGATAGATAAACCGAATTCGGCCAATAGCAGCAACCACCGTGTGAGTCGGCCAGACAGGGCGGGACGTGTAAGCATGTAACGGAGCGGGTCAGCCTTGGTGACGAGTGTGATCTGATGCGCCAGAAAGTAATGTCTGAACTTCTGTGAGGCGTACACCAAGGCTAGACAGTGTTTCTCGAGCTCGGAGTAGTTGGCTTCGGGCCCTCTGATCACTCTACTGAGGTAATAAACAGGACGCTCGACACCTTCGACTTCTTGGGCAAGCAAAGCCCCGATGGATCTGGGTGTGGAAGTCAGGTAGAGTAGGAGTGGGATGCCCCGTTGTGGTACGACCATGGTTTGCGGTGACATGAGGACCGCCTTAATCTGTTCAAATGCTTGCCGTTGGGGCGCGCCCCAATTCCATGGTGCGCTTTTACGCGTCAAGTGTTGAAATGGCGTAATGAGCTCGGCCAGTGCGGGTATGAAGCGTCGGAGGTAAGAGACCTTGCCGAGGAAGCTCTTCAGTTGCTTTGTGTTCTTGGGGGGGGGCATTTCTTGGATGGAGGCTGCTTTCGAGGGGTCAACGTCGATGCCCTGTCGACTGACCAAGAAGCCGAGGAACTTGCCGGAGGAGACTCCGAAGGCACATTTCAATGGATTCATCCGCATGTTATACTGGCGGCAACGATCAAAGACCGCTTGAAGGTCGGTGAGGTGATCACTTTCCTTTCTGGATTTGATAATAAGATCGTCGACATAGTCTTCCACAGTACGGTGTATCATGTCATGGAATATTGCTGTCATAGCCCTTTGATACGTAGCACCCGCATTCTTGAGGCCGAAAGGCATAACTTTCCAACAAAAATTACCCATAGGAGTGCGGAAGGCTGTCTTGGCGCTGTCGTCGGGGTTCATGCGAATCTGATTATAACCTGCGAACCCATCCATGAAAGATAAAGTTTCATATCCGGCGGCGGCCTCCGTAAGCATGTCGATATTGGGTAGTGGAAACTCGTCCTTGGGGCACGCCTTATTCAAGTCCCGAAAGTCAATACAGACGCGGACTTGGCCATTCTTCTTTTGTACAGGGACGACATTAGCCAGCCAAATAGGGTGAGTGATAGGTTCGATGAAGCCTGCCTGCAGGAGGCGTTCAATCTCTTGCTTGATTTTCAATTCGAGCTCGGGGCGGAATGTCCGCGGGTGTTGTCGGCTAGGGATGGATCCGGTAGCAATGTTGAGATGGTGTGTGACTAAGGCAGGATCCAGTCCGGGCATCTCATTGTAGCTCCATGCCAAGACATCACGATACTCGTGCAGGAGGGAAACCAATTCCTCTCTTCGGCCGGGGGCGAGTTTTGTGCCAATGTAGGTGTGCCGCGGTTCTTCGCCCGGGTCGGCCAGGTTGATTTCTTCAATATCTTCAGCCTGTGGTCGAGGGCCATCCTCATAGCAAGGTGGTGCCGCGCCGGGGGTGAGGTCAGGATCTGGCTGGCAATGCTCGGCCGTGCGGCACCATTCAGTCTCTCCAAGGGGGTCGGGGTCGAGGGGGTCTGATGAGGGACCGCCTGGAGCCCCTGCATACCGTCATAATTGATAGATGATCTTGCCGTCCTTGACGATACGTCGAAAGGCCGGCTCAGCCTTTTGCTTCTTGGACTTGGGGGAAGAAGGGGGGAATTGGTCGTGGCAGCAGGCGGAAGCGGTGGGGTTGACCCATTATTCTTGTTACTTCTCCCGGTTTTGTCCTTGGGAAGCTTGTCCCCGCACAGCTCATCCCAGGTCGGCAGCCTGGTAGAATGTACATGAGTAGCATTCTCACCATCCTCGGCGAAATTAGTGAAGAAGGAGGCCTCGGCGAAATAAGACTCGGCGCATTCAAAGGGGGCTTTGGTTGCAGGGATTGTCATTGCTACCTCATGTCCCGTAGAACCGGCTACCAGCTTCACACATTGGTGGTATGTTGAGGGAACGGCCTTGTTGACGTGGATCCATGGTCTCCCGAGCAGGAGGTGAAAGGCAGACTCGCTGTCTATTACGTGAAAAGTAGTGTCGCGACGGACAGTTCCGACCATGAGGTCGACAGTGATATGGCCGAGGGTCGACTGAGGACCCTGTCCAAAGCCGGTAATCTTGACGGGGTCACGGATGATTTTCCTTGGGGGAATGCCGGCCTGTTGCAGGGTGATGAGAGGTATGATGTTGATCGAGGCGCCGCAATCAACCAAGGCACGACGGAAGCCCGTGCCATTAACAGTACACTCTAAAAACAGCGGCCGATTGTGATGCTCGACCGGCGGCGAGTCTTCATCCGAGAAGACTAAGGCCGTGGAGGGGATGTGACGTAATTCAGCCTGGGCGGCGAAGCATTCGGGACCGAGGCCGGTGGTGACCTCGAGCAGGCAATTGGAAAGGTAAGTCCGGGCGGCGGGTGAAAACCCCATTTCATCAAAAAAACTTTTGATCTTCGTCATCTGTCGAAAGGAAGGCATCGACTGCTTAGCTGGAGGAGGCACGAGGGTCAGTGTGGGCTCTGCCGGGGCTTCGTGGATTACAGGCTCGACATGGTCAGTGACAGCCATAAGGGCCTGGTGCTCCCTATTGTTGCGATGCGGTGGGTAGGGATCTTTGCGCACATCGTTGTTCTTCCGTAGCTGCAGGTCGCCCGACGCTACCTTCCTTGCAAAGATGGTTCGCAGTGCATTGCAATCTTTGAGCGGATGGCCAAGGGCTCGATGGAAAGGACAGTAGGTGGGCCTGGCCTTTTCTTCGTCTGTGATGTTGGTCCGCATTGGTGGCAGTTGGAAATTTTTGTCATGCGCCACCCATTCGGCCAAGAGTTCCTTCACTGTATTCAGATCACAGGGATAGTCAGGTGCGGGCCTTTGTTGCCTTCGCTTGTCGGAGCCTTGGTTCCCATCTGGAAGCTGACGCTTGAAGCCTGCATAGTTGTTGTTGTCGTTGCTACGTTGAGTGATAGGTGTATCTGCTGAGGCCAACAGCGTACTTTGCGGTCGAGGCTTCCATGACTTGACAGGACCAACTGTCTCGTAAGTTCGTCGGGCTGTCTCCTTGAGGTGTCCCCATGACCTTAACTGTAGGTTCTCGATATGCACTCGGTAGACGTCAATCATATTTTTGATGCATATGGGAACCAACGTTTCGTCTTTGCTGAAATCTGTGCACTCAAGGCACTTGAGATGAAAACGATGCACATATTTATTCAAGTCTTCTCCCTGGTTCTGGCGAATGCCAGCAATATCAACGATAGTCACGCGCTCGGTCTCGTAATGAAACTTGTCTAAGAACAGCTGGACCATGTCGTTCCAGGTGTGGACGGTCCCTGCGGGGATCTGGTGATACCAAGTGTAAGCCAAGCCTGTAAGGGACTTGTGGAATTCTCTCAACTTTAAGCTGCTTCCTGTACCATACTGCTCCAAGGAGCCTGCGAACCTTGTTAGATGTTCACGGGCGTTTCCCTCACGTCCGTTGAAGAGCACAAAGTTTGGTTGCTTGTACTTGAGGGGGTAGGGTGCGATGGCGATATCATTGGCGTACGGGGCGTGTCCGGTTAGACGGGTTGAGGAGTCCGGCTCGGAATTCCTCGACAGGCGACGGACAAGGGCTTCCAAATCTGACTGAGTGACATAGTTGGAGGATGGTGCCTCATTGCCGGTCAAGGGGTGATGACCGCCTGGTGCGTCGCGAGCCCCCGAGCCCCCAGATGGCACGGCTTGATGAACGGGGACATGGGAGGGTTGGTATAGTGCAGGTGCTGGCAGGGGCAGCTGTGCAGGGGCGAGTGTGGGTTGGCGAGACATGCCCATCACTTGGCCGGGGGTTTGGTGTTGCTCAACTGGATAGGGATTAGGTTCCATCTCGATGGAGTCATGCGTTTCGGAGGAGCTTCTTGCCGGCGTCGGATGAGATGGTGTGACAGCGGGGAGAATCTGCTGCAAGACTGGCCCGAGATCCGTGTGTAGCTTGCGGGGCGGCACTGCAGAAGGAGATATGTCGGCTACCGGCAGCGAGGGTGTTGCGAGCCCTACCGCCAAGGGTCTGGATATCCAAGGCGGCGGTAGTCGCGACACTGGGGCCGGGGCGACGTCAAAAGCTGGCCCCGGTCCTGAAGGCTGGATTGATGGAGCGGCCTGCTGTGAGGACAGGGCTTGTATGGATTTTTGCATCTCCATAATGGCGGCTAGTAGAGTGGTCTGTGAATCTTGCAGAGTGGTGATGGTTGGAGTGAGTTGCTGGATGGCTGCATTTACGAGCACTTGCACGTCGGGGGTAGTGGTTGGCAGCTGGTCTTGGAGCCGCGTGGCGCTAGTCTCTTCCTGATCACCGAGGTGGTGTTCTTGCATGGCGGGGTTGGGTCCTTGGCTGGTTGCCCTGGTAGCTCTCCGTTGCACAGGCATAATGCCTAAGTCCGGAAGGTGTGCAAACCGCAATACGATGCTCACCTCCCCAGCGGAGTCGCCAAAATGATGATGCCGAAAATGGTTCGATGATACGTGGAGGTGCCACAAAGGATGCGGTCTGAGTCAGCTTCCAGGTAGGCAACGCGGGAGACAGCAAGGACGGCGTAAGGGCCGAGGGCAAGGCTCCCCAGACAGGTCGTGAGGGCTGGCAGCGCTGCGCAGGCAGGGTGACGATGAACAGGACCGACAGTCTACAGTCCGTGACAAGGGTATGGCGTCAAGGGTCCGTAGACGGGAGTCCAAGTATATTTCTCTCACTAGAATTCCAGAGAGAATGTCTTTTTAGAGAGAGAAAGTGAAAAGTCCAAATGAGAAAGATCCTTGAAAAAGCTCCAAAGTCCACTATTTATAGGCAAAAATGTGCATGTGTCATAAGTTGACATGTGTCACCCCCTGGGAACGACACGTCGCCAGGGGGCCAACGCACTGACCCTCCGTTGGACTGCCGGTTCCTAAGTTCGTGCTGCCCTGCCCTTGCAACATCTCTCTGCCTGTCTGAGGAGACTGATCATGCCGCGGTAGCATGGTCAGAGTAGCCCGTTGCCCCAGCCTCCAGTCCAAGCCCTTACTGAATCCCACAGGCCTGGCAGCGGTGGGGAAGACCCGACGCCCAGCTGCCAGGTGGACTAGGCAAGATGCCCTTCCGAAGACCTGCTCCCATCTCGGAGTGACCCGGGGGTCATAGTCCTTAGGGGTGCCGACGCGAGCCCCCAGTGCCAGAGCACGTAGGCCAGTCACGCAGGCACCCCGGCGGAGATAGTGTCCTGGAGGAGTAGCCTATCCCGTGAGCATATAACATGATTGCAGCGCATGGTGCGCGGTTGAGTGCGGGCGACGAGGGTCGCAGAGTGATCTCCGAGCGACAAGGGTCGTTGCGTGGATGGCGCGCGACCGTGAGCGACGGTTGTCATGGCGACAGAGCGGCCACAAGTGACGGTCATCGAGACTACGAGCGACGGTCATCGCGACGAAGGAGCATGGTTCGAGAGCGACGGTCGTCGTGACAACGGAGCACGGTCAAAGGTGACGGCGTCGGTATTCAAGGCAGGTGGCCGACCCCTAAGGGAGGCCGACCCCTTGGGGTGGCCGACCCCCCAGGGTGGCCGAGCCCCAAGGGTGGCCGACCCCTTTGGGTGGCCGACCCCCATGGGTGGCCGACCCCCAAGGTGGAAGGCACGCCAAAGTCGCTTCACGAATGGTTCACGTGACTTGAGCATGCGTTGCTTTGACCGGCCCTCGAGCGTTGAAAAGTTGACCGCTGACTGGGTGATGTGTCGTGCAAAGTGGGTCCCTTAGCGGGTCCTGGGGTGCGACCAGAATAGGGTATGAACACCCTGTAACACACACACACACATAGCCCATAACACCCACCCACCCCAGTTCAATATTGAATTTGAATTTGAGTTCATTTATTAGTTTTGGTTGGGGTGTGTGTGTGTGTGTGCGTGCGCGCGCGCACGTGCACGTGTGCGCATAGGTGGGTGGTTATTACGGTTTGTTGTTTGGTTATTTAGAAGAGTTTATGATGGTAGTGAGGAGGACAAGCTGAGCGCCGGCCCGAAGGAAGAACTGTCGTGTAGAGGTGGCGGTGGTGAGAGGAGCCACATCCATGGTGGATTGAGGTGGAGGCGGCGGTGGCTAAGGCTGGAGAGTAAGAAAGAGAAAGAGAAAGGAAAAGGAAGAAATGAGAAATTACCATCTTACCCTCCCTCTCCTTTTATCTCAACCATTTAAATTGCTTGAAAATTTTTATTGCTAGATTTTTTTAAAAAAAATTAACGTAAAAGACAAAAGTACCCTTAAATAGTAACAAAATAATTGACTCCCTTTAATAAGATCGTGCGATCCCAACAGATGATAAATCTTGGGGTCTTGGGTGTCGAGTTGTAAACTTTGGAGTTTTAATGTAATCTTCGGCCAACACAAGGTCCAGAGTGCAACTAAAACTGTTTATTTTATTATTTGTTTTTTTGCCAAAATAGTGTTGGTGGTGGAAGTAGTGATGGAGTAATATCAGTTGTGGTGGTGGCAGCAATGAAAAGGTGTCGATGGTGGCTATGGTATTGGTAATTATGGTGGCGGCGATAGGCAAGAACATGCGGTCATGGCAGTTGTTGTAATGTGGTGGATATGTAAATAGTTTTGGTGTGTGTGGATGTGGTGGTGGCAACGATGGTCTGGTAGAGGTGACAGGGTCCTCCTGATCGTGGTGTTAGTGATGGCAGTAGATAAGCCATGGTAATTGTAGTGGTGGCGACAAAAGGGACGTATTGATTGTGTAACGACCCGGTCCATGGCCCCACCACAGGGCATTGCCTCCCTCAAAAGGGCTAACCAAGTAGGTACTTATGAGTTCATAGGCAGGATCTTATAAAGCCAATCATAAACTCTCCCAAAACCGATATCGGATATTACAATCTCGCTACCTTATTCCTTAGCGTCCTCGCTAAGGCTCAATCACACATAGCCCAGAAATCTTCCTCTGTAGCCAATGTGGGATATACCCAGCTCACCCTCATTGCCCTAACCATCCTTTTGATGTGGGATATACCCGGGCTTGCCTTCGTTTCTCCCAACCATTGGCAACCCGACTGGATAGCCCAGCCCGAGCTTTCGAGAGTCGGCTCTGATACCATTTTAGTGGGATATTACAGATTGTGATGGTGGTTGTAGTGTCGTGAAGGCAGTATTACCAGCAAATTAATGTGACAGCCTCATGGTGCTAATTATACTTTAAAAACTAAAATTTTAAATAATAACTTTTTACTATCTCGCTTAAAATTAAGTAATTAGTATTAAGAAAGTTTAACCTGACTATTTTTGTCAGGAATGAATATTTCAAGTGATACAATTTTAAGCAATATCAAATACACTTAATTAAATATAACTGAAAATATTAAGTTTTAGTGCTTAATTGCGATATAAAACGCACTAAATTTAAAAATGATTAAAAAGTTTATGTTTTTAAGTACTTAATTGCGTTATGAATCAAGCAACCCTAAGAAAAGCTAAGGCCTAGAGACTTATCTATAATCCACAAAGAGGTGTTTTATGATTCGGTGCTTATGTTAATGACATTTGTTGATTCTGCAAGTTGTACCACTTAACAATCATTTTTTAACTAACTGAAAAATAAGTTTTTGAGAATTCTGAACGGTCACAACCTTTCATTCAAATTTTAGTGTGAGTTGCCCGCAAAATGATAGCAGGCCCGGAATGAGGGCTCCTATCCATGATATGGACGTGCAAAGTGCACCTAAAAGCACCTTGATGCCATCACTACAGATCTGAGTGCAACTGCAGTGCGGTGCACCGCATTGCGCATGTTTGTGCTCACTCTGTGCTATTAGAACGATGTAACCTATCACGTGAGGATATATATAGATCCATCAAGTTTTCCTCTAGGCAACTTGGGACTGTCAAATTTTGTCCTTTGAATTTCCTTTATTTGCTTCAACATTAAGATCTTAAATTTCTTTCACCACTAGCAGGAAAAGAGTGACTCTTATTGTCAGTTGTATCTTGTTATACCTTGTAGTGTAATTTATAGGACTCGATGTACATGAATCTCCAAACATTTGAAACCTAAAGTTCATCATTCTCCCAATGATTATATATGTATTACATAACACTATGCTCGTGTTGAATTTTAGTGGCCTAAATTCATCAAAGTAACTCCACTAATGTGTAATAGTCCATCAATGGAGTTACTTCATTCTTATTGTACAAGTTCTTTTAGAGATTTTTTAAATTTGTGTATTCAGAGAGAAATTGATAATGAAACGGTCAAGTGCACAATTAATTTTCATGGCAACAGAAATGCAGGAACTCACTTGTCTCGTTATTAGAAACAAAGGAAAAATGTGCTAAGTTATTCGTGCTTGGTGAGGCAGTTTCGTATCACCCAAAGGTACGAAAATTGGTGATCCCCTTACTAATGAAAGCAAATGAAAGAGGGGAATGTCTCTATCTGTACGCTCATATGTTTGTCCACGTCTTAATTTTTGTCAAAAAGATCTATTTTTTAACGATAAAACTACAATGTTAAAAGAATGTAAGGTACGAAAATATAACTCAACTATTGAATTTACTTTGAAAAATCCTAAGTGAATCCTCGTTTCTTTATGGTGACAGAGCTACACTAAGACAAGAGGGGCCAATTAGAACCCCCTAGAATTATGAAAGAAAATTATCATGATAACCTTCATTTGTGAGTTTCTTTTTCGGATTAATTAATCTCTTGAGGCCACCGTAATATGGCTTACATTAGTCCTAATGTGATTTGTTTCCAACCTATCCTGGTCGTACCCAAGGGCCCACTAGGGGTCCCTCTTTGCACGAACACATCGACAAGGTCAACGTCAATTTTTTTCAACGCATTGAACCGGTCAAAGTGCGCACGCTCATGTCACGTGCACTTCTTGCTTCGCACACCTTAGTGACCAATTATTTCACGTTAGCAGGACTCACAGTACCACATTCGTCACGTCGCGACCACCTGAGCACCTTTTCACCAAACACATCGACCGATGGCGCAACCGGAGCTACGGGGTCAAGGGAAAGGCCTTGGCAGCCTCCATGGGGGGTAGGCCTTGGCCTCCCCCCCCCCCTGATTTTTCACTTTTTGTGTAAAGTCCTTTTCGCGCTTTGTTCGCTTCATACACTTCGTATGTGACTTTGTCACCTTGTTCGTCATATGGGTATGACTCACGGCAACACGCTCGTTGCAATGCACCTTTCGGATTTGTCATTGCTTATCAAAACACCAACCGTCGGCGCGCCCAAAGTTCACCAAAAGGGGCAGTGGCCTTGGCCTCCCTTCATGGGAGTTGGCCATTGGCCTTGGCCAACCCCTAGGGTAGGCCTCGGCCTTCCCAAGAGGTCGGCCTCGGCCTACCCAGGGGTGGTGGCCTTGGCCTTCCCCCAATTTTGGCTTATGGCCTCCCCTCGCGAGTGCACTTATTTTTTCGAGTCTTTGCACCTCCGCGATGTTTACGGACATTCGTACACCAACCTCGCAATGTCCATCGTCCATGACCGCGCACCACTCCTGTGATTCCTCTCGCCCAAAGTCGAGCGCTACCGTCGAATGACTCGTCACCGACGACCGCATACCATCACTCCCAACTTTGTCATTACTACTTGTTGCATTCATTATTTTGTTATAACAGGCACACTCAACTATATCCCATCTTCAAGACACCTGACGCGTGCCCGTGCGACGTCTCCACGACGTTCGTCGCAGCGCCCTTGCGCCATTCTCATGATACGTGCTCCTGGCACCAAGTATTGCTCTGCAACGTTGGTCGCCATGCTCGTACGCCACTTCCATGACACGTGCCCCGGCATAAGGTATTGTCTCCGCAACGTTCGTCGTCGCGCCCGTGAGCAACTTCCATGACATGTGCCCACAACACTAGGTATTGTTTAATGTCCTTGGAATCGCGCCCATGCGCCACAATCATGTTACATGCTTTTGGGGGGCTCCGTTGGTAGTGCTCTGGCATGAGGACCCCTCGCAGTGGGATGGACTCACAATCTTATAGTCGTCGCCGCCACGGGATGGGCTCACAATCTTAAAGCCATCGCCGCCATAATCACGGGGGGCTCCGACATGAGGACCCCTCGCAGCGGGATGGACTCACAACCTTATAGTCATCGCCGCCACAGGATGTGCTCACAACCTTAAAGCCATCGCCGTCACAATCACGGGGGGCTCCGACATGAGGACCCCTCGCAACGGGATGGACTCACAACCTTATAGTCATCGCCACCACGGGATGGGCTCACAACCTTAAATCCATCACCGTCACAATCACAGGGGGCTCCGGCATGAGGACCCCTTGTAGCGGGATGGACTCACAACCTTATAGTCATCGCCTCCTCGGGATGGACTCTTAACCTTAAAGCCATCGCCGTCAGAATCACGGAGGGCTCCGACACGAGGACCCCTCGTAGCGGGATGGACTCACAACCTTAGAGTCATCGCCGCCACGGGATGGGCTCATAACCTTAAAGCCATTGCCGTCACAATCACGGGGGGCTCCGGCATGAGGACCCCTCGCAGCGGGATAGACTCACAACCTTATAGTCATCGCCGCCACGGGATGTGCTCACAACCTTAAAGCCATCATCGTCACAATCACGGGGGGCTCCGGCACGAGGACCCCTCGTAGCGGGATGGACTCACAGCCTTATAGTCATTGCCGCCACGGGATGGGCTCACAACCTTAAAGCCATCGCCGTCACAATCACGGGGGGCTCTGGCATGAGGACCCTTCGCAGCGGGATGGACTCACAACCTTATAGTCATCGCAATCACAGGATGGGCTCACAACCTTAAAGCCATCACCGTCACAATCACGGGGGGCTCCGGCATGAGGACCCTTCGCAGCGGGATGGACTCACAACCTTATAGTCATCGCAATCACAGGATGGGCTCACAACCTTAAAGCCATCGTCGTCACAATCACAGGGGGCTCTGGCACGAGGACCCCTCGTAGCGGGATGGACTCACAACCTTATAGTCATCGCTGCCTCAGGATGGACTCTCAACCTTAAAGCCATCGCCGTTAGAATCACAGAGGGCTCCGGCACGAGGACCCCTCGTAGCGAGATGGACTCACAACCTTATAGTCATCACCGCCACGAGATGGGCTCATAACCTTAAAGCCATTGCCGTCACAATCACGAGGGGCTCCGGCACGAGGACCCTTCGCAGCGGGATAGACTCACAACCTTATAGTCATCGCCACACGGGATGTGCTCACAACCTTAAAGCCATCACCGTCATAATCACGGGGGGCTCCGGCACGAGGACCCCTCGTAGCGGGATGGACTCACAGCCTTATAGTCATCGCCGCCATGGGATGGGCTCACAACCTCAAAGCCATAGCCGTCTTCATTTCGGGGGGCTCCGCTCGTAGTGCTCCGGTACGAGGACCCCTCACAACGGGATACGCTCGTTACCATAAAGCTATCATCGTCTTCATTCCGGAGGCTCAATTCGTAGCGCTCCGGCACGAGGACTGTTCGCAGCAGCGGGATAGGTGACTCCTTCGGGACACTATTTCCATCAGGGTGTCTTCATGACTGGCCTACGTGCTCAGGCACTGGGGGCTCGCATCGGCACCCCTAGGGACTATGACCCACAGATCACTTCGACAGTCTGTGGAGCATGGGCAACTGTGGACCCCTCGGTGACGTGTCACTCTCGAGAATCTCCACATGTCACGTGATGACATCATCATCTCAACCTTTAGAAATAGGGTCTTGATAATTCATTTGCCAGACTTTAAATTTTCAGATTCGTGGAACTCTGACATTTTCACTTTCTCACTCTAGAATCTTAGAGAGAAACATATAGACCTTGACTCTAGACCTAAGCATCGGACTGTGACTGTTATTGTGTGTTCACCCTGCGCCATCGCCCTCGCAGCACTGCCACCCTTAGGCTCTATTTGGGAAGGCCTTGGTCTCTGCCCCTGCTCTGCCCTTGCTGTGTCCCACATCATCACACTTGGCATCTGACTCAGCCTGCATTCCTTGTGGCACCTCCACATCGACAGCGAACCCACTTTCCTTGGCATCATTTTGGCGACTCCGTTGGGGAGGTGAGCATCGCAGTGCAATTCATCCCGTGCCAGACACATCCAAGTAACCATGCCTCAGCAACGTAGGGCTACCAGGACTACCAATCACAGCCTCAACCTAGCCATCCATGAAGTTGCATTTTCTAGACTTAGAAAATTTTCAAGCTACATTGCTCTTGCACAAGTCTACTGACACCACTCTTGATACTGTCACCCACTCTCTTAGGGGCTTCGCCACTTCCTAACCCCATCCGCCTCACATTGCAGCGACTTGGTACGTGGTGCGCGAGGTGGCTCGGGCCGCGCTGCTGCGGTCGCATCGTCACCCCTCGTCCATTTTTTTGACACTTGAACAATTTTTAGTTTTTTCACAACCGATCATCGATGATCACCCTCAGTGGTCTCCCTCGCCATCCTTAACTTAGTCCAACACTTAGAAAAATTTTAATTTTTTCGCAACTGGTCATCCATGATCACCCTCAGCGGTCTCTCTCGGCACTCTTGTTCGTGCTCAACACTTAGAAAAATTTTGTTACAAAAAAATTTCACACTCCTTCTCCTTAGCTTTCGTCTAACACTTGGAAAATCTACTCAACACTTAGAAAATTTTCAAAATTTTCTCTCCCCCTTTGTCCTCATCCCTCTCACCCTGCCTGCTCGTGGTCGGGTCACCACCCTCTCACCCTCGTTCTACACTTAAAAAAAATTTCACAAATTTTTCTCATCTCCCCTCCCCCTTCAACCTTCAACCATTCCACCTTCTTCCATGGACAAGGCCGACCCCTATACCACGCCACCTTGACCAAGACCAACCTCCGACCTTCTCATCGACCCCGAGGCCAACCTTCCACACCTTCAACCACCCCTCTCTCTCTCATCTTTCTCACTTCGACCACCCATCGGCCCAAAAACACTCCATAACCACCCCTCTGTCTCACCTTTCTCACCACGGCGGACCTCCCGACAACTAAGGTTGACAACCAATACATACTTTGGCCTGCCACACATTCACCCAATGACCTCACACCAAGGCCAACGCCACAAAGATCTTCACATCACAGCTGACCATCAAGACCAACGAACTACCTCACCCCACTATTCTATAACGACGACTACCATCACCAAACATCATCGACATCATCCTCACAAACATGCACTTTAAAAAAATTACAATATCAACCGCCTTCCATTGCCCGTGCCCCGGCACCCGTCGTGGACTGCCCCAACATCACGATACCCGAACGCCCCCTTGTTACGACCCTCATGACGATGTCCCCCGACATCAATGTACTTCTAGGTGGTGCACGAGGTTGCTCGAACCACTTACTCCTTCTCATTGTTCAATGCTCGTCGCCATCGTGCAGGTGTCGTCTCCGCGACCTCTGTCCGCCAGCACCCAGGCACCGACTCTGCGACCCCTATCATTCCCACCCTGGCCCCATCTCCACGACCCCTGTCGCCCGCACCCGTGCGCTCCTCTGCGACCCCTGTCGCCCCGCCCGCGCACCGTCTTAGCGACCCCCGTTGCCCGCGTCTGGACGCCAATACTTTGACGCCTGTCGTTCACACCCAGGCACCGATTCCGCGACCACTGTTGCCCATTCCCTAGCGCCCTATTATCATGCCCTTATGTCAACTCCTATCCATACTCAGGCTTCAGTAGGTGGTGCACGAGGTGTAACACCCCGATATAATTTAACAGATCAAATTATATTTTTTAAACGGCAATTTATTTTCTTAGCATTAACGTACTTAGTAGCGACGTTGATACGAAAGATTTAACGTCGCTTCAATGCGTAAAATTTTGTAGGTAACTTTTTAGCAGCAAATAATTTTTTTTAGCGTCGATATTTTTATTAGAAATTTTAGCGATGAAATTTTGTTATCTTTAGCGATAATGTTTAGAAACTTTAATTAAGTCATGATTTAACGATAGTAGTTATAAGAATATCTATTTAGACCTTTAGTGACGATTAGCGTGATCGAAATTTTAACGGCTATGTTTAACGATAAATTGTAGAAATTATAAGATATAGTTTAATGATGAGTGATATTGATCGATGTAATTAGTGACAATTACCGTTAACGTATATTTTCTTAATACTTAGCATCGATGTGTATTTTTAGCGACGGATTATTTTCCTTAGCATCAATATACTTTTAGCGATAATTAGTTGAGCGTGTATTAGTTAAAGTTTATAAGAAAATTTTTGAGACTATAGCATAATTAAATTAAATGAATACAAAATCTGATTTTTTTAGGCTTAGTCAACTCTGTATCTTTGGAAGCAAATCAGAAGGGAACAAATGAAGGGAATTAAGAGGAGATTTAAATCTTACTTTAAATGGAAAAATCGGTTACAGCTAAATCAAAAGAAAATAAAGTTAGAGAAAGATAGAGTGAGAGAGGATATTGCTCTTCAGTTATAGAGAAAGAATACAGAGAGAGCGCAAGAGGGAGCTACTGCCTCACGGCAGTAGCTGTGTTGTGTGAGGCAGTGAGGGGCATGGTAAGGGTAGCTGCCATATTTACGTGAATGAAGGGCTGAAATGAAGCATCCATGTGCGGTTGTGCACGGCTGTGCAAAGGTGTTCGCATGTGGGTTGAACTGAGTAGAAGAGGGAAAGGGATTGAAGATGTTTTCCGGCGAATTATTTTGGTATGTTTCTGACCACTTTCTCCGTAATTTTTTTTATCAATGAATTATGGGATTAAGGAATCTGTGAACGGAAGAGTGCCTAATGTACGATTAGCGTGAGATTTGTGGGCGAGTTTTGTGTTTTGTGCAATACCGTGAACGAATTAGTGTGCATCTGTGTGAGAGTGCAGCAAGGGAGGGTGTTTTGTGTGCAGATAGTGGTTTATTTCATGGGGTTGTACACATAAAAGGGAAAGGAGAGCAATGGCTACTGTGTTGTTTATTTAGTGGCATGTGTGTGTTTCTGTGAGTATGGGAATAATCAGTAGCAAAGGGAAGCCCCATATGGCATTGGCATCTGTTGTGGGGTGTTATATATGTGTGTATATATATATATATATATATATATATATATATATATATATATATATATATATGTTGGCACTTCGTGTGTTATGTGAAATGTGAGAAGTGAGTTTTGAGGGTTGCTGTGTGAGTGTGTATGTATATATTGGTGAGTATATAAACCAACTAAAAGAGAAGAAGAGAAAACCCATGACAGGGGTGTGAGATTTCCAAATGGTTGTGAAGGTATTTTGGGTAATGTGGGTTTAAAAGACAAGAAATGGGGAGCAAAATGAAGTTGCGTGAACAATAATTTTGAACTGTGAATATATTCTGGGTTTTGGACAGAAGCTGAAAGAAGAGAAGAAGATGCTGAACAGTGATGGGTTTTATGTTGTAAAGGGTTACACTGTTCATGTGGCTGTTGTGTATTGTATACTAGTCGGATAATTTTGAAACTTTACAGGAAGAATTGTGGCGCAATATTAGAATTACTGTTAAAATATCATAGTTTTCTGATATCGTATGTATTTTTAATATTTTCTATAATTTCAAAACCGTAAAATTCTTTTGGAGCCTTTAAACCCTGAAAATGTTCTGGGAAAATTAGAGTAGTGTTTATATAGTATAATAAAGACTCTGTATAAATTTGGTGATTTTTGGAATCGATTTGTTATCATTTTCAGTATCGCATTGAATTTAGAAAAATGAAAAATAAAGAAATAGTTTTTAGGTCTTTTAAATTCTATAATTTTTATATATTTTTTAAAGTTCTTATAAAAATTATGGGACTTATTTTGCAGCTGGAAGTAATTTTGGCAATTTATGGATTTTTATTGCATTTAAGGAAATTATTTTAAATTCAAAAATATTCAAAAATTCAGAAAATTCATATTTTGACTTTTAATAAGTTTTAAGCTAAAAAAAAGTGTTTTAGTGTAAATTATTATAAATTCTAGCGTGTCGTTACCCATTAAGAAACGTACGAGGATTTCGGTTAGGTTAGCCGTGTGCGGGAACCGTTTGAGTTGTGCGATTTCGGGATTAGAAGTAAGCGTCGTCTGAGTAGTTGATACTAGGTTTATAGTATATTAGTATAGATTATGTTTTAACAAGTGGATTGCCAATATAGGTTATTCGAAAAATATTGATCGAGGATTGGTAGCATCGCCTAGCTTGGACTGAGGTAAGGATTTTTTCTCCGAACCCTACTTCATCGTTATGTTTTCAAATGTTTATTATGAAAACTTTATGAACTACATTGATTCGAAATTATGTTTGATATAAAAGATATTTTTAAATTGCCCATGAAACCCTAAATTGAGCCTTATAGCGATCGTTTGGAATTCTGTTTCATCTCATCTTGGAATTCATTGTTCATTTGATATGTTTATTGATTGCTCATCGTAAATTATTTTTAAATTCTTTATTACTTCTCAATGTTGACATGAGTTAGTAACTTGGGAGCCATAATGATGGTCTGTATTATTGGCGTTATAAGGATGGTCTGTTGGATGGGTTTAACTAGTACCTAGATGGACTAGTCAGTGTTACATATGCATATGTAAAGCGATCGAGCACTGCCGGGGCGGCTTTGCTTCTGTACTACTCATGTTCAACGTTTCCTATTTATGTTTATTGCATTTTAAGTGTTTTAAAAATGGTTATCGATTTAAGGGAACTGAGTTGATACTCATCCCTGTGTTGTTTATATTGAAATGATGTGGTTTTCTTGAAAACCCTTTTAAAATTATCGTTTGATTGTATATAGATAGATTGTTTTGAACCGCTCTGTTTCTCCGCTTCAAAATTTTCTATTGGTTTAAATGTCAAATTGTCCGTATCGTTTTCTTATTTTTAAATCTTTGTGCGACCTTACTGGGCTCTCAAAAGCTCACTCCCCTTTGACTTCCTTTCCGCAGGTGACAGCCAGCAGTAGGTTACTTGAATAGGGATTAGAGCCGAGCAAGCGAAAGTGAAGGAATTAGATTTTTGGTATTCATCATTAGAACCCCTGCATGGGTAAATACTATTGTTTAAATTTTCTTAGACTTAGACTTAGACTTGGTATTTAAATTGAGACAGTAAATTTAGAGTATTGTCTTATTTGATGTTTTAGTTGCTCTGACTGACTGGTGGTTCTAATTAGGTTGAGTTTGAGGGTCCTATTGTTTTAGTGTAAACGATTGATTGAGTGTTAACGTTCCGGAAAATTTCGGGATGTTACACGAGGTGGCTCAAGCCACCTTCGTCATTCAGAGACAACGTCAATGACTCTCGAACCAGCAACATCCAAAATTATTCCAAGTGTTTATGTGTGCGGCGCCCGCTCGGGTTGCCCCTCCGCGCACACCACACGCAGGGGCCTTATGTTCCTAACCTATCCTGGTCGTACCCAAGGGCCCACTAGGGGTCCCTCTTTGCACGAACACATCGACACGGTCAACGTCAATTTTTTTCAATGCATCAAACCGGTCAAAGTGCGCACACTCATGTCACGTGCATTTCTTGCTTCACACACCTTGGTCACCAATTATTTCATGTTAGCGTGACTCACGGTACCACTTTTGTCCCGCCGCGACTACTCGAGCACCTTTTCACC
The DNA here is from genome assembly GCA_033070095.1 of Escallonia herrerae. Taxonomy (NCBI): domain Eukaryota; kingdom Viridiplantae; phylum Streptophyta; class Magnoliopsida; order Escalloniales; family Escalloniaceae; genus Escallonia; species Escallonia herrerae. Next base: position 19,273 of record JAVXUP010000462.1, read on the forward strand.
AAAAACATCAACCGATGGTGTAACCGGAGCGACGGGGTCAAAGGCAAAGGCCTTGGCCAACCCCATGGGGTCAGCCTCAACCTCCATGGGGGGTTGGCCTCGGCCTCCATGGGGGGTCGACCTCGGCTTCCATGGGGGGTTGGCCTTAGCCTTCCCCCCCCCCCCCGGTTTTTCACTTTTCGTGCAAAGTCTTTTTTGTGTTTTGCTCGCTTCATACACTTCATATGTGACTTTGGCACCTTGTTCGTCATGTGGGTGTGACTCACGGCAACACGCTCGTCATAATGCAACTTCTGGATTCGTCATTGCCTATCAAAACACCAACCGTTGGTGCGCCCGAAGTTCACCAAAAGGGGGAGTGGCCTTGGCCTCCCTTCATAGGAGTTGGCCATTAGCCTTGGCCACCCCCTAGGCTTGGCCTAGGTGTGATACCCCGAACGTATCGAAAAATTATTTAACACTAGGTTAATTAATTAACGGAAAATTTTTATCGAGTAACGTCCTTTTGGCGTTAATTAGGTGGCGGGAAGTGAGAAAAGGTGTCAGTGTAGCTTGGGGTCAAAGTGGAATTTTCCTAATTTAGAGGGGCAGAAAGTGAATTACATATAGTTGAGGGGTCATTTGATAAATATGAAAACTATTGGGGATCAAATCATAAATTGTGGAAAGCTTACCCAAATGCCAAGTGTCCAAGGAAAATTTCCTACCTGTTGCCACCTCATGTTAGGGTGGTGACTAAGGGAATGTACTGAGTGATTGAAATTGAAATTCGGGAAAACAAGAAGAGGGAGAAGAGAACAAAGCAGAAAAAGAAAAGAAAAACAGAGAGGAAGACAGCTTCGGGGAAAGAACAAGGAAAAGGAAAAAGAAGAAAGAAAGAGAGAAGCAGACCAAGAACAGAGAAAAAGAAGACAATAGAAAAGAAGGCAGCTTTGGGGAAGGAAGAAGGAAGAGGAAAAAAAAGAAGAAGAAGAAGAAATAGAGAAGAAGGCAGCTTCGGGAAGGAAGAGAGAAGAGGAAAAAGAAAGAAAAAGAAGAAGAAAGCTCGTGGAGAGGAAGGAACCAACGAATAAGGAGCTCCACTGTAAACATCCTTGTTCATGGATTTAATCCCATTCAAGCTTGATATGTGACTCCATTTTAGTGTAAATTGTATGGAATCAGTGACTGTGAATGGTCGTGTGTGTGTGTAAAGTGGGTGCGTTTAGCGTGCCTGTGTGCGCGCAGGGTGTAGGAAGGATGGTGATGAAGTTGGGACGGATTGGTGGGTCTGTGCGTGCAGGTTGGTTTGTGTTCATGGCTGTGTGAGTTCGGGTGTGTGTGTTAGTGTGTGATTTTGTGTGGTTTAGATGTGTTAGGGTGTGTAATTGTAATGGATTAGAAATGTTTTGGTGTGGGTTTGGTTGTATATCCAAATGCATAAGCGAGTGGTGTGGGAGTTTTGATGTGGCAGTTAGGAGGTTGAAGAAGACTGGGTGTGTGAAAAAAAAACGTGAACTAGTGTGTGTTGATCATGAACAATAAGTGTAATGGTCACTAAAAGTGAAAAATAAATTAAGCAGTTTTTTCAATAAATGTTTAAAAATACCTAGAGCCAGATTTAGCCAAAATTACAAAAAATAGACCCCAGGTATTTTTAGGAGATCTACATCGAGGAAAAAATTTCAGATTTTTCTGAGGACTGGAAGGGGGTAAACTGCTACGGGAAACCGTGAAACTTTACAGTGTAAATTGAAATATCAAACGAGCTCGTTTTGATGCGAAAATTTTATGGGGACTTTAGGATGTTGGGAAGTTTCTTTTCCCAAGAGTTTGGGCCATTCTGAGATCGTTTACTATTTTTTCACCGAACGGGCTTTTAAGCACTCGGTCCGGACACCGGTTCGGAATTTTCGGGCAAAAATTTTCTAAATACTTTTTAGCTTGGGAATGACTTCAGGAGGGTAAAAATAACGTTTATAAGTGATTTTGAGATTTATTTGTTTCCGGGAACCTCGTGGGGGCATTTTCGCAAATGCCATCGGAGAGGGGTATTTTGGTAATTTTCTCGATAGACTTTTTCGAAGGACTTTTAGTCCGGAAAGGGTGGTTAAACACCTATAAGGTTGTTTTGAAGTTGATTTAAGGTGAGGGGAGCGATAGTGGACCCCAGGGGTATTTTGGTAATTTCTCACTAGACAAGGGGTATTTTGGTAATTTTACCGCGCGAACTCTGAACTTCGCGAATGCCTTAATTGAGAATTTTAGAATAACAAGAAGCGGAGAATGGGATTAAAATCCCTAACTAAAGGGTGTTAGCACTAGTGCGATGCTCGGCTAGGTTAAAGACCTGGCTATTAGGTCGGAGTAATCGACCGCCGTAGAGCACGGTAATAGCTGATAAATAAAATAAAATAATTTTTTATTATGATGATCAGTGACTAACGAGTAGGGTCTTATTTGATTAGGTGACCCCACTCGCGGCGCTGTGAAGTTGTTGGGCTCGTCGGCTATAAACCAGCCAGGTAAGGATAGTACGGCTCTTTGCATGCTATGAAATTGTTCCTCGTGGCATACCCATCATTGTTAGGGTGAAGTATGATGAAGATGAGGTATCGGTGATTGTTGTGCCTGTACCTCTCGTACTTGAAATGTTATTGTGGTTTTCGACTAGCTTGTTTCCTAGTCTACTTTGTGTGCGTTTAGTGACGATTTCGGATTACCTTATTGAACCTCGGTCGTATGTTTGACTGGAATTTCTTGTTGAGTGGTTTATTGAATCGAGGACATGGGGTGAACTCAGTTCCCTTAGTCCGTTCAGTTGTTGTATTACGTGCTTTGACGATAGCGTGGTTTGGGGGACGAACAACTCTTCGTGAGTTCCCTTCTTATGCTTGATGTCTCTTTTATTTGTCTGAGACTGAGATGAACATCCCGAAGCAGGGGACATTATGTGAAAGGAGGGCCAGTGAAACATAATCACAGGCAAACAGGATGTAGGGCGCGCGGGTCGAGTCAGTCGTGTCGATTGAGTCCGGTCAGTCCGGTCAGTGTCTGCATTGTATTTGACTTTATCATGACACTATGATTTTAATGGCTTATATTTGATTGATGTTTAATTTGGCGATTTAGTGTTCACGTGCATTGTAGTCGGTCAGTCAGTTCGGTCAGTCCTGTTCATTAAATATGGTGATAATGTTGTTCTGTTGGGCCTTAAAGCCGCTCAGTCTGACTAAAAGAAAAGAAAACATGTTGCTTGATTCATTGAACTGATGTTATGTCATCCATTGAAATTATGGATTCTTGATATCGTTGAGACTGATTATCATTTCTCCCAAGGCTATCACTTCGCTGTCTGCGTTGTTCCTCGTATTATCTTTACTGGGCGATTTGCGCTCATTCCTTACCTGTAATGTTTTCAGGCAGTCAGGGCGGAGTAGGGGAAACCTAAAGGAAAGGGAAGGAGAAAGTGCTCGATCAGTAAATCCAAAAGTAAGACGGCGATATGCTCATTTGGGGACTAGACATTTTGTGTAAATATTTCCGCTGTGCTCATGTTGAGCCTTACGATGAAAATTTTTGTCAGGATGGATTTTTGTAAAACCTGACGTATGTTCAAGGATGTTGTTTTTAGAATTGCTCTGTATCGACAGGGTTTATGATGCAGTAATAACTGACAACCCGGCTCTGGTGACATCACTAGGGTTGGGGGTGTCACACTAGGCCTTCCCAAGGGGTCAGCCTCAGCCTTCTCAAGGGGTCGGCCTCAGCCTCCCCAGTGATGGTGGCCTTGGCCTTCCCCTAATTTTGGCCTATGGCCTCCCCTTGCGCGCGCACTTGTTTTTTCGAGTCTTTGCACCTCCGTGATGTTTACGGATGTTCATACACCAACCTCGCGACGTCTGTTGTGCATCAACCTTGGGACGTCCGTCATTCGTGACCGCGCACCACTCCCGCGATGCCCGTCACCCAAAGTCGCGCGCTACTGCCGAATGACCCGTCGTCGACGACCGTATACCATCACTCCAACCTTGTCATTACTACATGTTGAATTCATTATTTTGTTATAACAGGCACACTCAACTCATATCCCATCTTCAGCACATCCGACTCGTGCCCATGGGCCGTCTCTGTGACGTTCGTCGCCGCGCCCGTGCGCCATTCTCATGATACGTGCCCCCGGCACCAAGTATTGCTCTGCAACATTCGTCAGTGCTACGGTGCACCATTTTCATGATACGTGCCCTCGACACCAAGTATTGCTCCACGACGTTCGTTGTCGCGCCCGTGCGCCATTCTCATGAGACGTGCCCCTCCACCAAGAATTGCTTCGCGACGTTCGTCGTTGCGCCCATGCGCCACTTCCATGACTCGTGCCCCGGCACCAGGTATCATCTCCGCGACATTCATCGCCGCACCTGTGCGCCACTTCCATGACATGTGCCCACGGCACCAGGTATTGTCTGATGTCGTTGGAATTGCCCCCATGCCCCGCAATCATGTTACATGCTTTCAGGGGGCTCCGTTCGTAGTGCTCCGGCACAGGGACCCCTTGCAGCGGGATGGACTCACAACCTTATAGTCATCGCCGCCATGGAATGGGCTCACAACCTTAAAGCCATCGCCGTCACAATCACAGGGGGCTCTGGCATGAGGACCCCTCGCAGAGGGATGGACTCACAACCTTATAGTCATCGCCGCCATGGGATGGGCTCACAACCTTAAAGCCATCGCCGTCACAATCACGGGGGGCTCTGGCACGAGGACCCCTTGTAGCGGGATGGACTCACAACCTTATAGTCATCGTCGCCGTGGGATGGGCTCACAACCTTAAAGCCATTGCCGTCACAACCACGAGGGGCTCTGGCACGAGGACCCCTCGCATGGGATGGACTCACAACCTTATAGTCATCGCCGCCACGGGATGGGCTTACAACCTTAAAGCCATCGCCATCACAATCATGGGGGGCTCTGGCACGAGGACCCCTCGTAGTGGGATGGACTCACAACCTTATAGTCATCGTCGCCGTGGGATGGGCTCACAACCTTAAAGCCATTGCCGTCACAACCACGAGGGGATCTGGCACGAGGACCCCTCGCAGTGGGATGGACTTACAACCTTATAGTCATCGCCGCCACGGGATGGGCTCATAACCTTAAAGCCATCGCCGTTTGAATCACGGGGGGCTCCGGCACGAGGACTCCTCGCAGCTGGATGGACTCACAACCTTATAGTCATTGCCGCCATGGGATGTGCTCACAACCTTAAAGCCATCGCCGTCACAATCGTGGGGGCTTCGGCACGAGGACCCCTCGCAGCAGGATAGGCTCGTTACCATAAAGTTATCACCGTCTTCATTTCAGGGGGCTCCGTTCGTAGCGCTCCGGCATGAGGACCCTTCGCAGTAGCGGGATAGGCGACTCCTTCGGGACACTATCTCCGTCAGGGTGTCTTCGTGACTGGCCTACGTGCTCCGGCACTGGGGGCTTGCGTCGGCACCCCTAGGGACTATGACCCATAGATCACTCCGAGACGGGAGCAGGTCTTCAGAGGGCATCGCGCCTAGTCCACCTGGTAGCTGGGAGTGGGGTTTTCCCCACCACTGCCAGGCCTGTGGGACTCTGCAAGGGCTCTGATTGGTGGCTAGATCAAGGGGGTTCTCTGGGCACACTAACGATGTGGGAGCCAGTCTTTCCAGACAGACAGAGCGACGCTGTGCGGGGCAAGCCGGGTGAATATGCTATTTGACAGTCCGTGGAGCACGGGCAGCTGTGGACCCCTCGGTGACGTGTCACTCCGAGAATCTCCACATGTCGCGTGATGACCTCATCATCTCAACCTCTATAAATAGGGTCTTGATAATTCATTTGCCAGACTTCAGATTTTTAGATTCACGGAACTCTGGCATTTTCACTTTCTCACTCTAGAATCCTAGAGAGAAACATACAGGACCCTGACTCTGGACCTAAGTATCGGACTGTGACTGTCGTCGTGTATTCACCCTATGCCTTCGCCCTCGCAGCACTGCCACCCTTAGGCTCAGTTTGGGAAGCCCTTGGTCTCTGCCCTTGCTGTGTCCCACATCATCACACTTGGCATCTGACTTGAACTGCATTCCTTATGGCACCTCCACGTCGACAGCAAACCCACTTTCCTTGGCATCATGATTCAAATTCTATTGTTATGGTAAATTACCAGTTTTCATGTTAAATGTTCAACAAATTTCATCGATGGAATGGCTAGGATGGGGGTGATTTTGTTTAATTACAATGTGAACTCTGGAATTCATAATATTACTTAACGAATGGTAAGGACTCTGATTTCCTTTTGCTCTCAAAGTACTAATTATTGCAATGCCTTAAAGTTGAATATCTAGAATATAAAAACTTGTTTTTTTATCCCAAACTTTTAACTAGTTAAGTTTAGTACCAATATAATGGTTCTTGTCGTCATCAAATTCTGGACAAGCGGGTAGAACTCCTTCATTTTCACTTATCAGAATTAATGTTCCCAAAAAATTTATGCTAAAAAATTGTCACAAAATATATGTTTGGGATAATCTGTTGTACAAAATCTCTACAGTAAAAGTTTCAGTGACAAAGATTTATCATTAAAGAGCTTTCTCGCTATTGCTAAAATTTATAACTATAATTTTTTATATTAATGGCATATATTTTTATTATAACTTAAATGCTGCACAGCAGAAAATTGTTACCTCCTGTGGGTTACATTTCTGGTTCGGTACATGTCAATTGGTTTACAACCAATCAAAATAAAGAGAAGATTTTAGTTCAGATTTAGGAGTCGGTAAGGTCCAATCTAGCACCCCTGCTTTTTCAGATCCGCGCAAAGAGCTAGTGGAGTCTGTACCGTATCATTCCCGCCACAAAAATATCTGCCACAACCAAAGTGATGACGTGGTGGCTACAGAAGGCTGACAAAAGTTAGGCCAGAGATAATTTTTCTCTCAAAATATCCTCCTCTCAGCACGCTCCAAGTGGCATAACAATTTAGTGCAACTCTTTTTTGCCTTGATAAGGTCTACCAAATACCAATTACCATCCTACCAGACAACCTTCGCTTTGTTAAATATATCCATTTTGTTCACTGTTCTCGACATTGATTGGCATATACATTTTGAATAATTATATCACATGCGCGTGCCGAGTGATATGTATGTATGTATGTGTTCTATGATGGATCTCGTAGTAAAGATAATCTTATATGCGCAAGAGGAAAATTAAAATGGCTATAGTAGAAGGAAAAACAAACCTGAAGGATTGAATTCATAGCTAATTTCAGTAATTGTCGAGTTGCAGTAAAAGTAGCATTCGATGATTTTATTTAACACTGTAACGTTTTTTAATTCTTGCATCAATCACGAGTAAATTTATCGGCAGTTGCATTTATTAGGAGCATGGAGTGAGGTGAATCTCAAAGTTGTTTGTCAAATCGACGAACAAGATTAAAATGTATAATTCACGTTTTATAGCGAAAAAGGTACAAATAAATTTAGCTAAATAGAACGTAAGAATTTTCTCCATCCTAAATTTATATCTATATCTATATTATATATAAAGGGAATACCTTCTTTAGTGTAACACTACTTTTGCTGTTACATAACTACACACTTAAAATGTTGACACTTCACATCATAGGAAAAAATTTAATTTCAACACTAAACATACTTTTTTTTAATACTAAATAACTACATAACATAACATGTTTAGTTCTTAAAATTTTAAAATTATTCCAAAAAAATGTAACCAAAAATACATCCAAAAGACCATGCTAGAGATTATAAAAATCATGTTTGCACATGAAATGGGTGTGCCATGATAAATGGCACAAAATAAATGTTTAAATAGTAAATAAGTACTTATAATGACATGTTTGGTTTTCACAATTTGAAATTTATTTCACCGAATGCGATAATAAACAATCATACATGATGCTTAATTTTTTTTTAAAAAATATGCTATTAACTTAATTTTTTTCATTGTGTCACAATGACTCGTGTGTGTATGTGTGTGTGTGTGTATCTATCTATACTACTATTAAGCCAAAACTTGATTTGGTGTAACACTTTTTTAATGTTACATAATTACCAACCTACAATGATGACAAGTGGCATTCAAAATTTTTTAAAAAAATCACACAAAATAAAATCTTAATTGGTAAGTAACTACTTACAAAAATATGTTTATTTCCACAAATTAAAATTCAACAAAAAATATAGTTAAAAAAATTAAAAGCCAAGTTTGATATTATAATAATATTTTGTTAACTTATTTTTGGACACGTATGACTAACTTATTTTTCTATTATTTAAGATTCATTTTACTGAATATGACAATAAATACGTATACTTTATGTTTAAATTTTTTAACAAAATTTGTACTATAAATTTTATTTTTGCACACGTATCGTGTGTGCCACGATAACTTGTACTACTTATTAAGAAAAAATATTATTTAGTGTAACATCTTTTTGGTATTACATAACTACCTATTTAAATAGTGACAAGTGACATTTTATAATTTTTTTTTGAAAAATTTACAAAATAAAAGTTTAAATAGTGAATAACTACTTTTAGTTTTTATAATATATAATACATTTTATCGAATATGATAATAAATATTTATATATGGTATATATATTTTATATTATTAATGATGTCAAGGAATGTGAGTTTGCAGTCAACGTGAAGGTGCCAGAAGAAATGCAATCTAAGTCAGATGCCAAGTGTTCCCAACCTATTCTGGTCGCACCCAAAGGCCCACTGCGGGTCTTATTTCGCATAACACGTCAGTACAAGCAACATGCAACATTCAATGCCTCCAACCGGTCAATACGTGCACGCTCAAGTCACGTGCACTTCTCACTCTTTCTACGGGACCTCGTCACCAAGAACTCATCCTTGCGCGACTGCTCATCATACTCCGACTGTCGCACTTCATCATTCGCCCGTCAGCACACCTTGGCGTCTACCAAAGGAAGTCGACCTTGGCCTCCTCCTTGGGGTCGGCCTCGGCCTTCCTCTGGGGTTGGCCTTGGCCTTCCCCAATGGTTGGCCTTGCCTTCCCCCAAAGGGTTAGCCTTTGGCTTCCATACTTAGCATCTTCAGTACTCTTCAAAGGGCCGGAATTCACTCCGTGACCCCCGTCGCCCGAACGTCACTCCGCGACCCCCGTCGTCCGGAACTCACTCCGCTACCCCTGTCGCCCAAACATCACTCCACAACCCCGTCGCTTGGAACTCACTTTGTGACCCCCGTCGCCTGGACGTCACTCCGCGACCCCTGTCTCCCGAAACTCACTTCGCGACACCCGTCGCCCGGAACTCACTCCGCGACCCCCGCCACCTGAAACTCACTCTGCGACTCCCGTCGCCTGAAACTCACTTAGCGACCCCTATTGCGCGGACGTCACTCCTCGACCCCCGTCGTCTGAAACTCACTCCGCAACCCCCGTCGCCCGGACAACACTCTGCGACCCCCGTCGCCCGGAACTCACTCCGCGACCCCCGTCGCCCGGACGTCACTCCGCGACCCCAGTCGCCTGGACGTCACTCCGCAACCCTCGTGGCCCGGATGTCACACCGCGACCCCCGTCTCCTGGACATCACTCCGCGACTCCCGTCGCCCTAAACTCACTCCGCGACCCCTGTCGCCTGGACGTCACCCAGAACTCACTTCGCCACCCCCGTCGCCCGGACGTCACTCCGCGACCCCGTCGCCCGGACGTCACACTATGCCCCGGACACCATACTTACTCCGCCACGCCCATGCGCCGCGCCACTGACACACTTGTGCCCCTGGCTCTCTGTCACACGACCATGCTCCTTGCATCGGTCCATCCTTTCACCACACCATGCGCACCTTACCTTGGTCATGGAACTTGCTTCCACCCACTCTCTGGAGTGTGCAACATCATGCAGGGATAGGCAACTCCTCCGGGACACTATCTTCGTCAAGGAGCTCTTTAACTCCCCTTTCGCCAAGTAGACGGCTCCTCCGGGATGCTACCTGGCCAGCCAGGTAGACGGCTCCTCCTGGATGCTACCTTGACGCGCTCTGAGTGCTCCGACACAAGGACTTACCCGTGGGATAGGCGACTCCTCCGGGACACTCTCTGCCAGGGTTTCTTCGTGACTAGCCTACGTGCTCTGGCACTGGGGGCTTACGTCGGCACCCCTACGGACTATGACCCCCAGGTCACTCTAAGACGGGAGCAGGTCTTTGGAGGGCATCGAGCCTAGTCCACCTGGCAGTTGGGCGTCGGGTCTTCCCCACCCCTGCCAGGCCTGTGGGACTCTGTAAGGGCTTGGATTGGAGGCTAGATCAAGGGGGTTTTCTGGCCACACTGACACTGTGGGAGCCAGTCTTTCTAGATAGACAGAGCGACGCTGTGTGGGGAAGGCCGGGTGAATATGCGATTCGACAGTCCGTGGAGCACCGGCAGCTGTGGACCCTTAGGTGATGTGTCACTCCCTGGGAGTGCCGCGTGTCGTGTGATGACATCATTATCTCAAACCTCTATAAATAGAGGTCTTGAGAATTCATTTGCAGGGTTGGACATTTTCAGAACACTTTCATTTTCTCACTCTAGAATCCTAGAAAGAGAAACATACATGACCCTAACTCTGGACCTAAGCATCAGACTCTGACTGTCATCGTATATTCACCATGCGCCGTTGCCCTCGCAGCACTGCCACCCTCAGGCTCTGTCTGGGAAGCCCTTGGTCTCTGCCCTTGCTGTGTCCCACATCAGTGCACTTGGCATCTGTTTCAGACTGCATTCCTTGTGGCACCTCCACGTCGACTGCGAACCTACTTTCCTTGGCATCATTTTGGCGACTCTGCTGGGAGGTGAGCATCCCAGTGCAGTTCGTCCCATGCCCGACACATTCAAACAACCATGCCTCAGCAATGCAAGGCTACCAGGACTACCAGTCATAGCCTCAACCCAGCCATCCAAGAGGCTGTCATTTTCTAGACTTAGAAAATTTTCAAGCTACATTGCTCTTGCCCAAGCGTACTGACACCACCCTTGATACCATCACCCACTACCTTGGGGGCTTCACCCCATCCTAACCCTTTCAGCCTCACATCCTATACCAACTTGGTACGTGGTGCGCGGGGTGGCTCGAGCCACGTTACTAAGTCTCAACTCTGTCAGTTGACACCCCCCAGGTCTCGCGACCGCCTCTGCCAGGTATGCATGCAACACTCCTCGCCAACCCTCCCCGACCTCTGTCACTCAGTCGGTCATCGATGCCAGCCCATCACCCTGAGTTCCCCATCCCACTCATCTCAACCTCTCGTGCTTGCGATCGCAGGACCACCCTTTACCAAAAAAAATTTCTTGACACTTAGAAAAATTTTCATTTTTTTCGCAACCAGTCATCGATGATCACCCTCAGCGGTCTCCCTCGGCACTCTTGTCCGAACTCAACACTTAGAAAAATTTTGTTACAAAAAAAATAAAATTTCAAGCCCCTTCTCCTTAGGCTTCGTCCAACACTCGGGAAATCTATCTTCTCAACACTTAGAAAATTTTCTCACCCCCTTCGCACTCCTCCCTCTCACTCTACCTACTCGCAGTCGGGTCACCACCCTCAACGGCCTCCCTTAGCATCCTTGCCCGAGCTAAAAAAAAATTTCGACACTTAGAAAATTTTTCAAAATTTTCTCATCACTCTCCCTCTCACATTTTCCTCTCTCCCACCATCCCACTCCTCTCTTTCTTTTCATGTAATTGTGAAACTTCTCTTGGGGGCTCCCTCTTTAGGGTTGTCAAAAAAAAAACAAGTTGAATTTCAAAATTCAAATCAAGTTGGGCAGAACCCACCCGCGAAAAGCCCGCCTGACTCGCGTGTGACCCGCCCGCTCCCCCTTTCTTTTCTTCTTGAAATGCTGGATCACCCCATTACCCGACCCTACCCGCAATCCGACCCACTGACCCTTTTTACCCCAAAAAACCCTAATTCCACAAACCCTAATTTTTTCTCTCCTTCTCCTTCTTCTCGCCGCCCAACCTTGCGCTGCTGACCTCCCTCGGCTTAGGTCGGCAGCCTCTACTGCACACCCCTACTGGCGACCATCCCTCATCTCTCTGGCAGCCTCAGCCTCTCCCCCTTCCTCCTCATTCCATCCTCCATCCCCGCTGCGGTACCCCGCCGCCGCTGCTGCCCCTTTCTCCTTCCTTCTTCTCCCGCCCCCCCTCGGCTTCCCCACCCCGTCGGCCTCGACCTTCACCCCCTCCCCCTTCCCCTTTCCCCCTCCCCATCACCCCGCCCTACCTTGGTCAGCTAGCCTTGGCCCTCCCCTTCCCTCCCTACCTCCCTCCTCTCCCCCGCCCCCACAGCCTGCCGCCGCCACACCATCCTCTCCCATCTTCTTTCTTCTTCCATTTTTCCTTCTTCCCAAAATCCCCAAACCTAAGGCCGACCCTCCCCCTTGTATCCACGAGCCATTTCACTTGGCCTTCACCCTTCTCCCCACTTCGGCCTCCACCACCACACTGAAACCGACGCCACCCACAACTTCGGCCTGCCCACATTCACCCAATGATAAGCCAAACACTTCAAATTTTTTTGCAACATTGACCGCATGGCAATAATCGTGCCCCGGCACCTGTCGTGAACTGCCCCAGCATCACGATGCCCGACTGCGCCCTTGTCGCACCCCTCATGACGATGTCCCTCGACATCAAATAACCTTGGTGGTGGTGCGCGAGGTAGCTCAAACCGCCACCACAATGCTAGTCGCCAGGGCACCTACTCTACGACGCCCTCGGGCAATCTCCAAGACCCCCGTCGTCGTCGCCCGGGTGCCACCTCTGCGACCCCTGTCGCCCGCGCCCGTCGTGGACTACCCCAGCATCACGACGCCCGATCGTGCCCCTCACGACGATGTCCCCCGACATCAATGTACTTGGTAGGTGGTGCGCGAGGTAGCTCATACCACTTACCCCTTCGCCGTCGCCCTGGCGCAGCCTCTGCGACCCCTGTCGCCCGCGCCCCGGTGCCCGTCGTGGACTACTCCAGCATCACGACGCCCGATCGCGCCCTTGTTGCGCCCCTCATGACAATTCCCCCCACATCAATGTGCTTGGTACGTGGTGCACGAGCTAGCTCAAACCACTTCCCCGTCGCCGACCCTCGTGGTCCGTACCCAGGCGCAGTCTCCGCGACCCCCTATCGCCCGCTCCCCTGCGCTCTATCATCATGCCCTCGTGTCAACTCCTATCCATACTCAGGCTTCAGTAGGTGGTGCACGAGGTGGCTCGAGCCACCTACTCTTCATCTTTATCATGCAATAATGACGTCAACAACTCTCGAACCAACAAACATCAGAAATTCTTCTAAGTGTGAACTTGCAAATATGCATGGGCGCCCACTCGGGTTGCCCCTCCGCACACACCACACGCAGGGGGCTTATGTTCCCAACCTATTCTGGTCGCACACAAAGGCCCACTAGGGGTCCTATTTCGCATAACATGTCCACACAAGCAGCAGGCAACATTCAACACCTCCAACCGGTTAATACGTGCACGCTCAAGTCACGTGCACTTCTCACTCTTTCTACGGGACCTTGTCACCAAGAACTCATCCTTGCGCTACTGCTCATCATGCTCCGACCGTAGCACTTCATCCTTTGCCCGTCAGCACACCTTGGCATCTACCAAAGGAAGCTGGCCTTGGCCTCCCCTTGGGGTTGGCCTTGGCCTTCCTCTGGGGCTGGCCTTGACCTTCCCCCAAAGGGTTGGCCTTTGGATTCCATACTTAGCATCTTCACTACTCTTCAACGGGTCGGAAGTTAATCCCCGACCCCCGTCGCCCGGACGTCACTCCGCGACCCCCGTTGCCCGGACGTCACTCTGCGACCCCGTCGCCTGGAACTCACTCCGTGACCCCCGTCACCCAGAACTCACTCCGTGACCCCTATCGCCCCGACATCACTCCGTGACCCCCGTCTCCCGAAACTCACTTCGCGACCCCCATTGCTCGAACGTCACTTCGCGACCCTCGTAGCCCTGAACTCACTCCGCGACGCCCGTCTCCCGGACGTCACTCCACGACCCGGTCGCCCAGACGTCACTCCGCGACCCCCGTCGCCCGGACGTCACTCCGCGACCCCCATCGCCCTAAACTCACTCCGCGACCCCCGTCGCCCAGACGTCACTCCCTGACCCCCGTCGCTCGAACGTCACTCCACGACCCCCGTTGCCCGGACGTCACTCCGTCAACCCCTGTTGCTCGGAAACTCACTCCGCGACCCCCGTCGCTCGGAACTCACTCCGCGACCCCTGTCGCCCCGACGTCACTTCGCGACCCCTGTCTCCCAAAACTCACTTCGCCACCCCCGTCGCCCAGAACTCACTCTGTGACCCCCGTCGCCCAGACGTCACACTATGTCCCGGACACCATACTCATTCTGCCGCGCCCATGCTTCGCTCCACTGACACACTCGTGCCCCCTGGCTCTCTCTGTCACACAACCATGCTCCTTGTATCGGTCCATCCTTTCACCACACCATGCACACCTTGCCTTGGTCGTGGAACATGCTTCGACCCAATCTCCGGAGTGTGCAACATCATGCGAGGATAGGCGACTCCTCCGGGACTCTATCTCTGCCAGGGAGCTCTTTAACTCCCGTTTCGCCAAGTAGATGGCTCCTCTGGGATGCTGCCTCAGCTAGTCGGGTAGACGGCTCCTCTGGGATGCTACCTTGACTCGCTCCGAGTGCTTCGGCACAAGGACTCACTACGGGGATATGCGACTCCTCCGAGACACTATCTCTTCCAGGGAGCTCTTCAACTCCCCTTCTGCCGGGTAGATGGCTCCTCCGGGATGCTACCTCGGCCTACGGAATAGGCGACTCCTCCGGGACACTATCTCCATCAGGGAGCTCTTCAACTCCCCTTTCGCCAGTTAGACGGCTCCTCCGAGATGCTACCTGGCCCGTCAGGTAGACGGCTCCTCCGGGATGCTACCTTGAAGCGCTCTGAGTGCTCTGGCATAAGGACTCAACCATGGGATAGGCGACTCCTTCGGGACACTATCTCCGCCAGGGTGTCTTCGTGACTGGCCTACGTGCTCCGACACTGGGGGCTTGCGTCGGCACCCCTATGGACTATGACCCCTGGGTCACTTCGAGACGGCGGGAGCAGGTCTTTGGAGGGCATCGCGCCTAGTCTGCCTGGCAGTTGGGCGTCGGGTCTTCCCCACCATTGCCAGGCATGTGGGACTCTGCAAGGGCTTGGATTGGAGGCTAGCTAGATCAATGGGTTTTTTTTGCCACATCGATGCTGTGGGAGCCAGTCTTTCTAGACAGACATAGTGATGTTGTGTGGGGCAGGCCGGGTGAATATGCGATTCGACAGTCCGTGGAGCACCGGCAGCTGTGGACCCCTCGGTGACGTGTCACTCCCTGGGAGTGCCACGTGTCGCGTGATGACATCATCATCTCAAACCTCTATAAATAGAGGTCTTGAGAATTCATTTGCACCGTTGGACATTTTTAGAACACTTTCATTTTCTCACTCAAGAATCCTAGAAAGAGAAACATACAAGACCCTAACTCTGGACCTAAGCATCAGATTGTGACTATCATTGTATATTCACCCTGCGCCATCGCCCTCGCAGCACTACCACCCTCAGGCTCTGTCTGGGAAGCCCTTGGTCTCTACCCTTGCTCCGCCCTTACTGTGTCCCACATCAGCGCATTTGGCATCTGGTTTGGACTGCATTCCTTGTGGCACCTCCACGTCTACTGCGAACCCACTTTCCTTGGCATCACCAAGTATGACAATGTAGGACACAACAAGGATGGATCAAGGGTAGAGACCAAGGGCCTCCCAGACAGAACCTGAGGATGGCAGTGCTATGAGGGGGATTGTGTAGGGTGAATACACGACGACAGTCACCGTCTGATGCTTAGGTCCAGAGTTAGGGTCCTGTATGTTTTTCTCTCTAGGATTCTAGAGTGAGAAAGTGAAAATGTCAAATAAGGGAATTCTTTCAAATGAATTCTTAAGACCTCTATTTATAGAGATTGAGATGATTATGTCATCATACGCCACGTGGCACTCCCTGAGGGGTCCACAGCTGTCGGTGCTCCGTGGACTGTCAAATCGCATATTCACCCTGCCTGCCCCGCACAGCGTCGCTCTGTCTGTCTATAAAGATTGGCTCCCATAACGTCGGAGTGGCCAGAGAAATCCCCTTGATCTAGCCACAAATCCAAGCCATTATAGATTCCCACAAGCCTGGCAGCAATGGGGAAGACCCGACACCCAACTGCCAGGCGAACTAGGTACGATGCCCTTCAAAGACCTACTCCTGTCTCGGAGTGACCCCCGTCATAGTCCATAAGGGTGCCGACGCAAGCCCCCAGTGCTGGAGCATGTAGGCCATTCATGAAGAAACCCTATAAGAGATAGTGTCCCAGAGGAGTTGCCTATCCCGCGGGTGAGTCCTTGTGTCAGAGCACTCAGAGAGCGTCAAGGTAGCATCCCGGAGGAGCCGTCTACCCGACGAGATGAGGTAGCATCCCGAAAGAGCCATCTACCTGGCAAAATGGGAGTTAAAAAGCTTCATGGCGGAGATAGTATCCCGGAGGAGTCACCTATCTCCGTGGGTGAGTCCTAATGCTTGAGCACTCGGAACGCGTCAAGGTAGTATTCTGGAGTAGCCGTCTACCCGACTGGCTGAGGTAGCATCTTGGAGGAGCTATCTACTTGACAGAAGGGGAGTGGAAAAGCTCCCTGGTGGAGATAGTGTCCCGGAGGAGTCGCCTATCCCCGTGGGTGAGTCCTTGTGCTGAAGCACTAAGAGAGCGTCAAGGTAGCATCCCGGAGGAGCCGTCTACCCGATTGGTCGAGGTAGCATCCTGGAGGAGCCATCTACCTGGCAGAAAGGGAGTTGAAGAGCTCCCTAGCAGAGATATTGTCCCGGAGGAGTTGTCTATCCCCGCAAAATGCTACACACTCTAAAGAGTGGGTCTACACATGCTCCACGTCCATGGCGGGGGCGCATGGTGTGGTGAATCAGTGTGATGCTCGGGGGGCATGTAACATGATTGTGGCGTATGGGCGCGATGAAGTATGTATGTTGCTTGGGCACAACATTGTGACAGAGAGCCTGGGGACATTGGTGTATCAGCAGCGCGGTGCATGGGCACGGCAAAGTATGTAAGGTTCTGGGGGCACTGTAAATATGACAAGGAGCTAGGGGATGTGACTATATCAGTGGCGTTGTGCATGGCACGACAGAGTGTGTATGGTGATGGCGCGCGGGCGCAGGCAACGGGGGTCACAAAGACAGTGCTTGGGTGACGGGCGATGAGTGTCGCTGCGACGACGCCTGGGTAACGGGTGACGAGTGTCTCGGAGATGACGCCCGGGCGACGGGCGACAAGCGTCGCGAAGTCATCGTGGGCTACCGACGTCAAGGAATCGACGCGGGCGCGGGCGACGAATGTCGCAGAGTAGGCGTTGACGACGAACGTCGCGGAGTCGGTGTAGGCGATGGACGTCGCGGAGATGGTGCCAGAGCGATGGGCGACAAGGACTTAGCAAGGGCGACGGACGTCCATCGCCCATAACAAGGGCTATGAACGTTGTGGAGTCGGTGTGGGCGATAAACGTCGCGGAGTCGGTACGGGGGATAGATGTTGCGGAGTTGGCAAGGGCGACGGATGTCGCAGAGTCGGTACGGGGGACAGACGTCGCGGAGTCGGTAAGGGCGATGGATGTCGCGGAGTTGGCGCGAGTGATGGACGTCGTGGAGTTGGCAAGGGCGACGGACGTTGCGGAGGCGCACGACCCCTTGAATAGAGATAAAAGTGCTAAGGGGAAGGCCAAAGGCCAACCCATAGGGGGAGGCCAAGGCCAGCCCCAAGGGAAGGCCGAGGCCGAGGTCGACCCCCAAGGGGAAGGCCAAGGTCTAGGCCGTCCCCCAAGGGGAAGGCCGATGCCAACTTTCTTGGGCAAGTGCCAAGGTGTTCCGACAGGTGACGTGCGATGTGCGACGGTTTAAGCGTGATGAGATGCGCGCAAGAATCAATTTTTTAGTGACGAAGTCAGTTATAAAAAGTGAAAAGTACACATGCCTTGAACGTGCATGTTTTGACTGGTTGGAGGTGTTGAATATTGATGGTTACTTGTACGGACGTGTAGTGCAAAATGAGACTTCTAGTGGGCCTTTGAATACCACCAGAGTAAGTTAGAAATAATTAATTTTATTTTTATACACCTCGCATGAATGTCCAAGATGAATTAATTTCAAGATGTGTGTGGTATAGATGTCCATGAACTTTGTTTACCTTGTAATTTAAGAGTGCCGCGTGTTTGCAGTCATCTTGCTTTGACCTAACTCACCAGCTCAAGTGTGAGGGCCGTGGTAGACACATGTCACTGTCTGCCTCGTTTGACGGCTATTGGAGTGCCTCGCACAAATATCTACAGAACCAACCATGCTTCCTAAGTTCCTATCCTTTCCACCCTATGAAAATATCCAGAATTTCCCTCAGATATTTTCCATGTAATTTAATCCATCCCCCAAATTGTCCAATTTCATTACCTTCCACACACGCACACGCATCTTCTCTGCCTACAGATCTCATACATATCACCTAACAGGCAATCAAACTGACCATAAGATAGTGTACACAGAGAGAAAAGATATTTCTAAAGTCTAAATATGGGTGTGGTGAGAGAGGAAGAAGAGTGTGGGAAGAGGCTAAAATGGGCCGGTGGGGAGGAGGAAGAAGAATACGAGAAAGAGCGAAATGGGTTTTCTTTGCGCTTGGGGGACTTTTTAAACCCGATGATACCGTCTTCAATTGTTGTCTCTGATGCCATGGAGCCTGATTTTCCGATCATTTACGTGAATACAGTGTTTGAGTTGTCAACTGGGTACAGGGCTGATGAAGTCCTCGGCCGAAACTGGTAAGATTCTTGAATCTACCATGGAAAAAATACATGGATTTTGTTTATTTGGGTTAGCTATGTTTGCTCTTTATGGTCAAGAAGATTGAACTTTCTGGGCGAAGTATGCTTGCTCGGTTGCTTATTTAGTTTAGAATATTAAAAAGTGTCATTAATGTTTTACTGACCAAAGGGTGTGGATTTACCGAAAGTTATATATTGTCTTCTTAGTGTTTATGTTGTAATTATTCCTGAAATGTGATCTGACATTGTCTTTGACAAAACTTATGTTCACGGATGCAAAATTTTAGGTATGTGAAATTTCAATTTCACCATAATTGTTTACATAAGATTCTCTTACAATTTAATCCTCAAGTATATGTATTTTTTGGTTGGTTTGGTTTTTGTTTTTCTTAATAGGAGAAGGGAGAAATTGATAAGAAATACAACCATTTTTAGCAATAGCAATTATTCATGGAGCATACTATAAGCAGATTCAAGGAAAGGTTGGCTTATAGCATGTGCTCATTTTTGGTGAAGTGGTAGGAAATTTGCACGGCAAATCATCAGAAAGAGTTTACAAACTGAAGTTTCTAGTTGCGGAGGGTTGGCGTTATGGTGCTTGATTCGCAATAACTCGATAGCTCAAATGACATATGCCACCAATTTTTTTCACTTTTCCCGTGTTGAATTCACTAATTACCTGTGGAGTTCATCTGAATTTGATTCTGCAGTAAGTATAAGATGGTGATTTATATGATATATTGATGGTGAAAAAAATCTGATAAAATCTGCAGGACATGCACTTAGAACTAGAAAGTGTTCTTATTTGGGTTTAGATAACAATACAGGTTATGTGGATCCGATGCTGTGCACTACCCAACTGAGTGCAGACCCGATCTGTGTTGAGGGGAGAGAGCATTGAACTTGCTAGGAATTTTAAGAGCTGACTTTGTGATTGTTATTTATGAGATTTTGGTTTCATTGGGAGGCACTACCAAACAGCGTCTATGTCTGCCTTGATTAATCCTGATGATTGATTGGCTAAAAATACTTCGTAGCTGCTACCAGGGACTTCCTCTTAATTTACAACAACTCTTGTTCTTTGAGTTCGAGGACATTTTATTGTTGAATCTTACGTTGCCACATTTTGTTGCCCTTTTTCTCTCCAACCATTCATATCCTTAGTGCCCACAGTGTTTTTATTTGTCAGTATGAATTGTCTAAAAGTGATTCTTTCTAACAATGTCCTCATCAACAACTTTGAAGTTGGAGCATACATTATGCGCGTGATGTTTTTTATGTCTTTGGTGCTCATCTATATCTGGATTAATGATGCAACAATGTCTTGGTTTTGATACACACTGCACTCTGTGTTGTCATAAGTTTATTTTCTTCTGTCAAAATATGTTAGTACTATGTGAAGGAGAATCTTAATCAGGTTTCTTCTTTCTTCTGCCCACCTCTAGATAGCCCTCTATAGAGCAGTATTGGTTTTCTCTACTTCATATATATATATATATATATATATATATATATATATATATATATATATATATATATCCAAATTGTTAGTTTGAACATTTTTTATTTTCTGAAGACGGACATCATGTTCTTCTTTCAAATGTTAAAAGAACTGCTGCACAACATTGCAAAAGAGGGCCTTATGGTTCCACTTGGAGTTATGTCATTGTATCATCGGTCGTCATCTTGTTTTCTCTACTTCACTATATATATATATATATATATATATATATATATATATATATATATACCAAATTGTTAGTTTGAACATTTTTTATTTTCTGAAGACGGACGTCATTTTCTTCTTTCAAATGTTAAAAGAACTGCTGCATAATATTGCAAAAGAGGGCCTTATGGTTCCATTTGGAGTTATCCCTGTATCATCGGTCGTCATCTTGTTCCCTATGATATATAACTGCTTAATATTGGAAATCTCCTGTTTCAGTCGGTTCTTACAATATAGAGACCCTCGTGCTCGTAGACGGCATCCTTTGGTGGATCCTGTTGTTGTGTCCGAGATCAGGAGATGTCTTGAGGAAGGCATCAATTTCCAAGGTGAGCTTCTCAACTTCAGGAAGGACGGCACTCCTGTGGTGAACAGGCTGAGACTTGCTCCAATATATGGGGATGATGGCACTGTTACACATGTAATAGGCATTCAAGTGTTTGCTGAAGCAAAAATTGATCTGAACAGTGTATCATATCCAGTGTTTAAAGAAACTTGTCAGCAGCAAACCGACCACCCTGGCAATTACTCTCCAAAGAGTGGACAGCTACAGTGTAGCCAGTTTCGAGATATATGTGGAATTCTTCAGCTCTCTGATGAAGTTCTTGCTCAGAACATTTTATCACGCTTGACACCAAGGGACGTCGCATCGATTGGGTCTGTCTGCAGAAGGATCCGTCAACTAACAAAGAATGAGCATGTAAGAAAGATGGTATGTCAGAATGCTTGGGGAAGAGAAGTCACGGGCGCACTGGAAGTGATGACTAAGAAATTAGGTTGGGGACGTCTGGCTAGGGAACTGACCACTCTTGAAGCTGTTTGTTGGAAAAAGCTCTCAGTTGGAGGGGCAGTAGAGCCTTCTCGCTGCAATTTCAGCGCATGTGCTGCAGGGAATCGACTTGTCTTGTTTGGAGGGGAAGGAGTCAATATGCAGCCAATGGATGACACCTTTGTTCTCAATCTTGATGCAGCAAATCCAGAATGGAGTCGAGTAACTGTAAAATCTTCCCCACCCGGACGTTGGGGCCACACACTCTCATGCCTGAACAGTTCCTGGTTGGTATTGTTCGGTGGCTGTGGGAGGCAAGGATTGCTCAATGATGTGTTTGTTCTCGACTTGGATGCCAAACAGCCAACTTGGATAGAAATCTCTGGTGGAACTCCCCCTCTTCCTAGATCTTGGCATAGCTCTTGCACTGTTGAAGGGTCAAAATTAGTTGTCTCAGGTGGGTGCACTGACGCAGGTGTGCTTCTGAGTGATACTTATTTGTTGGATCTCACTAAAGATAAACCAATGTGGAGAGAGATTCCGACTTCATGGGCTCCTCCATCTAGATTGGGACACTCCCTCTCGGTTTATGGAAGGACAAAGATTCTTATGTTTGGTGGACTCGCCAATAGTGGGCACTTGCGTTTAAGGTCGGGTGACGCGTACACCATTGATTTGCAGGACGAAAGACAACATTGGAGGGAGCTGGAGTGTGGTGCATTCACTGGTGTAGGCAGCCAGAGTGCTGTGGTTCCTCCTCCCAGACTTGATCATGTTGCTGTTAGCATGCCTTGTGGTCGCATTATCATCTTCGGTGGTTCCATTGGGGGGCTGCACTCTCCTTCGCAGCTTTTCTTATTAGATCCTGCCGAGGAGAAACCAGGATGGAGGATTCTCAATGTTCCAGGGCAACCACCGAAATACGCTTGGGGTCATAGCACCTGCATCGTCGGAGGGACCAGGGTCTTGGTCCTGGGTGGGCATACCGGCGAGGAGTGGGTTCTTAATGAATTGCATGAGTTGTGCTTAGCAAGCATCCCGGACTCGGATCCATGATTTATCTGAAGCTTCATTCCTTGATGAACTGTGAGTTTGTTGTATTCTGTGTGAAGACATCACCGCAAAACTTATCTATGAGAATGTCCAATCTTCTGTACCCCCTTTTGCTATTTACCTAGTGAGTTATGTTAATACGATTGTACTTGTCCAAAATCTCACATTGGTCATTCCCATTTGTGCAGTACTTGTGATTGGAGCCAATTGAGTCTGTCTGATATAGATCTTAAATGCGGACACCCCCCCCCCCCCCCCACAATTCTTGCATCCACCATTGATCACCACCACCACCACCACCACCAATGAAGAGGATCCCTGACTGACTCAATAATCATAAGCTTAATGGATATTCCTAAGTTACATAGTCGGCTGCTCTTGGAGGTGGATGCAGACTTAAACCGTGCTACCATGAAATAATTAAAGTTAAAATCACCGCATTTGCAGTTGCACTCGCTCTTTGATTTATTGTTTTTTTTTTTTACTGTAAGTAAAAATCTTATCAACTCATATCATTAATAAACAAGCAGTACAATAAAAGAAGAAAAATAACCGATGACTACATCCTTGCAATGTAACCACAGACAAGGACTGGCACAGAACTAAGCGTCCTTGAAAATCTGAGAGCGACGAAAACAAGAACGACTTTATCGCCACATAACCTCCACCGAAGATCACCTGTAGAAAAGATTAGTAAACAACAATGTGGTCCGGAAGGAGGTGAGCCCAAAACTAGAGAAAAGATAAAAACCAAATTACAAAATCCAAAAGATAAGCGCAAACCAAAGGGCTACATAGCAAAGTCAACGATGCCAGCTATGTGCCCAAACAACCCAACTGTCAACCATGCACGACAAGTGCCCCTCAAGCCCCACGTTCATGCGCCACCTGACACCGCCCCACGCTACCAGCCGCCAAGCCTGGTACCGGCGCCGTCGCCGGCCACCATTCTTCCGTCAACCCCAACTAACCCCACCACCGGTTGCCAAGAACCACCATAGCCATTACCGACCACCCTCGCCGCCAATTATCACCCCTCAAACCACAACCCCACATACGGCCATCCTCCACAGACCACCAATTCCAAGCAGCGACTCCCCACGCCGGCGTCACACAGAGCTGCCCACCAACGCCATCCAACCCAGAAGGGACCGAAAGAGGGGGAGGGGGACGTATTAGCGAGGGGAAAGGGAAAACGGAAAAGGGACCCCTAGTAGGAAGAAGACCTCCCTCGGCCACCCTATCTACCACCACCACGACCCCCAGCAGCAGGAAATCTGACCTCCCTCGCCTCCATGAACCACCACGAAATCAGACCCTAAACCAGGAGGTAAGCCCAGCCCATCCTAGAACGAAACCCAGATAGGAGACGAGGCAACCGACCGCAACCCCACCTAGCACCAACAACCCCCCCATATGTCCGAACTACAGCCCCAGTCCATGCCACCCAACCGCCACCGCAATCCAGGCGCAACAGCCAATCGAGGCACCAAAAGACGCATTGAAAGGTAAACTACAGACATCAAACCACTAAGCCATATGTATAGAGCCACCACTCTTTGATTTATTATAGAATCTCCGGTCGGCGAAGATGAGACACTCTTTGATTTTTTGTAGAACAAAACAAGGGGGTTGGCATCAACGCAAGATCTCCAACCTTCCATCGACACCTCAAAATAGTATCGCAACATTGCCGCTAAACGGGAGGAGGGGAGGTTCAAAATAAAAGAGGTCTTGAGTACTCCACGCCTACCCTCGAAATTTTTAACCCAAACAAGAGACCCAAATGCCTTTGACACCTCCCCCGGACCTCAACCCCCCTAGCCTAACCCCAAACCCTCGAGGCCCTATCCCCCCCACCCTTCATTCCCCTAAGCATAACCACGGATAACCAACTATTAGTGGAAGACTAGAACCCTCCAAAGTGCCCCCAAGACCGACTACCAAACCACCCTTGTGTCCTAACATCGCTTGATCAAACACTTAAAAAACGGCGAGAAAGGTTTAAGATGTGTGCAATGCATAAACTAGGAACCCTCGTTAGATTGGACCATCGTTGATGCAACTTGGACAGTTCATCAGCTACGATTTAAGCCCGACGAGGGTTCTGGTCACCATTAATGAGGATTCAGACCACTTGTCGATGATTAGATACCTAGTCCCAAAAATTTGAAGCTTCCTCTTTCCATAAAGATAAACTGATCAAACATCGACAATCGGATTATTGTAGATCGAATAGATTGCATATATTTAATAGAAATGGTGAGAGAGAAACACGAACCATCATGTTGCAACCACAAAATCTGATAAATCAGAGGAGAGGATGCTTGAATCTGAATCGCGAGCATTGAACCACCAACTCTTCTACCGACTAAAGTTTGTGAGCACCTCACATAACACCACAAACAAGACTTCAAACCTACAAATCTATCCACGCTGGATCTACTGTGATTTGAAGAGGGCACGGGGGGGGGGGGGGGTGTTCTTCTTAGATTGTTACAAGTATCTTAGATTTCTAAGCGTGCACTTAATGATAAAAACAAGTGAAAAAAGACACTCTCTTCGTCTTATCAAGATGTTTTAATTAAATCTAAATAATAACTGCAGTGAAACTTTTTGTGACAGGCTATGTTAAAATTACAATTTTAGTTATTGTGAAACAAAAAAAGAAAAGAAAAGAAAGAAAAAAAAAAAGAACTGCTGTGAAGCTTGCTATAAATATTAGGCACTTCGAAACCTCAGATAAAGAAAATCCGATAAATCCGAAGAGGCAGCAGACAATAACATTAGCCGACATAAATTTCTGGCAAACCGCTTCAGTTTGTCCGAATAATTGGGTGGGTTGGGTGGCTTAATCCCACGTGTGCCGCGTGACCAAAAGAGTGATAACCAAAGTCCTGCTGGTTACATGGGCAGAGGAGTATTATCATCAACGCACATTTGGAAGAGCAAGATAATGACGACGACGATGGCCATGGGAGGCGTCAAATTACCTTCCCTCAGCCCCATAAACCTTAACTCCGCCACTCTCTCACCCTCATCCTCATCCGTCCGGTTCCGACCAGTGTCATCATCAGCCGCGGCAGCGCCTTCTCCAATCGTCAGCCATACTCAAGACGACCCGAGACTGGGATCTGTTCCTTCCCTCGGACACATCAGCCGACCCGATTTCCCCATTCTCCACCAGGTACTCACTCCACGTGCCCGTGTTTCGTTTGCGAAGTTTCCGGTTTCTTTTTCAAATCACTCGAATGCCATAGTCAAAAACTAACTTCCGAATCAATAGCTTTTTACCATCGACAGTCCACTTTATTTGCTAAGTGACGTTCTTTGATGACCTTTAATGACATTTTTGTCGACTCGAGTGACCGAAAATGGAGTGCAAGTGTTAAACAACGGAGTGCAGTTATCAAATTGTTCAATGTGAGTTCTAGTGAAGATATCTGTTTTGGGGACTAGGAATTACATATTATTAGCGTCGATCTTGATTAGGAGTGTTAATTAGTGGCCTGTTGTTTGGAGCTGTCTTTTTTTTTTTGAAAGTTAATCAAGTAAGGTACGCATTCGAAATTGTTCATAAACACTTGCATGCTTAAATAAACCGAACAAAAAACTTGTGTTAAGATTTTCCATTCTTTAGCATGCAAAGAGTGCAATCATTAGAAGAATCAAGGAAATGGCGCTAATCAGTACGTGGCAAGTGGACGCAATGGCTTGTTGCTATAGTGGTACATTAAGGAAATGGCTTGTAGGACGCAATGGCTTTGTTGGGGGCACATGTTGGTGCCAACTTGGTGAATCTTTGGCCTAATTGATCTGGCTTGTAAGTTGAGAAAGCAAAGTAGAGCAAGATGGCAATGCAAAGAGCATCTGGCTCTACATTAGGAATGAGTAGTTGATGAGCCGCCACATATGCTCTTGACCTAGTTGAAGCTGAGGAAGCCTGGAGACAACTTAACCAACAAGGTTGTAATCTACAGAAGTTAAAGTATGAACCAACCAGAGACTTGGTTATGTATTCCCCGACATGTATGATTATGAAATGGCCAAGGCAGTTGGGAAGGCACTCTTGAGTGTGTGGTAACTGATTCAGGAAACCGTGTCTTGAATTTAACTGTCCCAAAGTTGCTTGAGGGTGTGGTTTTTGAGGATGACTCCGTTCATTGAGAGGGATTGGCCGGGACCCAAAGCAGTTGCTAGTCCTTAGCATCCAGTTTTTTAATTTTCTAAAATACAGGGAAAAGCGAATAAGATGCTACTGACGACAAAGATTCATTTTTAGTCTTTAGTCTATGTTATATGGACTCTCTACACTGCATCAAGTACCAGCATTTATCACCTCCAGGTAGCATTGACACGGACACCACGTCTGACACCGACTGGGACATCGGACACAATTTTCAAAAATCAAGATTTTGGATACCGCAGTACACCGCTGAATATTTTAATATATTTTCACTTTATATATTTATTTTTATATGATAAAATAGACATCAAAGGGAGCATCTGAATTTTGTTCAAAACGGATGAGAAGAAAGCTAGTAACATGAAATAGTCTCAACAGTAATAAGAAAGAAGGTCGGTAAAAAGAAAGCAGTTGGATGTCTCAACAGTACCAATATTGGAGTCTCAACAGTAACAAGAGAGAATGAAAGAAGACATTGGACCAAAGGCATGAAGTAGAGGTCTTGTATAACCAGATGGTTTGTAAATAAGGTCGGAGATGTTGACATATGTTCCTCTAGATTGGATGCTTTTGATAAGAAAAAGAACGAAAATAGAAAGAGATGAGAGAGAAAGAAGAAGGGTCCCTTTTGTTGGTCGACTTGATTAGGGTTTTCTCGAAAAGTTCATTTCTAAAAGCTCCAGATTTGTCAATTGTTACACAATGACCCTGAAATAAGTTTAAAATAGTGTAGTTTGGCCCCATGCGTGTGGACACTTCTTCAAGAGGTGTCCGACACGGTATCCGGCTATTTAAAAATAAATAAATAAATTCAGACACAGGTGAGAGGTGTCGGACACCTGTCCGGAGGTGTTGGTGAGGTGTCAGATACCATACCTCGACCTCTATTAGGTGTCGGTACTTCCTAGTATCACTTGTGTGACGTTATGGGATTTGAATCTGACACGCCCTTCAGATTTGCATCTAATGTGCACTTGCACCAGTATTACAGCGTAAAAGGATTCCAACTTTGTGTACATATATTCACCAAAAATTTTACTTTGCCTCGTATGTTTCTTTCAAAAATATAGAAAAACATGATTTATACGACTCTGCACTCTACTCGCACCTACCAAATCCATATAGGTTCATCTTCTAAAAGTTGGCCCCAGAGTTACCTAATACCCCTTCCGTGCCAGCGTGCTGTGTATCGGTACTTACTACCTCAAAGATGGTACTCCAGCGTAGTCATACTCCAGATTTAGCGAACTGGAAATTGTGCATAAAGTATCATACAATGATGTTCTACTCACCCAACAGTTAATGAGTTACGCATTCGTTCTTTTTCCTTTCACGTTTTCTGTCGAGAAAAATGTTTTACATGTATCTCTCTCAGTAGTTATACACAACCATGTTGTATGTCCTGCAAAAGCGAACCAAAGAAGTAATTCTCAGCGAATCGTGACCCTAATATCGAAGCGAGTAAGCCTATAGACGGAGTTCATCTTACCTACACAGTGACGCACCACCTACCATACTTGTATCACATTACGAAGCGAACCACAAACCAGGTAATACTGGTTGGACCAAACCATATATTTCTCCATCCTTTGGTGAACTCAGTTGGTGCTGCACAAGTGATATTATTCTTTGCATGTATTGTGTTGCAAGTTAAACTTTTTCTGAGCCCACTGCTGTTTTCTAGGAGGTAAATGGCTCGAAACTTGTCTATTTGGACAACGCTGCAACTTCTCAGAAACCTGCGGCAGTTTTGAATGCCATACAGAAGTACTATGAATCATACAATTCAAATGTGCATCGTGGGGTTCATTTTCTGAGGTACGTTATGGAATATGTGTAACTATCTGTACGGGAATCCTTCACATATATTATCTTTCTTATGTACTGCTAACATGGTAAGCAGCCCCAAGTTGTGCCCCAAGTAGCTTGGGACTAACGCATAGGTGGGTTAAGTTAAATTGCTGACCTGCTGGGTATCTCAAAGCCGTTTTCAACTTGAATCAGATATTTCTTTTTTGGTTGATCATAGATGGGTTGGAGCTTTTACATTACACATTCTACATTTTACCTTTCTTTTTGAATCTAGTGCCAAGGCAACAGACGAGTATGAGTTGGCTAGAAAAAAGGTGGCAACTTTCATAAACGCATCCGAATCTCGAGAGGTGGTTTTTACAAGAAATGCTACCGAAGCCATCAACCTAGTTGCTTACTCCTGGGGTGTCTCAAATTTAAGGCCACACGATGAGGTATGTTTCTGTCATATTTCGTAAGGTTTATGTCTGGCATGACCTTAAATTGTTCAGTTGTCTATCGATGATTATTCTTGTGTTTGGGCGATTTCTTAATATAAACCATCTGGATCGTGTAATACTGGCATACTGGTATTCTCTCCGTCGTTCAATTAATTTAAAAAATTGGGTTATGCCTGAATAACTTTGAGCTGTGAGACTGCTTGCCACTAAAACCTTAAACCTGAAAGAGTGGCTATTCAAACCTTAAATGTTGTCAAACCTTTGCAATCATTACCTTCTGTTATGTTTGAAAAATGTCTCACTTACCTCCTATTCCAATGGATAAAAAGAGAACAGTGAACAGTGTGCCATCCTGCCTCCACCAACAGACAGTCCATTGCTCAACCCCTGCAATCTTAATTACCATTTACCCAAGCTAGATTCAAATGAATCTGCTTTCAAGCTGGAGGATAGTTTTGTGAGATTTGTTCACAAGACAACACTGCACCCCTTCAGTATTATACTTTGCATGAGATGACTGGGACACTATAGATCATCAACTTTTGGATGTTTTCTTTTCACGCGTGTAGCATTAGATGACAAATTATAGATGATTGAATAGGTTGCATCATATCTCTACGTGGTTAATCAGGTGAAGTATAATTGTTGATGAAAAAGAACGAACATGAAATAAAACAAAAATGAGCTTTGGAGGAAAGTTTTCAAGCTTGGTCCTCGATATATCGTTCAGTAAAAGTTGGCTAGAAAGGAAGCAAAGAACGCAATATCCTAAGGCTCTGTTTGGTTTTTTGTGCATTTAGTTTTGCATAGAATTAGCACATCCGAGGTAGAGGAACCCTAGAAAAGGATGAGAATAGGGAATGCTACTCGGACCAGATGGAATCCATATTGTAGTTTCGAGATGCTTGGGCAAAGTGGTTATAGGTTGGTTGACTGAGTTGTTTCTCAAGATCTTAGATTCTAAGAAAAGGCCCGAGGAGTGAAGGACAGACTGATTTAGGAGATATCGAAGTTGAGTCACCCTCTAAAAGCTGTGTGCGAAGAAAGACTATAACATTTGAGAGTCAGTCTAAATTCATGCCTGAGGGATCTAGTGTGGAATCTGGTATTGATCAGCAATTGATGGAATTATTTCTGGAGAAAGACATGTTGTTCGCATGGTCTTTGTAGATATGCGAGAAGCATACAATGGGGAACCAAGGAAAGTTATGCGGTGAGTTTTTTTTAGAAGAAAGGAGTACCTACAAAATGAAGGATGTGATTAAGGACATGCATGACAGAGAAACTACTACTGTGAAGGCAATCAATGGTATCCCTTGCGAATCCTCAGTTGTGATTGGGCTTCACCAAGGATCAGAGCTAATAATTTGGTTATGAATCAATGAGACTGCTTATCAAGAAAAAAAGAAAAGGAAGAACTTGATGAGGCTAGAGTAGGAACAAATTGTAAGTTCGAGTTATCAAGTAGTACTACTTTAAACCCAAAGGCTTTAGGTTGAGGAGGACGATTACAGAGTATTTGGAAGGATGTCTTGTTTTTCATATAATATGGGTTTGGCAGTACCTAGAAAGATGGGCCAATAATGCACAAGAAGGGAGAGATTGGTGAGGATGTTGCCCATGGGATAAGAACATGCTTGGTGAAGTGAGATGTGCTTTTGATGTTATCGGTCCATGAAGATATATAGTAAATGATTTTTTGACGGCTGTATCTTCCAGTTGGCTATTTTATTTAAGTACCCACTTATTAACTTGTTAGTTAAACTACCACCAATACTCGGAAACAGCCCATTAAACTTGACAAACTCTCACCAAGTTGGTTGGAAATGTTACTTTTGTTTTTACATACATATGATAATTTTTTTTTTATGTGATAAGTTGATTATAGTATCTAACTTATCCCCGCCCGACCCATATCCTATGATTTTTAGAAATAACGTATCTGCATATCCGAACCTGCAGCTAAGTTCGTGCTTCCTAGGTTTGGGACAAGGACTTGTTGTCCACAATGTGTTAGTTTTGCATTCATTAAAAGCAAAAAGCTTTGAATCATCTTTCAGGCAGTCCACGAAGATCTTGAGATCTGTACTACCTGATTTTTTCCCATGCCCCTGCTTATTGCCGGGTGATTATTCCCAATACCTGCTCATGAGTTGAGTTCTTTATCTGAAAGATAACTACTCCCTCCATCCCAAAATTATCGCCCTCCTTTCTATGCTTAGTTTTACCCTATGTTACATGGACCCTTCACTTTGGGGTGAAGGGGCGGTGTCGACACGACTCGACGCCGACACGGGTATGGGATCCGTGTCGGATCCGTCATCTGCCGGACGGATACGCCACGTCTACATTCCGGCCAGATAGCGACGATAAGGATTGAAGAAAGAAAAAGCTGTGAAGGTGGCCATCAACCTCCGAGAAAGAAGAGAAGAAGCTGTGAAAGGTGGCCATCAACCTCCGAGAGAGTACCTTCTGCTGGGTCACGTGGGTCTCCTGTCTGCTTTTTGGGTCTTCTCACTTTTGTTTGCTTTTTGACAGCCTTTCTTTTGCTTTTTTTTTCCTTTTCTTTTTGTTTTTTTCCAACTTTTTGGCATTGACTTATAAAAAGGAACAAAAAATATCTAAATTGAAATAAAATGTATATTATCCAACCAACAATGAAAGAATCTATTTATTCTGAGCAGTAATTATATATAATTTATGTGAAATTTATATATACTCGTAAAAAAAATATTTAACACTTAATCTCATTTAAAGTATTTTATGTACCTTCAAATTTTTAGCGTGTCCCCGTACCTGTGTCCAACTTTTGGATGGTGTCCACGTATCCTAGAATTTCGAAAATAGGCGAGTCCAACACTCGGACATGTATCCAATCCGGACACCGACACCTAGTCCATGTAACATAGGTTTTACCAGGATAGCTGTTCCATTAGAAAAGCCAGGCACTCATTAATGCTATCTTTCTAGATACACCACTTCATGTTAATCATCAGTTACTGGTAGCTGCACAAAAGTATTGCCGAACTCATTAACATGGGTAGCAAGATACATGTAAGCAGTTGAGACTAATATTTACTGCAGTATTTGGCTCTCCTAAAGCTGTGTGCAATGTCAAGGATGTGATTGTTTTGGGACGGAGGGAGCATTTGGGTAATAGTTTTGCCTTTTGGTCTCTGATCTTATCCTAGTGATAAACGACTCTTCTCGTAGCGGCCTTCTCTTGAATTGGTGAAACTTCTGTCGCTCTATCCCTGCGGGGAGAGAACTTGAGCAGTAGTAAGAATGCACTGGCTTTCAAATAGTTTCTCCCCAGTTCCGGACACTAACGTAGTTTGCAAGCACTCATTTGCAGTTTAAAATCTTAGATGAGGATACATTTACTTCTCATGACTCTGACTAAAGATTTACTGATTGGACAACCACCAATCTGCAAATTTTATTTTAGATGTGAAGTTTTAATCGTTTCTATAGTTTACAGTTTAAAGTTCAAAACCTCTGTTTCATAAAGATTGGGTCTGTCAAGTCAAACTAAAGTAGTGCTGCATTGAGTTTCACAATGAACCGTTCGACCTTTACTGTTCACATAAGTCAATATTGTCTTGGTCGGGTAAATAGAAGTACATTGGTTTATCTAGAATTAATGATTTTGTGAGCTCATAATGAAGATTATGAAAAACCTGTGATGATTTAGGTAAGAAAGTCAAATTAAAATTTTCCAAACTAGAAATCCTTACATGTATGGAAAATTAACCACAAGACAAAAGCTGTCCAGACAATCGAAGAAAAACTCTACATATACGTGAATTTGCATGTTGCTCAAAAAGTGTTGCTTACAACTAAATTTTTTGCAGGTTCTACTCACAATTGCTGAACATCATAGTGCAATTGTTCCTTGGCAACTTGTAGCTCAAAAGACGGGCGCTACATTGAGGTTTGTGGATTTGGATGAAAATGAAGTTCCAGATGCAGCAAAGTTGAGAGAGATGTTGTCTAGGAAGACAAAACTTGTAGTCATTCACCACGTATCGAACATGCTTGGTAGGTTGAATCCCGATTTTTTCTTCTCATTAGCTATTCTTTTCTGTGCTTCCTTCTCTTTTATGTTTGTTGATGTTTTGTTTGTGTTTGGGGTTGGGAAGGGTGGAATAGTCTTATCTTTTTCTCATTCTTAGTTGAACGCTGGGAAGCACGGACACCTCTTCTAGGTGGAGGTATGGTGTCCTAAACGGACGGACACCCTGACACCCTCCGGACACCTCCCGACACGTGTTGGACACCTCCAATTGGTGTCCGATTTTTTTTTTTAATTTTCCGACACCGTGTCGGACACTTCGTCGAGGAGTGTCGGACACGGGAATCTGCCGTGTCGGACTGTTTGGGATTACTTTGGAATTTTTGGAACTAATTTTGGGGTCAATTTGTAATAAATATAACTGTGCCCTAATCTGATCTGAACTCACCTTACGGCCGGCACCTATCTGAGAAGGGAACCATCTTCACTCACCTTACAGAAGCCATTCGGAGCATTACCGACTTGTAGCTGTCGTCGGAGCTGGTAGCCAAGCATTCCGATGCCGACAGATCTAGTCGCCGTCGCGAAGACCGAAGCAGCTGCTGCGACACACCTTCGCCATCGCCGGACCTCACTTCATCGTCGCTGGAGGTCCTCGCCGCCGTCGCTAACTCAGGTCAGGTCCTTTCCTTTCTGACTTTTTGTTCAAAGTCATTCTGTCTCTCACTCTCCTTTTTTTTCCTCCCTGTCAAGACTCAAAGAGTCACGAGTCGTTTGCAGCTTGCAAGTCTTTTTTTATTTTTTTTCTCTCCCTCCTCAAGAGTCGTTTTAGAGGGAACCTTTCTCTCTTTTTTTTTTGTTGACTTAGTTATTTTTTCTACTTAATTTCAGAATGCAATGCTTGTGTAGTGTATATTTATTATTAGTTACTTGCATATTTATTAATTATTATTAGTTTATTACTTATTTCAGTTATTTCCTATTATGTTGGATTTAACGTTTAAGTATGACTTGTATTTGAATTCCTTGTTTTGGTAGTTTTTCATTATTATTTGTTATTTTAAATTATGGAATGTATTTGATACTTATTATTATATATATATATATATATATATATATATATATATATATATATATATATATATATAAATATTATAAAAATAGCGGTGTCCTGCGGTGTCCAAAATCCGATTTTTTGGAAATTGCGGTCTCCGGTGTCCCCGTTGGTGTCCGTGTCCGACACCTTGTCCGTGCTACCTATCAAAACCCTTTTTGTGACACATAGATAGTTGAGGCCAATTGGTATTGTTTTTGGCAACAAGTCGTTTTAATGTTCTGGGGAAGTTCACTATTCACCAACTTCCTACCTTGAGTTGATGTGAGTAGCTTGCTTGCCACCTAATGCAGGGGCGTTATTTTTGCTGGGCAGGGCTTAGCCCTGTGAGGTGGGATGGCTACGAATGAAGAAGTGTGCCCCACAGGTTGCCGTCTTACGAGGTAGGATCGCCCCCTCTCCCACACAACCCACCACCCTCGAAGTTGGATTTTTGATCCCTTTCTATTTCCCTTGGTAAAATGTGTTAATTACGTTGAACGGAACAAATGGTATAAGAGAGCAATCTTGGCTACCTGTGCTTAATCCGAGGGGGTGAAAACTGGGCTGATGAATTCCTGCAATGTCTTTATAGTTGACCGAGATTGTAAAGCTCTATTAATTCCATCAAAGACACATCTGACGAGTTTGTGAATAACCAATTCATGTACCTCCAGTTAAACTCCACTGTCCCAAGTTATCATACCGAATTCAACGAGTGGAGATCTTGGTTTTTTGTAACGTACTGTTTGTTTGAAGATGCTTTCTTTGGAAAAGTTTTGTTAATGTGTCCTGCCTGCTACTAGAGATAAGTTGCTATTGTGGTATCCGGCAACTATGTTACATGCTGTGATTTTAGCACGAATGAAAGAAGAGTACCAAAAAGTGCACTAAGTTTGTGTCTAGCAAATACGGTGTGGACTTGTGTTTTCCTAACAATTTCTTGCAATAAAAGGAAGAATCACGTGGAGTAACACCACATCTTGGATCATTGGCTGTCAAGGATTTTGATGGGTATTTGGAGAATACTTAGCCAGAAAAATGGGTATATATTTTATGATTTACAAAGGTTACCGATCCTGATCAAATTGTAACAACAGATTTGTTATCCTGTTGCTAAAAAAGTTTGAGACTGGGTGTTACTGGTCGAGTGTATCCTTTTGTGTGCTGTAATTAAGTCAAAAGCGATTTGGGATCCTGTGGCAGGATGGAATAGACATTGCTTTCTGTGGGTGGTAGAGTCACCCTAATGAAATGCGCACTTTCTTGCCTGTCTGGAGTTCGATGTGGTTGCACGTTTATGGATATTCTTACGAGGTTGGCTTGTTCGGTTCACAAGGGCCCCAGCTAAAGTGGATGGGGTCTCTCTCTCCCCCCCCCCCCCCCCCCCAAAAAAAAAAAAAAAAAAAACCCCCCACAACAACGGACCGACGCACAAGTGCAGCCAAACCGAGTTTTTAGGGAAGATCGGAAGACGGTGTTTATATCATCTCAAAAGTAGATAAAGATCCAGGGATATATGCAGTGCCACGTGCATCTATACAAAATTTTCATATTTTCTCCCATTCTCTTGCAGCTTCTGTTCTTCCTGTTGAGGATGTGGTGCTTTGGGCTCATAATGTTGGGGCAAAAGTGCTGATAGGTGCTTGTCAAAGTGTACCACATATGGTAGTGGATGTCAAAAAGCTTGATGCTGATTTCCTAGTTGCTTCTTCTCACAAGGTTAGTTTATTTTCCATGTATGCTTATGTCTTATTTATAAGTAGTCGGTGTTGAGAAATAAACATGCTTCAGACGTGTGGCCCTACAGGCGTTGGATTCTTATATGGTAAGAGTCAGCTCTTGTCAGACATGCCTCTTGTGTCGATGTCTACAGTATCAAATGACATACTTTTTCACGACCTGATTCTAGAGTTACTTCCTTTCGTATTTATTTTAAAACCAGGTGGTGGAGAAATGATATTTGATGTGTTTTTAGATCATTCCACTTATGCGGAACCTCCATCCAGGTTAGTATCTTGTTTTCTGCTTGACTGGATTTGGTATATGCGTAGTTTTTGTTCCCCACTCCCCACACATTTTCCTACCTATATTCACTTTACACTAAATTATTTACACTTGCATGTTTTTGTGGCATGCATTTCTCACCCTTGTCAGAGAACACCAGCAATTGGGGAAGCAATTGGATTAGGAGCAGCAGTTGACTATTTGTCTGGAATTGGCATGCAAAAGATTCATGATTATGAGGCAAGTTTCATATATCTGTGCTGTGCATACTCTCAGTATTTTTGCCTGGGTTGTCTGGTCATTAGCTCAGCGAAGGGGTTGGTTGAAGAAGTGTTTGGTGGGAGCCTACTGCTTAGCTTGATTGTAGAAATACATTATTCTCGTTAATGAATCACATGACAATACTCCACCAGTGATAGAGCGAGGAATGAAAATGAAAAGGGATGAAGAGCTTTTAGGTATTGACTTCCAGTATTATCAGTAAAACATTGCACGAGTTTTTTTTCCCTTTTAAGTGATGAGAGTAAACTCTAAGCACAAATTTCAAGAGGGAAGAGGACGGAGAGTTGGGAACAAAGATACTGGTATATGTTTTTTTTTGGTTTAAGATAGAAATATATACTAAGGTAAAAGAAATGTACAAGAACAGTCAACGGTACAGCACTACACAGCATATACACTACAGTACTACAAAAGGAGCCCTCTACTAAGCTAGAGCGATTACAAAAAACACCAGAGGAAAGACCCGACGCCATAAAACCAGAGAGGAGGCAAATGTCAGCCAAGCATGCTATGTACGATCTAAACAGGCCTGCTGGAAACCATCACCAGTTCTGGAAGCAAAAGACGCCAGAGCAAATGCTAGATTCCAAATGCATTCCTTCCCTCGGGCAATATGTGCAGGGTGAAACTCATCACATCTAGCTAGCAGGGTCACCCGGGCAGCAGAAGTAGCGTCAGCTAGAGGAGCCCGACCTGTCAACTGCGAAAGAGCAGCAGAGTGAGGTAACAGCAAGATAATATGCAAATAGGAGAGACTATGTAACCAATGAAGGCCCAGAAGAGCCGAAATTAATGGCGCCATCGAACCATCAGGACTAGAGAAATGATCAACACAGGCATGCACGACTGCCCAGGCCGAGTTGAACAGGACTAAGCCTGCAGTATAGGAGTGTACACTACTGCCCTCAGATAGCTGGATCGCACAAAAAGCTGGCGAAGAAGGTGCTGGACAGGAGCATTGGATTGGAGGTTTGAGAGGGTAAGAGGGGGGGGGGGGGGGAGAAGAAGTGAGGAAACCCGAAATGGGGGTCTTTGCGCTTGTTGTCGCCAATTTTTGTAGTTGTTGGAAGCCACTCTCTTGAAGCGGCCCGAGTCTGTCAGCGAAGTAAAGTCTGCACACGCTTGATACCGCAAACGAGGTAGCGAGAAGGTCTGATTCCGGAAGACCACATCATTTCAAGCTTGCCAGACGTGCCACAGGAAAAGACATCGCCAGACCACGGCAGTCAAAGCATTTACGCTGCGATAGATAGACTGACGTAGCCACGATTCAAACCATTGGGGGATGGGGAAGCTGTAGTTGGGGAGGGAGGCATCAGCAGGCAAGGATGCCTGCCAGACGTCCTTAAAATGAGAGGGCATTCAAAGAACAGATGTTGGTGGGTCTCAGATGTAGCCGAGCAAAGGTGGCATCGGTCCGTGACAAGGCATCTCCTTTGAACCAGTTCTGAACCAAGAGCTAAACGTTCATGAATCAGTTGTCATAGAAAGTACTTGATTTTTTCTGGAATTGGTAGGTGCCATAATGTCTTCCAGGAGCTAGGCGACATGCACTGTTCCCGAGGGGCAAGGCCACCAGAGTGGGTTAGAAGGTACTTGTAGGCTTTACTGACTGAGAAGTGGCCGGACTTACTGGGAGGCCAGAAAGGTTCATTAGTCATTCCCTCAGGCAGTAAGTGGAGGCCGAAAATGTGAGCAGAGACATCAGAAGGAAACAGGTTGAGCACTAAGTTCATGTTCCAAGACCGAGTGTGTGGGAGGAACAAATGAGCGACAGTCCAAGTAGAATTGGTAGTGGGGATATAAGTTTGCATTCTGTTTGGAGGCACGTTGGGCAGCCACCAATC
This sequence comes from Escallonia herrerae, assembly GCA_033070095.1. NCBI lineage: Eukaryota > Viridiplantae > Streptophyta > Magnoliopsida > Escalloniales > Escalloniaceae > Escallonia > Escallonia herrerae. Next base: position 57,442 of record JAVXUP010000462.1, read on the forward strand.
CATCCAAACTGAAATTGAGCGCCCATCTCCCACATGCCATTGAATGCCTTGTTTGAGAACACGATGCCCGACTAGAATACTACGCCAAACCCAGGAACAAATTGCTTGGCATCTGATGTTGAAAAAGTCGTGGTTGGGGAAGTATCGCCCTTTAAGGACTTGCGTGAGTAACGTCTCTGGCATAGACCAGATTTTCCAAGCTTGCTTGGCTAGTAAGGCTTCGTTAAAACCACGAAAGGAACGGAAGCCAAGGCCTCCAGATCCTTTAGGAAGGCAGACACTGGGCCAAGCGACCCAGTGGATAGAGGTATGAGAGGCGTCACCCGACCTCTAGAATCTGGCTAGAATTTGGTCTAATTGTTTGCAAACCCAGACCGAAAATTTATAGACAGACATGTAATAAATTAGGAGGGAAAAAAGCACTGAGTGAATGAGGGTAGCACGCCTTGCCTTACTCAGGAGTAGGCCTATTCAATGAGCGCACCGGTTTTGAACTCTGAGGATAACGTCTTTGAAAATGGCTTTTCTATTGTTTGCCACGTCTAACTGAACCCCCAGCTATTTACCAAAACTAACCCCATAATGGAAGTCTAAAGCCGCTGTAATCTGCGCTTGGATATCTGAAGGAGTGTTGGGACTAAGAGTAAGGTGGGATTTCTGTCAGCTGATCTTTTGACCCGAAAGGGAGCAGTAGGAAGATAGAACCCGCATCAACTCAGTTACCGACCTACCAATGTTGGATTTAAGGGTAAGAAAGAGGTACGGATTTAAGGGTAAGAAAGAGGTACACATCATCTGCGTACATGAGGTGGGACACAGGTGGAGACAGAGGCCCTGCGCGGATCCCCTGGATAAGTCCTTGGGCCTCTGCTTGTTGTAGGGCTGAGGAGAGGACCTCTGAGCAGAGGATAAAAAGGAAGGGCGAAACGGGGTCCCCTTGTCTGATACCGCAGGAAGGCACAAAATGAGGTGTGGGGGCTCCGTTGACCAGAACGGAGAAGGACACAGTAGTAATGCATTGCATGATCAAATGAATCCAATGGGAGGGAAATCCAGATCGGGAAAGAACCACCCCGACAAAATCCAACGCAATCTTTCAAAAGCCTTACTCATGTCTAGTTTAAGAGCCAGGAGATAGGTTTTCCCCTTAGTGCGTTTACGAACACAATCTGTCAGTTCTTGAGCCAAGATGACGTTGTCGGAAAGACATCGCCCAGAAACAAATGCATTTTGATAAGGTGAGACTAAATCATCCATGAACAGCTTCATCCAATTCACCAAGACCTTAGAGATGACTTTATACACTACTGTGCAGAGGCTGATAGGGCGGAAATCGGAAGCAAGCAGGGTAGCTCCACTTTAGGCGCCAAGGAAAGAAATAAACGATTGACTTCAGTAAGCAGATGACCTGAGTTGAGAAAGGAAAGGACACTCTGAACCACCAACGGCCCCATGATATGCCAGCAGCGCTGAAATACTAAAGCTGGGACACCATCCGGGCCAGGAGCTTTAAAGCCCCCAATTTGAAAGAGAGAGGTTTTGTTTTCCACGGGGGGTGAAAGCTGCTCTGAAGTGGGCTATTTGGCTGGGGATACTGGTATATGTAAATATATTGCATATAGTGTTTACATTGTGCATACCACTTCATAGGCATATACATGAACATTTGTCTATAAATATGTATGGGTAACGCGACTATGCGATGTCAAAGCGAATTGTTGTCCAATTAAAAAAAAAAAATCTGTTAGTTGACCCGGATCTAAATCATCTCACTGATTCCATTTCTTCCTTTATTTTGTGTGTGCATACCTGTGTTATTCCTCTGAGGTGCTAGCACTATTGGTGATGCAGGCGATCCCAATCAATCGGGCTCGATTCTATCCCCTACCGGTTTCTTTTCTTTTTTTTTTTTTGGGGGGGGGGGGGGGGGTTGGGCGGGCAGATTTGAGATTTGAATTTGTCAGTATGTTTTCCCCCATCCCATAGTTGCAAAAAGTTGATATTGCAAAGTTGGTGAGTACTTTTTTTCTGATAAACAAGTGATTTATTAGTTATAATGGTGGGTGTACAGATGATAGGAAGTGTTATAATTCTGCTTTTAAACCAACGCAGCACACAAATAAGGGCACACTGGACGTACTTTACGGCATCTCAGGTCCAACAAAACATCATTTAAAGCTCTATAAGCTAGCTAATTAACCATAATTGGCTAAACTTAACACTCCGAGCAAATAATAGAGTGATAAGGTTTACACCCTCGTTGTCAAAATAGCCCGAAAATAGTTGGATCTGCAGCAGTAAAGCCTACATCGTCTCAGGATTAGTAGCACTGAAAAGACAACCTCCCTACTCCTGATTTGATGGAGCCATTCCAAGCTTCATCCTGTGGCTACATGCTTTCCAACGAGTGGAGTTGTCCGAACTGGAAAACCACTTCCAATTTTTAGATCCTGACCAAGTGGGAAATTCAACACAACTACCGATTACCTGGTTTGACATGACTCGCTGAGTCACTGCAGGGTCACAGCCGAGTTATGGGGCCAACACAGTAACGATGAATTCTGAGCTAAGCCCCCTAATACTACCTTCACAGTAAAAACCCAACGTCCGATCCCAAAATAAACAGCATAGAACAATTGGATCTGAGCCCCTCTCGCGCATGAGATCCACCACTTTTGACCACTGCCAGCAATATCGCCACCATACCAGGTTCATCCCAGTGCATTGCATCAATTGTGGTCTAGATCTAACGAAGTCCAATTATAAAGACTAGTAATGAAAAAAGGAAACCTTCACATGGAGGGGTTGACCCCTATCTGGTCACTCCTAAAGGGCGAAGAATCCTAGCAAAGTAGGGACAAGATAGCGCGATGAGAGGGAGGGGGCAGAGACAAACCGCCCCACCCCTTTCCTGCAGGGGAGGGTTTTGGTTTTGTGGCATCTCAAGTTGGTGGGTGCAAGGCTTCTATATTCTTGCAATTGCCACCGTTGAGATAGGAGTTGGTTGAAGTTTAAATATTAGCTAATGAGCCTTTAGATTCTGCTTACTGAAATCAAACTCTCAGCTAGTATAAGAACCTCACAAAATTCGCATGGTTGGAATTGAAAAAAGAGAGTTAAGAGCTCCTGAAAGTGTAGGACAATTTGCATAATAAGATCTGTTTTTTACTTATCTCAAAGAAAGAGTAGATTATAGTAACACCCCTCAACGAACCACTCGAGGATACTAGATCCCTAAAGTAAAGCCCATGTTGAGTAATCCTTCACATGACCCAGTTTAGATGTTTGTTAACAGAAAACATAAAATGTTGGTTTTGCTCTCCACTGCCCGTCATTTTGACGAACCAACTGCTAAACACATCCTTTTGAGCACAGGGACACCAGATTCGAAATTGACATATGATGCCCTATATGCTTTCTTCATTCTGTCATTTCACACTAGGCATACCACTGCCGCAACCAAAATGAACACCCCTCCCAGCGGATTTCACCGGCCACACCGACAGGTCCACCATGACCCAAGCCCCGCCAAAATCCCCGCCCTCAGTACATTGCTGCCACCTAAGTCCTCCATTTCACTGTGGACAATCGTAACTGTAATATGCCAGCTCCCAGGCTAATATGATCCCACTATCAGACTGGTGGCAGTGGAGAAAACTTGATGGCGACATAGATTTGGCTCGGATGAAGGGGGTCAAAATTGCTATTCAGGTTTTTCTTGGGTTCCTTGTCCGTCTATAGGAGAAATTTTTGTGTAGACATATGAAGAATTTTGGGGAAATACACCTTATACTTGGGAGAATTTAGCAGAAACAAGGAGAAAATGGGGGATTGTGAAAATGGGGGATTTAAGTTGACAGATTAAAGGGGAAATTGTTTGCATATACATGTTTGTAGTTGCACACAGACATGCTATGTACAAGTTGTTGGTGGGCGTCGAGATTGAGAGTGATTTCTTTAGAAGGCATTATGGCGAGCTATGTCCATGCATCGCTACGAGTCCGACGGTAGTTCACTTGTAATCTGGTGGTATCAATAACCTATAGTATTGGTAATTGTAAGTGCAGGAGACCTGGTGTAAGAGAGATGAGTTTGGTTTTTAGGTCCATATGGCCAAGGTCATTTTAGTCTTAAAAGGATGCATATAAGCTGCACATGACAAGTTTTCCATCCGTTTTCTAACAGCTCATTTATGGAGGGGCTTGGGAACTCATCAGGCAGAGTAGTTTAGGGACCGAGATGCCACGAGTTGTTACTTGAGGGGGTGTTCCTGTATTTTACCCCCAAAATGGCGAAAATCACTTGGTCATTATGGAACTCAATTTTTTTTAGAACATGAAAAAAACTATTTACCTCCTCAAGAATTAGGAATTACCAAGTTCATCTTTAACCCAAGAATTGACCAAGATTTTGTGAATATTTTTGAAGATTAGTCATTTTTTACCAAGAGTTTCTAATTACAACTGCGGTTGTGGGCAATATTAATCTTTATTTTTATACATGAAATTGCCACTTTCAAGAACTGATGATCCTATGAAATGCTTTGACCCTTGCTGCAGTTTACAGCCACTTTAAAGGGCTCAGAGTGAACTTTCTTCCTAAGAACAAGCTATACACAAGCTATACAGTACTTATATGTACGATGCATGTGTATCGTGTATGGTCAAATAAGATAATTTTATGTATCAGATGCAAGTTGTATGTGAGGTAGGGAGACTTTCTGCTAAATTTCTTGTAATTGAGGCAAGTAAAAGGAGAGTTGATGGACAAGAGTACTATACCTTCCATGTATGACCATGGAATGTATTGTAATGTATGCTATATTATGGAATATGCATTATTCTTAACTGGACTGATTTTGTCTTGTTTCAATTTCCTTCCCTTTGCAGGTAGAGCTGACCAATTATCCATATGAAAATCTCCAGTCGGTCCCCAGTGTTCGCATATATGGTCCGTCACCTTCAGAAACCGTCACACGAGCAGCTCTTTGTTCTTTTAATGTTGATGACATTCACCCAACAGATATCGCGACTTTCCTTGACCAGCAGGTATGTCTCATTTCATTTTATAATTACAAAATGATCTCGGAAAAGTTTAAGAGATCAAGTTGTTCTGGTGACAAACAACTGATATGGTCTTCTTTCAGCATGTGGTAGCTATTAGATCGGGTCACCATTGCGCACAGCCCCTCCATCGCCATTTAGGAATTAATGCAAGTGCACGTGCTAGCCTCTACTTCTATAACACGAAAGAGGATGTCAATTATTTCATTGAGGTGCTCAAAGACACAATTAGCTTCTTCTCTTCTTTCAAATAGTGGTAATCTCTTGCAAGTGTTCCTGGAGAATGCATATTTAAAATGTGAAACGGGTCATTTCATCTTTTGGTCATGTATAAGATGTGTCTGTATTAATTCTAACTCTCGTCTTTCATGCGTACAGCGTTCACTTTGGTCATAATCCTTCAAGTTAGTATGAACAAAAGCAGGCATTTTAGTATAGTTTCTTGCAGAACGTGACTTTAATTCGGCCACGACCCCGGTCACTCTCCAAGATCATGCACAACTGGATTTCCTGTAAACATGAAATTTTAGATTTGCGTTCTTCCAGGCTCCAGCAACGTTGATTCCTCAAGTCATGATGGCGTTTGGGTTCTATTTTGTTTCCTCCCCCAAAAGCCCCCCCCCCCCCCCCCCCCCCCCCAAATCCCCATCCCCATCTTCTCATTGTCTTCTCAATCGTCCCCTTCTTCACCTAACCAGATCCAGGCTGTATACTTCTCTGTTTAACATCTACTCGCAATTAGCAACATACAGAACAAAAGTAGTCCCTGTATTCAAAGCAGGAAAAGTTCGACCTAATAGATGATGACCGTTGTCGGGTTTTATAACTGAACTTGATCCTTGATTTGGTAAGGTAATTTGGCACTTAAGAACCCTAATTAGGTAGAGGACTTTGCCGCACGAGATTCAAGAAGTTGAATTTGATAGGCATCAATCAATGTTCCTAATAAGACAGTAAAAGGAGTTTATTGGCGCTCTTAAGCGTAAACTGTGCGCTACCAATTAAGGGTTCGTTTGACAAATTTTTTTTTTTGGTTTTCAGTTTTTAAAGAGCAGCTTAATTTTTTATTTTTATTACAAAAACAAGTGGGTGTTTGCTAACCTTCTTTTTTTTTGAGTTTTTTTTTTATTTTTTGATATTTGGTAACCCTTTTTATTTTGACTTTTTTTTTGGTGGTTTGCGGTGGCAGTGGTGGTGGTGGGGCGTGGCGGTGGTCGACGGTGGTGGTGGCCGGAGGCCGGAGGTGGCGCCGACAGTCGCCGGTGGCTGCCGCCGACCCAGAGGTGGCTGTCGGCGGCCGGCGGTGGCTGCGGGCAGTGGTGGCCGACGGCCGGAGGTGGCTGCCGGCGGTGGGAGGGTGTTGGTGGTGGTCTCAAAAAAAAACCAAAAGTGAAAAAAAAAATCAGTTTCTGGAGTTTTTTTTTTACTCTGCAGTTTAAAATCTGATTTTTTAAATTGGAGAAGAAAAAAAAAATGATTACCAAACGCACTTTTTTTTTTCCAGTTTCCAAAACTGAAAAAAAAAAAAAAAAAATTGCGTCAAACGTGGCCTAAGTTCATGACCAAATTCTGGCAAGAGGCAACGGATACAAACATGTGGCAGCCATGCATGACCAAAGTCAGAGAGACAACGGAGCAGTATAAATAGCCCTAATGGACAAGGGAGCCATGATCCAACGGGCACCACAAGGAGCATGATAAGAAACGCAAGGCCTTACTCTATTCCGAGACTGGAATAGCGGTTTTGAAGCTAGAATTACGCTAGGTCCATAACAGCTATAGAAGTATCTTCCCAGTCCGGCCAGCAAATCATAATTTGAAACTAAATAATCTAAGACTAGATCACTACCCAAAAAATCCAAGAGTACCATTGGACTACCATTGCTCTGAAGAACATCTCATGGAAAATAAACGATGATGAGGCTTATAAAAGAGAAGCCACACGAAGGGGCATGCCAACCCAATTTAGAAGCTAAACAAGCGAGGCAGTACCCGGAAAGATCTTCTAAAACAATGGGTTAACAAGCGACCTAATCAAAATCCCAAATATCAAGAGTAGATCTAGAAAAAGAATAAGCTATGATTGACAGAAATCATTCCTTCGTCGCATTATGGACTTATGTTTTAACTAAAATGAGATGTGAAAGTACAAACACCTCAAAATATAAGAAGCAAAGAAATTAGGGGGTCCAAGTTGCTTAATTTGACTTTTACTCAATACTTGTCCATTATCAGGCTAAGATCCCAGACAAAAGATAGAGGGATCTCTGCTATTATTCCACTAAAACCAGTAATGGGTTCTCAAGATAAGAACCCATGATGATGAATGATTTTCATGTTGGTCCACTAACCAAGACTAAAGGCCTTCGAACCATCATACTAGGCTACGGCTATACTTTGAGTATGTTGTTGGTCAAGATAGTCACATTAAGCACGTTATTGGGATGTTTCATGTTCTGAATAGCCACAAAGTCTTGCTCTCTCTCCTCAGCCTCTTCGGCTGCATTCAGCAACTCTATCCTCTCCTCCACAGCCCTTTTCGTCCGATCAAGCCGATGCAGTAACTCCTCCAATTCACCAAACACTTGACGGTCGTCCACACGTGCCGCGGAATCTCCGGCCTCTCCCAACATTGTCGACCAACCCATCTCGACTTTGGCAGTTCCCTTCCCTTTCTCCAGCAAACCCCTCTCGAGCTCTCCTTCTTCCTCTGCCTCCTCCGCAACTCCCGTCCGGCGCTTTGTTCTCCTGGACGAGGTTCTCTCGTAATACCTTTCGATTAGCGAAAGGCAGACCACGAGTAGCAAGAAGAAGACACGGAAGCCTCATCGTCTCCGTCGAAACACAGGAGACACGCGTCAATGTCGCACAGTATAGCCAGTTCTCTGATCTTCTTCTCCAGGCCTTATAGCCTCTTTGTGCCGTTAGATCTCTTGAACACGAAATTCTCAACATTGGTCGCCATAAGCAAAGCCCTAGAAAGAGAAAGAGCGAAACCCTAGAATCTGTGATCTGAGAGTGATAATCACACGTCTATCTGTCTATATAAGAGAGAAGGCGCGCGAGAGAGCCAAAATATGCTTGTGCTGGGCTGGAATAAATCCTGTGATCTGAGAGACAATAACTGCACGTTTATGTAGAGAAATCCTTATGTAGGAAAAGATTCCTTAGGAATCCTTGTAGAGTAATACAGTAATTCATAGGCAAACAACGAGGTTTTTTTTTTAATTAATATATTTTTAAAATTTAATTATAAATTTATTCCTTTTTAAAACTTATTTACCCTCGTACTGTACTTTTGAAAAACGACGTTTGAAACTACGATTTCAAATCGCTGTTTGAAACAACAATTTTTATCTTGAAATCGCTGTTTGATTTTTACTTAACAGCAGAAATAAAAAAAAAATTGCTGTTTGAAATAGCAATTTCTACTTTGAAATCGTGATTTCAAACAATGATTTCTAAAAGTGTGTTATACGGATAAATAAGTTTTAAAATAAAATATATTGATAGTTAAGTTAAATATGTAATAATTTGGGTAAAAACTCAGGAAACATTCTAGGATGATTGAAATCATAAATAAACTGGGAAACTATTTTTTTTTACAGAAAAGTCAAATTTTTGCAATCCCACTCAACTTCTGTGGTTTGTTCAAGTTCCGCCGCTGTACCCCTGCTGTCGCCGACCAACACCCTTCCATCTTTTTTCTCTTTCTTTTTTCCTTCAGCACGAAAACCCACACCACCACCACCTCCACCTTCTTACATTTCGGTCGCCCTCCAACTCAGCGACCACCATTAGTTGCAGGATCAGGCGTCGTCTACCGTACCACCATCCTCGTATTCCGGTCAGCATCCCCAATTGAAGGTCAGAATTCATCACCATCACCAATTGAAGGTCATAAGCATTCAATCACGAAATCAACCACCACCACCACTTTCATCGTGTCCACCACAACTACCGTAAACCCACCACCAAGGCCCACATTATCTACACATTGAAGATATGCAGTCAACACCACGTGAAGCTGCAATTTCGTCAAAATCAAAGATCAAACAAACCATTATGTGAATATTCAGCCTCAACCCGCCGGTTGTGGAAGTACCTATAGATCAAACCATTTGTAATTGAATGAATCATAAACCCACTGGGATTTTGGATACTGACCATGAAGGTAAGCCTGACTACTATGCAGAACTCTGAAGGAAGAAGTAACATATGCGTCTTTACTGTCGGTAAAAATACGAATATTGTAAATCAGCTTTGACTGATATACCCTCCGCTAATTATTTCAACAATAGTCTTATCGTTCCTTCATTACTCTCTTTTTAATGTAGTTGATATAAAATGAACATCGAGGGAAAATGAAAGGGGTAGTGGTGCGAAAGAGATAAAAAAAGAAAGGAAGCCCTTTAGTTGAAAGTAAATGGTTAATTAGGCTATTAAAACAATGAAAAGGAAAACAAAGCAAAGAAATTGAAATATGCAAAAAAAAAAAAACTAAAAAAATTGAAGTGTGAAAAATCAGTTAAGGAAAAAAAGAGAAAGGTATTGGAAAAAAAGAAAGGATAGAAAATGCACCCAAAAAAATACAAAAAAGGAAGGGTTAAATATGGCCCGAATAATAAATGAAAATTGGTTTAGTTATTCCAGTTGAAGACTAGGTGCTCTGCATTTCAGTGATGGCTATTCTACGATGGCTAATCGTATTCTCTTCTGAATTTTCCTCCATGCTTGGTGGGTTCATCCTCCGTGGACAATGTTGGGGTTTGAGACACACCCAAATCGGTATTACTTGTGAGAATCACAGTAATCCAGGTTGAGAAAAGACATCTCATATTTATTGCCAATTAAAAAAATGAGGGATGCAACAATTGTGTCACAAATGCACGAAAAATATCTCAGGTGAGACAGACACGTGCGGCACGCGTGCGTATATAGGTATTCCCACCACCCCCACCCCAACACACACACAATATATATATATATATATATATATATATATATATATATATATATATATATATATATATATATATATATAGAAAGAGAGAGAGAGAGAGAGAGAGATTTTGGAAACACAACACTTCCTAAAATAGCTTTACACAGAAAATTGTACTGCTCTTTTAAAACGAAACTATTGACTATTGAGAACAAAGAAAAACCATTGTAGTCAAACATGCAGAAGATGCAGCAAGAAAGTTACGATCACAGTAAAATGATTGACTTGTAAGGACAACAAATGTGAACCTCCAGTGACTTACGAACCAAGTGAAACTAGAGAAATTAAGAAATTTTTTTTATTTGAACATAACTATTGTTGATTCAGTGATAATGATAAAAAAAAGAGGTACATGATGAAACTGGTTATAATTAGAGATACAACAGACATTCATAATATTGTTCGATGCAGCCGAAACTTTAATTGGATGTCCAGTCTCAAAATTAGTACAATCAAAGTAGGTATGCAACTCTCTTAACTGTATTCCTTGTAAAAATTAACCAAGAACGATATCTAACACTAATAAGTTATACATAGAATGGAAAAGATCTTGAAAAAAAGGAAGGGAAAAAATTCTACTTTATCATTGGGAGACTTTTTCCTCTCTAAGAGAGACGAAAAAATATCATTGGGAAACCTTCTCTCTCCTCCTCCCGTTACTGTTTCCATCACCACCGCTGGGGTTCCCAACGAGTGGTGATGTGGTAGATTAAATAGTAGTGTAGATTAGGTTTTTTTCTTGTGGGATTCTGAAGGTCAGGGAGCCGGACGTTCCGTTGCAACTGGTGATCCATTTGATCCGTTGCAGATCCGGCACCGGAGATGGGTCGGGGCTTAGATGTGAGGTTAAGCTGTCAGATCACTTGGGCTGTGTCACGATTGACATAATGTTTTGAGCATCTTTTGATTTGCTGTTGAATTCAGACCCCCCTTCCCTCTCTTGGTTTTTAAAGCAAAAAAGGAACTACCCTCCTCCCTCATTGCCGAAATCAACAAAAAGTAATGCTCTCTTTGTGCAAAAGAAAGCTTTAATTTTTGTCTTCCCAATACTAGTGAAACATAACAAAAAAACTTACTAAAAGCAATCACAATTGCAAACATAAAAAATTACTAAAATCAAAAGAAAGAACATTGATAACGTTCCAAAAAGCTAATTATATGATTTAAAAAATTACTATCGGCCAGATCTACGTGCAATTCACGTGTTCCATACCAATAATATAAAATGGAGAAAAGGATTGAGTTTCAAGTAGTCTAGTGAAAAATATAGACATTTTGTAAAAAGACTAAGACTACTGCCAAAAAGTCCAATTTAGTAAAAGGTCTCAAATAAATTATTCTAAAATCTACACCATAAAAACAAAAAATAGTTTAGGTTTCACTTAGCTAGGTTTGGGGTCTCTCTCTGTCTCTCTCTCCCTCCCCCCTCCCCCCTCTTTGTATAATGGAAGAGATGGAAAGTGACGATCAAGCATGACCATTGAAATGTATCTTATGTTCCTAAAATATTGGGAGTCTTAAAATGTTATATGGAGTACTAGCTATGGCTATGGTGCTCGATCGTTCCTACAAGTTGGGATTCAAACATTAGTTCTATGAAAGACTGATGCGTTAAATTGGGAAAAAAATGGAAAGGACCTAAAAGCAAAAGTCTAAAAGCTCTACTAAGAACATGTTGTTCAAAATCAATTGCTAAAAAAGATAAAGCTTCTGTTAGTATGATTGACACTTTTGGACTTGATGATGACACTAAAGTTATTCATTTTTATTTTTACATTTCTTGTTTAAGAAATGTAGGAGTACCTTAAAAAAATGACTATAAGGCCAAGAAAAAGTCAAATTCAAACCTTCTCTTGGATGTGCCATTGTATAGTGGCGCACAACATGCACATTTGGCTTTCTTAGAGTTTTGAAAAGATACTCGTTTTAATTAGGTATCCCTTCCTTTGCTCCATTTTGAAAACGTTAAGGTAGTTGCTCCAAATTGAAATCCCATGGTTCCATTTGTCAAGACGAGCAAACAATAAGGGGTTGAATGCCATTTAGCCTTAAACTACTAACTATATTTGGCGGACAGCGAACAAAAGTTTCTTCTTCACTGAAATAAGCAAGTACTATTTTCCCAACCTATCTTGGTTACACCTAAGGGACCAATAGGGGTCTTATTTTTCATGACACGTTGGCACAATTAACAGTTAATATTCAATACTTCAAATCGGTCAAAACATGCATGCTCAAGTCACGTGTATTTTTAACATTTTCTACGTGACTTCATCACTCAGAAACTCACTTTTGCGGGACTACTCATCGCTCCTCGATCGTCGCATGACGCACGTCGCCCGTCGATGCGCCTTGGCACTTGCCCAAGGAAGTGGGCCTTGGCCTTCCCCCAAGTTTGGCTTTGGCCTTCCCCTTAGCACTTTCACTTCTCTTTAAGGGGTCATGTGCCTCCGCGACGTCCGTCACCCCCGCTAACTCCGCGACGTGGTCACCCCCGTTGACTCGCCAACGTCTGTCGCCTAGGCGTCGACTTCGCGACGCTCATCGCCCGGGCATCATCTCCACGACACTCGTCCCCTATCGCCCGAGCGTCATTTTCGCGATACCCGTCACCCGCGTCTGCACTCCGACTTCGCGACGCCCGTCGCCCGTCACCCGGGCATCGTCTCCGTGACACTCGTTGCCCGGGCACTGTCTTTGCGACACCCATTGCCCGCGCCCGCTCGCTGTCTCCACGAACCCCGTCGCTGGTGTCCACGCGCCGTCATCATACACACTCCGTTGTGCCATGCACTACGCCACTGATACGCTCGCGCCCCCTGGCTTCTTGTCACATACAGTGCCCCCGGCACCTTACATACTTTGTCACGCAGATGTGCCGCGCCGCGCCGCTGATACAGTAGTACCCCCATGCTCTCTGTCACAATGTCATGCCCTCGGCACCATACACACTTCATTGCGCCCATGCGATGCAATCATGTTACATGCCCCCTGGGCAACACACTCATTCACCACACCATGCGGCCCTGCCATGGACGTGGAACATGCTTCGACCCACTCTCCAGAGTGTGTAGCATCCGTGGGGATAGTCGACTCCTCTGGGACACTATCTCTGCCAGGAAGCTCTTTAACTCCCCTTCTGCAAGGTAGATGGCTCCTCCGGGATGCTACCTCGGCCCGTCAGGTAGACGGCTCCTCCGGGATGCTACCTCGGCCCGTCAGGTAGACGACTCCTTCGGGATGCTACCTCGACAGGCTCTGAGTGCTCTGGCACAAGGACTCACCACACGCACGTAGGGGGCTTATGTTCCCAACCTATCTTGGTTACACATAAGGACCCAATGGGGGTCCTATTTTGCACGACACGTTGGCACAATCAACAGTCAATATTCAATACTTCCAACCGGTCAAAATATGTACGCTCAAGTCATGTGCATTTTTACTTTTTCTACGTGACTTCGTCACTAAGAAACTCATTTTTGCGTGACTCTTCATCGCGCCTCGACCGTCGCATGCCGCATGTCACCCGTCGGTGTGCATTGGTACTTGCTCAAGGAAGTGGGCCTTGGCCTTCTCCTTGGGGTTGGCCTTGGCGTCGGCCTTCCCCTTGGGGTGGGCGTCGGCCTTCCCCTTGGGGTGGGCCTCGGCCTCTCCTTGGGGTTGTCCTTGGCCTTCCATTTAGCTCTTTCACTTCTCTTCAGAGGGTCATGTGCCTCCGCAACGTCTGTCGCCTACGCCGACTTGCCGACATCTGTCGCTCGCACTGACTCTACAACATCCGTCGCCCATGCCGACTCGCCGACGTCCGTCGCCCACGCCGACTCGTAGACGTTCGTCGCCGGCACCGAATCCGCAAAGTTTGTTGCCCCCTCCCACTGACCGACATCCGTTGCCTAGGCAACGACTTCGCGATGCCGGGCATCGTTTCCATGACACTCGTCGCCTATCGCCCGGGCTTCTTCTCCACAACACCCATCGCCTTCATCTATGTGCCGACTGTGCGATGCTCGTCGCCTGTCGCCCGGGCATCATCTCCGCACACTCCTCGCCTGTCTCCCGAACTGTCTTCGTGACCCCAGTCGCCCGTGCCCACGGGCTATCTCCGCGACCCCCATCGCCAGCGCCCACGCACCGTCACCATACACACTCCGCAGCGCCATGCACAGCGCCACTGATACGGTCGCGCCCCTTCTCCTTGTCATACTAATGTGCCCCCGACACCTTACACACTTTTTCACCTCTATGCATCATGCCGCTAATATAGTTGTACCCCTAGGCTCTCTATCACAATGTCATGCCCCGACACCATATGCACTTCATCACACCCATGCGCCATAATCATGTTACATGCCCCCTGGGCACCATACTCATTCACCACACCATGCGCCCCCGCCATGGATGTGGAACATGCTTTGACTCATTCTCTAGAGTGTGCAGCATCCTACAAGGATAGACAACTCTTTCAGGACTCTATCTCTGCCAGGGAGCTCTTCAACTCCCCTTCTGCTAGGTAGATGGCTCATTCGAGATGCTACCTCAGCCCGTTAGGTAGACGACTCCTCCAAAATGCTACCTCGACACGCTCTGAGTGCTCTGGCACAAGGACTCACTCATGAGGATAGGCGATTCCTCCAAGACACTATCTCCACCAGGGAGCTTTTCAACTCCCCTTCTGCCAGGTAGACAGCTCCTCCGGGATGCTACTTCAGCCCGTTAGGTAGACGACTTCTCCAAGATGCTACCTCAATGCGCTCTGAGTGCTCCGACACAAGGACTTACCCACGGATAGGCTCGCTCTCTAAGACACTATCTCCACTAGGGAGCTTTTCAACTCCTTTTCCACCAGTTAGACGGCTCCTCTGGGATGCTACCTCGGCCTGTGGAATAAGCGACTCATCTAGAACACTATCTCCCTTAAGGATCTTTTCAACTCCCCTTTTGCCAGGTAGACGGCTCCTCCGGGATGCTACCTCGGCCCGTCGGGTAGACAGCTCCTCCAAGATGCTACCTTGACGCGTTTCGAGTGCTCCGGCATAAGGACTCACCCGTGGTATAGGCAACTATTCCAGGACACTATCTCTGCCAGGGTATCTTTGTGACTGGCCTACGTGCTCCGGCACTGGGGGCTTGCGTCAGCACCCTTATGGACTATGACCCCCGGGTCACTCCGAGACGGGAGCAGGTCTTCGGAGGGCATAGCCCCTAGTCCGCCTGGCAGTTAAGCGTTGAGTCTTCCCCGTCGATGCCAGGCTTATGGGACTCTACAAGGGCTTGGATTGGTGGCTAGATCATGGGAATTCTCTAGCCATACCGACGCTGTGGGAGCCAGTTTTCCAAACAGATAGAATGACACTGTGCGGGGCAGGCAGGGTGAATATACAGTTCGACAGTCTGTGGAGCACCGATAACTGTGGGCCTCGACGACGTGTCACTCTCAGGGAGCACCACGTGTCGCGTGATGATATCATCATCTCGACCTCTATAAATAGAGGTCATGAGAATTCTTTTGAGGGGGGACATTTGAACATTTTTCACTTTCTCACTCTAGAATTCTAGAGAGAAATATACAGGATCCTGACTCTGGACCTGAGCATCGGACTGTGACTGTCGTCGTGTTTTCACCCTGCGCCATCGCCCTCCAGCATTGCCACCCCAAGGCTCTGTCTGGGAAGCCCTTGGTCTCAGCCCTTACTACATCCTTGCTGTGTCCCACATCAACATACTTGGCATTTGACTTGGACTGCATTTCTTATGGCACCTCCACATCGACTGCGAATCCATTTCCTTGGCATCAACTATAAAACTTTTTCTTGAGCCACGTGAAGACCATATGAGTGGTTCTTAATTATAGTAGTTCTTTTAATTACCCTTCAAAGAATTCATTGTTATTTTTGGTAGACCTATCAAAAAATTACCCGTAATTGTGAGTCGACCCCAGTCGCTTCCAAAAAATGGGTATGGGAATAAAAACAGACACGCGTTGAAAGTTGGTCCATATTTGGACCGACTGTAAGTTCCAATTAATTTAGGGTCGTGTAATGGTTACTCTAAAATATGTGCTATAAAAATATTAGTTTAGGTTTAGTAGTTTTAGCATTTAGGTTCCTCTCTCACGTTCTTGCATATAATGGAAGAGATGGAAAGTGATGATCAAGTGGAAAGTGACGATCATGTGTTGACAAGCATGGCTATCCTATGTTCCTAAAATTTTGAGAGTCTTATAATGTTAAATTAGCTGTGGCAACATTTCTTGATCCTCCATACAAACTGTTATCAATTATTGCTATGAAAAGATTAAAATGGTAAATGAAAAAAAGGGAAAGGACCTCAAAGTAAAGAACCAAAAGCTCTGCTAAGAATAGGTTGTTCGAAATTCCAGTGCTAGCAATGATGAAGCTTTTTTTATTACGACAAACACTTTTGAACTTGAAGATGAATACTAAATTAAAGCACTACTAAAGTAATGTATTTTATTCATGTGTTAAAAACTCTAATCTATACTACTTATAAAAGTGTGAATATGTGTAAATCATTTTTTGAACAAAATTACCCCTATAACTTTTTTTAATGCCATGATTGACCTTGGTTGTAATTATTTATTAATAAATGTCATGGCCCATAAAAAACTCTTCATCTCTCCATGCTAGATGCATGGTTCATCTCTCAAAGTTAATTGTCAAATGCTAAAATGCTAGATGCTTGGTAATGTCTTCAACATTAATTGAGACTTTTAAGCCAACCATTCAACTTCTTTAATACCAAGAATATATCATTTGATTTAATTGTTTTGATTCTGCCATTCAATTATAAATTATAATTAAACTTAAATTCAACTTCTTTTATAGATCTTTCATCTCGAAAACAAATGCCAATAATATCAAACAATCCCCTTTTGTTCCATCTTAATTTCTTAACTGCAACAAAAATTTGTTGAGTGGTTATTGATCTCCACCACATCAATTCGGACATGATTAAATAGGATTACCATCAATCAACGTCTTGAAATTTTCTTCAAGTCTCTCATCTAAACTCTGCTGCTGCAATTTGCACAACCACTGATTACGCAAAATATATGTACTAAGGTATTGCAATATTATGATTACAAAGAGAAACAAAAGTAATTTTGACCAAAAAAATAAAACTATTTGCTACCTTTTCACTTCAAGGAAAGGGTGAGGAGTCTTAAAAAATTTCTTATTCTATTTTCTAATGGATGTAGTAACATCCTCATGAATATATATTGATGATCTTATTATCAAAACCACATTAGCGTAAGAATTATAGCAATCATAAAGGCTTTCAACTTATGACCGTAAAGAATTTTACCTAATCGTTTGAGTGTGAATATATGGTGGTCATTTACCAATAGGCGAGATAAATACATCTTAATTTAAACTTCAAAAACTCACGCTAATAAAAAGACTATCATCTTCATTTGACAATATCTATAAGTAAAATAAGGTTAACAAACATCTTTGTCATAATTCATATAACTTTGAAAGTTTTGAGCTGAACACCGATGGATCATAGAGAATTAGCAACACTATATCAGTGTTAATCTTGATAGAGAAGTAAGGACTCACCTTGTTCCAAGTAAACCAAGTGAGACCATCCTTAAAGTAAGCCTTAGACCTCATTTTCTTGATGCCTAAAGCAATTAAAGGTGACTAAAAAAGTACACCAAGTTTACCCTAGATTGTGTTCGTAGGTTAAGCGTTTTTATCTGTTGTAAAGGCAGTAAATAGAAAATACACAATGAATATGTAAAGTTTTGTTTTATCATAATTTTTGTTGTAATTGAGCACTAAGCTTAATTTCAAGGTAGGAATTTTGTATGTCGCACACCCTAGCTTTGACATCTTTGTTTGAACGAGCAAAAGTGGTGGGGTATCTACCACTTTTGCTCCAAAGAATGGAGACATAAATTAATTTCACGACGTTGCCTAAAAGTTAACACCATAATTTTTATTTAACAAATCTCATTCTTAATCTAACTATAAAAGTATGGCACTCACACAAATGATGAGTGGTGCATCCAATCTACGTATTTGAGCACATAAATTTCCACAAAAGAATGCAGTGCAAGAAAATTTGACTTGGTTATAACCTAATGAGAGCTAATGAGCATTTGATGAGATTAAAATATTTTTTGCATTGTGATGAAATAAGTTATTATATCTTTGTCTAACTTATAGTAACACTTAATATAATGAGAATCCACGAGTAATGGTAGATATATTTTTCTTAACGTGATTTATATAATTAGAATGCTTGGTGAGATAATATGGTAAATATAATGGATATAGTTAACTACTTACATTAGTTACATAACATGAACTATGTGAAGATTGCTTAAAGACTTGTAAGTTTGGACTTGTCATTTGAATATATTAGTGAACATCAATTTTAAACTCTAATATGAATGTACTACATCAACAAGTAAAATTCATTTCCTTTGATATATACTTTTTCTCTTCATAAAGTTATAGTAGAGATGCTATAGTGCCTTTGAGGCTTATACCATCAGATAAAATTTTAGCAAAAGTAAGATCCTAAAAAAATAATGTAATAGCTATATTTGTTGTTTTTACGGATAAATATGATTTTAAATAAATGTAATCTAACATCATTTTCTACAAAGGTGTGCATATTTATGTGCAACAGACGTGCTTTTATCTAGTGTCGTGAAAACACTAATATTGCTCGCAACAACTATGACTCATAGTTGTTCAAACCATACCATTTGTCTGTCGTACGGACATACTTATACACAATTAATAATAATTATTATGATTATTAGCATGTGTGATGCATGTTGTAACATGTAATCTACTTCAAAATTATTTGTAAAAAGATGTTCAAATAGTAGGGCTTCAAATATTACCGCTAAATTATCCAAAATTTTCCTCTCCTATAAAGTAATACTAATATCCTAGTCCTTCTTAACCTTTACCCTCTATCTGGAAATGACTTTGATCATAGTCGTAATAACTTTATTGTCTTTAGCATTTTTTTTCTTTTGAAAGCTTTTGAGAGTCTTGTCGTCATCAATTGGTATAGGCTCTTTGGTTGTATCTACGTCTATGCCCTCTTTCTCTGTAAGTGCTCCTATAGTCTCATTCACTGCAACCGCTTCTGGGGTCGATTTCTCTGCAATTGCTTCTATTGTTTCTGCCATAATTGATGTCTTGTTGTCATTACTTTTAGAGACTTTCTTTAACTTTATAAAAAACTTATACTTTTCATTTTTTCATCCAACCATCTTTTTATAATACTTGGAGTCTTCATTCTGCATTAAATTGATAACGTTAGTATGAAGTCAAATGTACATGAATATCTAGAAGAAGGTTATGAATGTATCATAACCTTTGTACTGTTTTATACTGCAACCAGTCACTGTTCTGACTATTTCATCAAATAAGATAATTGTTACCCAGTATGTGTTATCTACCATATCGAGCCTAACATTGTACCTTGATGCAATTAAAAAGATGTTATTATTATGATTGTTGGTGCATTCTGTTGATGTTTGTGTTTAGTACACTAAAGTGGGATTATCTTTTGCATTTGGCCCATGTCCTTTTGTGCACTCGGTGTCCTCATGTCTTCCAAATGATCTTTGACATCACGCAAGCATCATAGTAAGGTTTTTTTTTTTCAATTTCAAGGATTATTGCTTCAAAGCAGTATAAAATAATCCTATAAGCAGATGATTTTTATGTATAATTATGATCATGCATTACTAATATACGAATATTGACTTGCTTGCTCCAATGATGCGCGTTTGTACATATGTCTCCCAACGTCGATGCTTTTGATTGATTGATTTGTTTCTTCAAGAATAGGAAGTCAATTGCTTTGGTCGTTGTTGCATTTTTCATCCTAACATCCCAAATCGTTAGCAAATATTATGCAAAGTAAGAACTTATAAATAATCTTGGATCTTTATAAGATATAGTAATTATTATACCGTTTCTTGATCTTTTCTGCCTATTTGCACTAAGGTTCAACTGTAATACTGAAAGTGACGATGTTGTGTAATGATTCTCTCATGTAGTATAGTTGCTAGTAGTGGAATGTAATAAGTTATAAAAAAATCAATACATTGCACGTGGCATACTTTGGAATTTTGACTCACTTAAGTTGGATATATAATGCAATAACTAGATTTTTGCCAATAATGTCCTCCAGTAGTTTTCTTTCATTTAGAGCTATATATCCCCACAAGCATATTGTTATCAAGTTTAGCTTACATAATAACAATAGAGTATTGAAGCAGAAACAATTCTAAAGGTACTTACTGTATGGTAAGAAAATTTTCTCTTTTGCTAGTCGCACCTTCTCTCGTTTTCTGGATGATAAAATTTTTCTTGATATTGTATAGAAGAGCTATGATTTCTGCAATTTCTTTGGCATTAGGTCTTTCTTTCTTTTGTAAAACTTCAATCATGCAAACAGTTCAAGGTAATAAAGTACCAGTATTTGTTCTTTTCCTCTCTTCATTTATAGTTTGCTTGAATGTCATGATGCTCAATTGAACACTCATTTTATTTTCGTCCGCTTGTAACATGAACTCAATCTTAGGATGGACATATTGGAAATTTGGATTTATCAGCTTAATGATTCTATTCCGATTTTGAACAATTGTTGTATTTGAAGATGCCTTCAAATTTGTTATTGCTTATGGCCTGAGTTTTTGTTCCCTGCATTGTTGGAAATTCAAAGTTTTATGATGTATCAAGATGAAAATAATTCTAACGACGTGCTCGTGTAAGTACCTCTTCATCAATTAAAATTAGCTTTCATATTTTTCCCGCGCCCTTTGCGTTAGTGTATGAGTAAATCGTGCCAACTCATAATACTTTCATTTTTATAGTCAATATTTTCTGATACGCCACCAAGAGTTAATGGGTACTGCTTGAGTATCTTCTACCTCAATAGTCGTCGTGTTCCTCTGCATGATAGTAATGTTGAAATCGACAAAAACTTGTAATATTTTCCATTTTGACGGCATAATGTGTACTATGTTATTAATAAACAGACTCTTTAAAGACAAAGATGATAATAACTACAAAAAAAATGCTTTTTTTTTAAGAAATCATATGTTCCATAACTAAAAAGTCTACTCATATGTTCTTCCCATTGTTGTAATTAGGGCTAGATACCTTGTAGTTGTTAATAGTTTTGAATATATATTGAGGGTCGATCCCTATCTACCGGTGAAAAAACCTTATTTCACCAATTGTCTTTCGGCCGTCCATGTGCAATCGTGAACGACCTTGAATAAGATTTTTTTTTGTGTTCTACTTGATTTTAGCCATTCTTTACCTCACCCACCACAATCACACCTATACCCCACCATCATTTCACCCACATCCACCCATCATAAATCATCCTGACAACTAACCACCATTGCTCCGGCCAACCAACACTGCACCCGTATCCAAATGCCACCAAACTGACACAATCAATCACAAAAAATCTCCACCGTTACAGATATGATAAAAGAACATAAATTTGAAATAAATATAGATCTTGTGGCATCTTTCGTGTGGTGAGACGATGGTGCTAGCGACACAGTGGTTTCCGAAGGGCGATGGCGGCATCGGCGTCGCCTGTGGGTGTGGGCATCAATGCCGTGTCATCCTTTTAAGCGGCGACGTCCATCAATGGAAGCTTCGGCCATCAGATCCCGTCGCCTCTGTTATTTTTTTTGTTTCATTTTTTCCTTAGGAGTTAGATATAAATTAAAACTCTATAAATTGGCTTGCAACTAATGGTGTTGGGCTTTAATCAATTGAAATGGTGAATCTGATATTGGCATGTTGGTGGGTCATGGGTGGTGGTGATTGCGACGCTGCGAAAGTGGTGGTTGGTACTATCATGGAACGTGGTTAATGGTGGTGTTTATGGTAACGGCCGGAGGTGGTGGGATCGTGGCGAAGGTGGTGGATACCTTGGTATTTGTAATGGTTGTGGTGGTTAGGATGACAAGCCAGAATTTGCTCGGCGAGTGATTGAGACTGTAAAGAACTTAGACAATGGAAATGCATTTGAACTTTGAAGTGAGAAGGGCAGAAGTGGAAAGATATCGATGTTGACTTGCCCCCTCTTGGGGGGGTAGGCAGAAAATGAAAAAAAAAAAAAGAAAAGAAAAGAAAAGAGATCTACATTGTCCACTTGGCTCTTTGGGTTGTGTAAGATCGGTTGGAGAACTATGGTAGATAAGGATTCGTCCATATATATATATATATATATATATATATATATATATATATATATATATATATATATAGGGAGATGATAAAATGATAGCGCTAGCAACTTAACCCAAGTTGCTAGCGCAATCTGGCTGTCCATGGGCGAGAATGGACGGCCAGATCGCGTGCCACAACAGCGATTTTTTTCACCGTCCGCTACATAATGTAGCGGGCGGTAAATTATCGTCCACTACATTATGAAGCGGACGGCCAAACAGCGCTAGCAACTTACTAGCGCTATCAATGGATCACGACCCATATATATATATATATATATATATATATATATATATATATATATATATATATATATATATATATATATACTCTTCTCAACCTATCTTGGTTGGACCCAAGGGCTCCCTAGGGGTCCCACTTCGCACGAATACGTCGACACATTCAACGGTCTTTGTCTTCAACTCATCAAACCGGTGAGTGCCCGTGCGCCCAAGACACGTGTTTTTCTCGCTTCGCGAGCTTCGTGAGCAGTAGGCACAATTTATTTTGTGTTAGCGTGACTCACGAGAGCGTGATCGTCATGCCAAGACCACCCGAACACCTTTTCATCAAAAATGTCGATCGACGGCTCAATCAGAGCAACGGGGTCAGGGGGCAAAGGCCTTGGCCAAACCCATTGGGTCGGCCTCGGCCTCCCCCAAGGCCATGTGGTCTGCCTCGGCCTTCCCCAAGGCCATGTGGTCTGCCTCGGCCTTCCCCAAGGCCATAGGGTTGGCCTCGGCCTCCCATGGGGGGTTGGCTTTGGCCTCCCCCCCGGTTCTTCACTTTTTGCGCAAAGTCCTTTCATACTTTTTTTGCTTTGTGCGCTTAGTGTGTGACTTTGGCACCTTGTTCGTCACATGGGTACGACTCACGGAAATACGCTCATCGTAATACCACTTCCAGATTTGTCATTGCCCATCATGGGAGTTGACCATTGGCCTTGGCCACCCCTTAGGGTTGGCCTCCCCTTAGGGTCAGCCTCGTCCTCCCCAAGGGGGTTAGCCTCGGCCTTTCCCCAATTGTTGGCCTATGGCCTCTCCTTTCGCGCACACTTGTTTTCTTGAGTCCTTGCACCTCCGCGATGTTTACGAACGTTCGTACATCAACCTCGCGACGTCCGTGGTGCATCAACCTCACAACGTCTGTCGTGCATCAACCTCGCGACGTCCATTGTGCATCAACCTCGGGACGTCCGTCGTGCATCAACCTCGTGACGTCCATCGTTCGTGATCGCATACCATTCCCACGATGCCCATCGCCCAAAGTCGCGCACTACCACCGAATGAGCCGTCGCCGACGACCGCATACCATCACTCCCAACTTTGTCATTACTACATGTTGCAATCATTATTTTGTTATAACAGGCAAACTCAACTCATATCCCATCTTTGGGACACCCGACGCGTGCCCGTACGTTGTCTCCGCGAGGTTCGTCGCCGCACCCTTGCGCCATTGTCATGATACGTGCCCCGACAACAAGTATTGTTCCGTGATGTTCGTCGCTGTGCCCTTGCGCCATTCTCATGATGCGTGCCCCCGGCACCAAGTATTTCCCCACGACGTTCGTCGCCGCGCCCGTACGCCACTTCCATGACATGTGCCCCGACACCAAGTATTGTCTCCGCGACGTTCATCGCCTCACCCATGTGCCATTCTCATGACATGTGCCATGAAACCAAGTGTATCCCCGTGACGTTCGTCGCCGCGCCCGTGTGCCATTGTCATGATACGTGCCCCAGGTACCAAGTATTGTTCCGCGACGTTCGTCGCTGCGCCCTTGCCCCATTCTTATGATGCGTGCCCCCGGCACCAAGTATTGCTCCTCGACGTTCGTCGCCGAGCCCATGTGCCATTTCTATAACATGTGCCCCAACACCAATTGTATCCCCGTGACGTTCGTCGCCGCACCTGTGCGCCATTGTCATGATACGTGCCCCAGGCACCAAGTATTGTTCTGCGACGTTCGTCGCTACGCCCTTGCGCCATTCTCATGATGCGTGCCCAGACACCATGTATTGCTCCGCGACGTTCGTTGCCGCGCCCATGCTCCACTTCCATGACATGTGCCCACGACACCAGGTATTGTCTCTGTGACGTTCGTCGCCGCGCCTGTGCGCCACTCTCATGATACATACCCCGGCACTAGGTATTATCTCGCGACGATAGTCGCCGCGCCCATGTGCCACAATCATGTTACATGCTCCCGGGGGGCTCCGTTCGTAAGGCTCTCGCACGAGGACCCCTCGCAGCGGGATGGACTCATAACCTTATAGTCATCGCCACCACGGGATGGGCTCACAACCTTAAAGCCATCACCGTCATAATCACGGAGGGCTCTGGCCCTCGCAGCGGGATGGACTCATAACCTTATAGTCATCGCCACTACGAGATGGGTTCACAACCTTAAAGTCATCACCGTCACAATCACGGGGGGCTCTGGTCCTCGTAGCGGGATGGACTCATAACTTTATAGTCATCGCAGCCACGGGATGGGCTCATAACCTTAAAGCCATCACCGTCACAATCACGGGGAGCTCCGGCACGAGGACCCCTCGCAGTGGGATGGACTCACAACCTTATAGTCATCGCCGCCACGAGATGGGCACACAACCTTAAAGCCATCGGCATCATAATCACAGGGGGCTCAGGCACGAGGATCCCTCGCAGCGGGATGGACTCACAACCTTATAGTCATCGCCGCCACGGGATGGGCTCACAACCTTAAAGCCATCGCCGTCACAATCACGGGGGGCTTCGGCACGAGGACCCCTCGCAGCAGCAAGATTGGCGACTCCTTCGAGACACTATCTCTGTCAGGGTGTCTTCGTGACTGGCCTACATACTCCGGCACTAGGGGCTTGCGTCGGCACCCCTATGGACTATGACCCCCGGGTCACTCCGAGACGGGAGCAGGTCTTCGGAGGGCATTGCGCCTAGTCTGCCTGGCAGTTGGGCGTCGGGTCTTCCCCACCGCTGCCAGGCCTATGGGACTCTGCAAGCGCTTGGATTGGTGGCTAGATCAAGGGGGTTCTTTGGACACACCGACGCTGTGGGAGCCAGTCTTTCCAGATAGACAGAGTGACGCTGTGCGGGGCAGGCGGGGTGAATATGCGATTCGACAGTCGTGGAGCACCGACAGCTGTGAGCCCCTCGGTGATGTGTCACTCCGGGGGAGCGCCACGTGTCATGTGGACATCATCATCTCAACCTGTATAAATAGAGGTCTTGAGAATTCATTTGAGAGGACTTCAGATTTTCAGATTCACGGAACTCCGACATTTTCACTTTCTCACTCTAGAATCCTAGAGAGAGAAACATACAAGACCCTGACTCTAGACCTAAGCATCGGACTATGACTGTCGTCGTGTATTCACCCTGTGCCATCGCCCTCACAGCACTGCCCCCTCAGGCTTTGTCTGGGAAGCCCTTGGTCTCTGCCCTTGCTTTGCCCTTGCTTCGCCCCACATCATGACACTTAGTATTTGACTCGGACTGCATTCCGTGTGTCACCTCCACATCGACGGAGAACCCACTTTCCTCTGCATCATATACATATACATATATATATATATATATATACATACATATACATAGAGAGAGAGTATGCAGCGGGTGAAAAAGAGAAAAAGATTTAGGGTTTTAGATTTGAACGTCTTTAGCAACAAATTTTTGGTTGTCGCTAAAAACAATTAAACTTATTCATTTAGTTCATTTTCATTCCCCGTGCAATGCAAGAGATCAATACTAGTTATATGCGAGGGGCAAGAGGGATATGATATACAAATGGAGAAGCTAGGTTTGAGCATCAGGATACAAGCTTAGAGCCAAACGTGGCCTTGCTAAAGCAAGCAAAGATGTAGCAAGAAACAAATCCCCCGATGATTCAATGAGTTCAATGCTTTCTACGTTGGGGGGCATGCTCGAAATGAACCCTTGAAGAAGCCTAGCCAGCAGCTTTGTAGTCATGGTGGATCCCAAATTAACTCCTACGCATCCGCGCCTCCCGGTGCTAAACGATAGCATGCGTAGTTCTGGCTCAGCAAGAACCACCTCGGAGCCGTCCTTTAGGTGGTGCTCCGGCTTGAACTTAAGCGGCTCGTCCCAAACTTTTGGGTTCCGCCCTAGTCCTGGACGGCTGAGAAGCACATGACTACCCTTTGGGATGAAGTATCCCGCCACCGTGGTGTCTGAGACCGAGACGTGTGGGACATTAAAGGGGGCGACCGGGTGGAGCCGAAATGCCTCCCTTGCGCACGCCTTCACGTAGTTGAGCTGCCAGATATCGGATTCTTGAACCCACCTGTCCTTTCCAACCACCCTGTCAAGTTCTTCGATGGCCTGCTGAAAGGTCTCCGTAGATTAGCATCTCCGCTAGTGCCCACTCCATAGCGTTTGATGGGTTGTCGACCGTTGCTATCATTAGTTCAATTGAAAAACCATTTACTGTTGTACACATCGCTGTTATTAATAAAAGATATATTTTATAACAAGCACCTACCTAGTACTGTTTGATCCAACTTATACTGCCGTTTCAGTTCGTTCCAGAGAAAGAGGGAGATTGACCTTGCTAATGGGCTTCATCTAGTAAAAACCTAATTAACCAAATACTATTATCATAAGATGCCGTTCAAATGTGGAGTGCATGTTATGTACGCGCCCGTCTCACAGAGAGAGAGAGAGAGAGAGAGAGAGAGAGAGAGTCTTACAACAATCTGTGCTTTGATCTCGTCCTCAGATAGTAGCGGCCCTCCATCAGCATCCTTGAGCCTGATTAGAACATCAAGCAAGTCATTTGCTTCCTTCTCCCCATCCCTCCCTTGTCTAACTCTCGCGTTAATTATTGGACCATGAAACTTATTCATTGAAGCCATAGCTTTCTTCATTACATTCTCATGACCATCCAAATCAAACCCCCTCAAAAATGGAAAATAGTCGGAAACACAAAAAGAGTAAAGATAACCAAGAATAGTAAAGAGAGCCTCCACATGCTCTTCCTCTTCAACTCCCTCGTTCTCCATGCCCTCCCCAAAAAACCTCCTCCCAAGAATCATTTTCCTGATCACATTCCCGCAATAATGCTGGGCCGCCACGTGGACATTGACTAGACCGAGGCCGCTCACCCCCTTCGCGCATTGGTTGAAGACATAGCGAACGAGGTGATCGGCTTCCTCTACTCTTTTGTCATGCATCCAGCGGTGTCTTGCGGGGGAGAGCACCTCGGAAGTGACGACTCTCCTCATTTTCTTCCATTGTTCTCCCAAAGGAGTGAGTGCCGTCGATAAGAATCCGCTGCTTGTGAGATCAGAAGCCATGGTTTTAGGCCGGGAGGAGAAAACCGCGTCTTGCTTCTTCAAGAACTCGCGCCCTAGTTCTGGAGACGAGACTGCAACGATGTGGACATTTCCGATGTGGATACACAAGATTTCTGTGTTCATTTCCTCCATGAGCTTGTGTATCCATCGGAAAACAGGCCTGTTTTTCAGCATCCCGGGGAGGTTTCCGATTAACGGCCATGGTTTAGGGCCAGGAGGTAGCAAGATTGGGTTGGTTTTCTTCCTACCCGGTGGTGTACATTCGGCAACGAATATGAAAGTCACTGCCAAGATGAATAGGAATAAGCAGATGTTGAATGGGGTTGATGGATAGCCAATGCCAATCATCTGAAGGGTGGAGATGAAGGGGGTTGTGGTGTTGAAGGAAGGTAGGGCTGGGGTTTGGTTCTCCATGGTCTTTGCTCTTTGCTCAATCGCAAGTCTATGATTCTTTTTTGCATGTGCATGTGCATGTGCATGTGCATGTGCATGGGCAGTGTTTGGATGAAAGCCCATGTTGCTTGCATTTTATAATGGTTCTTAAAATGATACTCCGTAAAATGCTTGCATGTTATATTGGTTTTTAAAATGCTTGCATTTTCAGGATCCGGGGTATGAATTCCACTCCACAATATGGTCCTCACACGTTTTTCACAATTTTGACTATCCGCAATTATAAGCCAAAAAACTTGTCGAAACTTTGAATGATGCTGGTAACCACATAGAAGTAGTTTGCAACGCAAGATTTGGTTCTGTACGCAATCTTTTTTTTTTTTTTCTTTTTACACGGTCTCTTGATGAATTTTCATGACAAAATAGTGCAACAAATCATTCTAAATGGGTTTTTTTTCTTCTTCTTGCTATGGTTAAAACTGTAATTATTGATGGCTTGCCGGTACAGGGATTAGCATTTGCAACCTTGGAGTTATCTCTCAAGACCTTTGTCATTTGTGGGCCGTCAATGAGATCAAACCACCCTGTTTTACTACTTAAACCCCATTGAACTCAAGACTTTTGTCATTTGTCGGCCGCCCCTTGGGTTCAATGGGGTTTAAGTAGTAAAACGGGGTGGTTTGACCTCATTGGCCTATTTAACTTGCAGTTATACAATTAATGAAGCCACATCTCTAATCAGTAAAGTTTTCTCTTTATGACCTTGTGACTTTTTCTAAACCAATCTTATTGTCCTCTTCGCAAAGGCATATTAAATCCATGAAACACATGTCCCGGCCGTAATGAGTGTTTTTCACATGCATATATTCCAACACCCAATATTTACCCCCATTAGACCAACAAACTTTGCCTCGTGTCCCCAATAATATGATCATACTTAGCCGAGAATAGGATCGACCTCCTTAACTTCTTCTCAGTCTCATCAAACCCTGATGAAAGCATGGCAATAAACTTCGACATTACTTCAAATTGACTTTTTAATTGTAGAAACCCAATATTCCCATGTCAATATTAAGTTAGTAAAATTTGAACCAACCACCCCCATCTTTGTCTCACTAGAGTCTTTCGGTGGCAATTAAGGTAAAGGAGGATCAGGAACGACGAATCTCTTTATGATAAATAGATCCATTTTGCAAGAGAACATAAGAAATTTTGAATAATACAAGGAAACGCCCACTAATTTAAAACATTTTTGGCTCATACAATAGAAAATCGTAAGTTTTAAAAATTCGTAATTCGCAATTACATGTTTTTTTTTTAAATGAGTAGTAATATGATTCCCATTAACTTTTGGGTGTTGGCATACCTTATCCCCATTGATTTTGTAAAAAGTAAGAGGATTGAAGATAATGATTGACCTCAGAAAATATAGCTTGCAAGATCTATTCATGTACATATAACACGCTCCTTGTAGAAAATTAGCATTAGCATTAATAGGATGCATGACTTTGTAAATAGCAAAATGAGAAGAAACTGACTATACGTTAGACGTGGAGGCATTACGATTTAGGTGGCTCCATAAGCACTGTCAGGATCCTAATTTAACAACTGAGGTAAGTCACGAGGGCCGTTGGAAGCAAAGGCGAGTGTGCCCCCGTGATTTAAGCGTATAATTGATCTACAACAATTCTGATTGTGATAATTGGTAAACAAGATTGAGATATATGCACCTAGTCAGCAAGTACTAATGTAAACGAAGCTCATTGGCCGGTAACTTCTATTAAAGAACGATTAATAGAAGATGATATTATTTAGGGAACTTGAAATATACGATGGTCTTATAGAAAGGTACTTGACTAATTTTGTGAAAAAGAAACAACCTCGGCACAGATAAGAGCGGTGATTTGTGCAATACTTTGTGATGGTGGTGTCAAAAAAGGAGGGTTTTTAAAGTGGAAAGGGAATCAAAGATAAAGGGAGGGGGAGTGATACAAAGACAAGGCCAGAGGTATATTTATAGGAGAGATTGGGGAAGAAGGTGGAAAGCTTTCAAACCAATACTCGAATGAAAATCCTCTTAGCTCATAGGAAATATCAAGAAAAATACCTTACTGAAGTCGTCTTCGATAGTAGAAAAAATGAATTCACCAGGGAGACTTGGGGGTCGGGGTGCTCCCTCAAGATTGGTTGGGAAGGAAATGTAGTCTAGGTTGATGCACCAGCTGGCTCGACATACCCCTTATTATCCCAAAAAAAAAAAGAAGAAAAAAGAAAATAAGTGATAGAAGCAATGAAAAACTATAAATTCTTGAAGATGCAATGATGAATTATATTAATGTCACAAAATGCTTTATGTAAGTTGCTTGCAAGCTTATACTATTCGTGTTTAAAAAAAAAAGCTTATAAGCTTAGTTTTGGTACGCAGACCTTGAGATGTTTAGAGTACTTAGGAGAGTTAAAAATGAATATTAACAGCTTTATTTTTACTATCCTTAGTGAAATCTAGTTTTGGTATCAGAAACCACTGTGGCCATGAACCAATTGAAATTACGGCCGCCATATACTGATATACAGCTATAAAGAGTCGCCTTTAAAAGAAGACTTTTTTAAATAGTTAAAATCGTCTTCTTAGCTATCTTAGCCATGAACCAATGTTTCATGTTCGTATTGACACCAAGAAAGAAAAAGAATAAAAGAAGTCTAAATCAGCTTCGGGTTTGTATTCTGTCTATGGGAGAACTATTTGGACTTTAATTACTTTTCATAAATTAATTTTTTTTATATGTTGTTTCAAAAAATTAGAATGGACTCTCTAAGGAGTTTTCTTGCTAACAAAAATTAATGTTTGTAGTAGCTATAGGGAGGGTTCTGGCTCATATAGCAACACTTAACATCATCAAAAGAATTAAATATCCCAGTGAGTCACTAGTTGTTATTGCTGGTGTGTATTCATCAGTTATTCTAGGATTATTTTCTTATTTTTCGGACTAAAGAAATCTTTGAAGGATGTTTTGTTTTGTTTTTTGTCCACAAAAACATCCCTTTAAGTACCATTATTATCTTCTAGATCGATACTCTTGCGGTGTAATCTGATGGCTGAATTTGGCGATGAAGAACCACTAATTTCCAGATAATCATGATTTATCTACATAGATTATGCAACTTTAATAGCTGATGTTTAACTACTAAGTACTATAATTTTCCGTATACTCATGTTTAGTTTATATAGATATTTAGACCAAGGTTATATAACGGTAAAGGTCTCTCTTCTCTGAGCCTCATATATTCGAGTTTCATGCACAGTGACATTATTTAGGTTAAGAGAATTTTGCTGTTGTCAAGAAAATGAAAAATAGCTTGTTAAATTCAGTACAAGATATACGCCAATACTGAGTAACGCCGCAGAAAGCAAACATAATTATATTCATCATAGGTTGATAAGTTGATGACAGTAGCTCTAGCCGAATTTGAGCCACAATTAGCTTCATATCTTATTTAGTTAGCCTATAGCTGTTTCAGAAATCATAACATTAACATCCTTCACTCACTCATCCCACCTATATATGTTTGACAGGCACAAGAAATTGGGAAACTTCTTATGGACAGTCAGGCCAGCTTCCTCTTCCGCACTAATGTCTTCTCTCTTTATCCCACTTGGAAGTTCCCAAGCAAAGCAATGCAGCAAGTTTGCCGGTGCAAATTCTACCGTGGTCTCCGTTGCACCCATCCCTAATCCAGGACAAATCCTCCGACCAGCTCGAAATTAAACGGCCGCGTGTGCCTTGAAATGTTGGCCTTAAAATCGACTTTAATCTCCATGAACCTCTCTCAATAAGATTGATCTGGGTTCTTCCACGCTTTTGGGTCCCTCCCAATCGCCCATGCATACTCTAGGATCTGGGTTTTCGGGTAAATGTCATAGCCTCCTATCATGCAATTTCGCAGGGTTTCGCGTCTCGCGAGGCATTAGTACTGTCCCTGGAGGGTGCAACCAGAATGTCTCCTTCACCACCATCTTTAAGTATACGAGCTCTTAAGCATCAGCTTCATTCACTTTTAACTTCTTTGCTATGCAGCTTCTAATTTCAGCCTCTACCTTTCTCATCAACCTTGGGTTCCTCGCAACCTCAGTCATTGCCCACATCATCGAAAAGGAAGTCATTGTATGGAATGATACTCTTATGCAGAATGGACGAGTTATCGAATGTCAGATACTGCAACTAAAATAAAGCCCAAGTTTTAGTTCAGGAATCTTGTCAATGTACTATAGTGATCGACGAAACTCATTTTAGTCATTCTTCCACTGCAACTGTCCGCATCAGAAGAATATGGGTAGCAACTGAAGCTAATTAAATCAAGGGAAAATTGCGTAAAATACCCCTGTGGTTTGGGGTTGTTGCAAAAAGACCCTTCCCGTTACAAAAATTGCAATAAGACACCTAAGGTTTAAAAAGTGTTACATCCGTCAATAAATCCGTCTGTTTTAACCGCGTTTGTGGTAAACGCGCCTGAGTGGCAAGTGTCACTGCTAAATAATTTTTTAAATGTCGTTTTTGCTCCTGGATACCTCCTTGGACCAATATAACCGTTGCAATCAAGAACCCTACGCAGGAAAGGATGCTCACAGAAAAATTGGTGCCAAAGAACTTTGTTCGGCTTGATTTTTAAGCTCAAATTGACAAATTACGGAAATTGAAGGTATGAGACCCTGTTTTGTGTTCAAAGTAATTGTTTTCTTTTAATGTTCTGCTAGTTTTGTTTTTGCACACCAAGTGTTTGATGAAATGACACAATGGCTAGGTAATGTCTTCTTCAAGCTCATCTGTTCAACGTGGGCATATGGTTGACATAAGATATTCATGGAAGCTTTGTGCTTGTGGTAAGAGAGCTAAGATAAAAGTTGTTGAAGATGAGAAGAAAGCAAGCTTTGGGAAGCTTTTTTATGTATGTGACAAAGGAGAATGCAACTTCTGGGCTTGGTGTCAACCCTATAATGCAAGCCAAGATGATAAGAGAGGAAGCATTGGGGGAAACTCTATGGGTTTAGGTGCTCAAATATGTGGCTGTAGGTGTAATGAATTGGCTACCAAACTTGAAGGAATTGAAGCCATTGTGAAGTTTATGAAGTTGTTTATTATTGGGGGATTTATGTGTACCTTTCTTATGTTGTTTAAATGAATATTTACAATGATCAATTACTTGAGGCATTGTTATGAAGATTTAATGTTTATGCATAATGGTTATGCTTGTATAATGTTTAGGCTGCAAAAGTATACAACATTTTGAACTGTACTCACAACACTAATCAAATTTCCAAAGTTAACTGTAATCCAAAATGCTATCCACAATATTCGAAAGCATAGTTTACATGTTAATTTCCAACTGCTATACACAATGGACAATGGGCAATGCTACATTCTGCCCCAAGGTTTTTGCTACAAAATGGACAATGCTGCTGTTTTACAAAATGGTCCTATATATACCACATTCTGCCCCTATCAAAATAGTCCAAAAACACTATCATCACTCCTGCACTCACTTCTGCCCCTTGTCTCTTGCAGCCTGTTCTTTACTCATGTTCTTAGCAGCTTTGGCTGTTGATGTAGTGCCCTTGGCTGCTTTTGATCCCCTTCCCAAAGCAGCAGCTGACATGGACCTTCCTCTGGTTATGTCATCCATGACAACTCCTCCAGTGCTACCTTGGGGCCTTAGATTGGCTGAAGCTGTTGGGGGCCTCTGACTTGTAGCTCCAGGTGGAACCCAGGCAGCTCTTGTCTATGGCAAAAAAATAGAAAGACATATATTCTCAGAAACCATTTTTCAAACACCAAATCATAATCAATCTTTGCAGGAGTTGATCTGTACCTGTGAACCAGTTGTTTGTGGTCTTGGTGGATGAGTTGGCTGTGAAACAGCTGGCCTTGGTAAAGGAGTGGGCTGTGAAATAGGCTGTGGTCTAGGTGGAGGAGTGGGCTGTGGAGGAGTTGGTTGTGGATGAGTGGGCTGTGTAGGAGTTGGCCCAGAGCATGTTAAAAGAGTAAGATAACAAAAATTTGACTAGGCCACACCTGATGAGGTTCTCTTATAAGTCTGGACTGTGGATGGACTGGTCCTTTGCATGACCTTTTGTTGTGACCCCTCTCCAAGCATCTTGCACATGTGACATACTTCTGGCTCCTGCCCACTGTAGCAGGATCTCTGGGCTCATCATCACCTCTTCTCCTAAGCTTTTTGGGCCTGCCTGGTGGTCTTCTGTAGCTAGGTGGAACCAAAGCATCCAAACCACTAACCACCCATGCATCCTCACTTGGAACAGGATGTATCATACTGCCATAAGCTCCCAAATAAACATCCTTGCTATAGTAATTGTCTATATATGCTTCAGGCCTCTCTCTGTTCACAAATATGGCAGCCACAACATGACAGCAGGGTATCCCAGTGAGATCCCACATCCTACAATTACAAGTCCTTGCAGCCAAGTTCACAATCCTAGTTTTATTAAAATGCTCCACCTCAAACTCCAGCTGACCAGACCAACTTGCAAAACAGTTCCTAGCTTCTGCCACATTACACTCCAACTTTCTAACAATATTAGGACATATTACACCCTCATATTTCTCCATCCCTTTCTTCTTTATCTGCAATCTGTTCATCAAATTTTTTCTTATCCATTCAAGCATGCTAACAATTGGCAAGTCCCTTGCTTCCATAATGTATGCATTAAATGACTCACTTAGATTATTCACAAGTGAATCACACTTGGCATGGGTACTGAAGTGGGATCTTGACCATTGATTGGGATGTAATGGTTCTAAATAATTCATAATTTCTCCATCTTTATCTAAATTCCTTAGCTTCCCAATCCAATAATTGAAATCATTAACTGTTCCTGCCCTAGCAGCATTCCAAGATAGTCCTTCACCTATTTACCACCCCATTTCTTTTTAAAATTTGCATACAAGTGCCTCATACAAAATCTGTGCTCTGTGGTAGGTAAGAGATCCTTAAATGACTCCACCAAACCTTTCTGTCTGTCAGAAATAAATACCAAGCTCTCACTACCCCCAAGATCATCAATCAGTTCTGTCAAAAACCAAGACCAACTATCCCTGGTTTCTGCCTCAACAACAGCTACAACAACTGGGAACATGTTGTCATTCCCATCCCTAGCCACATCAGACAACAATTGCCCACCATAAAGGCCCTTTAGATGACAACCATCCAGTCCAATAAAGGGCCTGCAGCCTGCCAAAAATCCAATTTTGTATGCCTCAAATCTAACATACACCCTTTTGAAAACAGGTGCCAGATCTGGACTTGGCCTAATTGTCTCAACTTTTAAACATGTGCCAGGGTTATGCTTCTGCAATGTTGCCCCATAATCCCACAGTCTTGCAAATTGTGCCTTACTGTCCCCCTCTAGTTGTTCTCTAGCTAACCTTTTTGCCCTGTATATCTTATGCTTGCTTGCATTAGCAAACATGTCTCTATAAATTTCTTTCTTCATAGCCCCTACCTTTCAGTTGGGGTCATCTCTTAACTTATCCTTATACCTCTGTGCAAGATACTTAACACTAATCAAATGGTTATTGTAGTCCCTCCCACAACTGTGATCTGGTCTAAAGGTCTTGATTTGCCATGTAGTGGTTCCCTGCATGGGAGAAGCATGAACCCTAAAGTCACAGTTCTCATATTTGCAAACACATGTAATCCTTTTGCTATCATTGTGCTGGTAGTCAAAGTCATACCCCTGTCTAATGCTCCAATCCTTAGCAGCAGCTTTAAGCACCTCCCTATTTGGAAACATCAAGCCAACCTTCAATGTTGGCCCATCCCTATGGTTCAAGTCATCAGCACAAAAATCTGGCCACCTATTTCCATCTTGATCTTCATCTGAGTCATGAACACTCCTCAGATCATCCTCTTCCTCACCCTCAGAATACCAGTCTTCAGGGGGATCATTGCTATGACCCCTCTGCTTAGGGTTAGTGGTAAATATGACATCATCTCCTGGCCCCTCTAAATCTTCACCCAACTCAAGAATTATAGGGTCATCAGGCTCTGCACCACCATCATCAGCATCACCACCATCATCAGTCCCTTCACCCTCAGCAGTTCGATCACCCTCAGCATTCACACCACTCTCAGCATTCACACCACCATCAGTTGTTTGTTCACCAACACCAGTGTCCAACACACTCTCAGTGACACCAGCCTCAGCATTCACAGCACCATCAGTTGTTTGTTCACTAACACAGTGTCCAACACACTCTCAGTGACACCAGCCTCAGTATTCACACCACCATCAGCATTTTGTTCACCAACCCCAGTGTTTAACACACCCTCAGTCACACCACCAACATTTTGTTCACCAACCCCAGTGTTCAACACATTCTCAGTCACACCACTTTGAGTACCTTGACCAGCCTCAGTAGCTACACCCTGAGTACCTTCACCACCCTGAGTAGCTACACCCTGAGTACCTTCACCACCCTGAGCAGCTTCACCCTGAGTACATTGTCCTTGAATACTTTGCCCAACATGAGTAACTTCAACACCCTGAGTACCTTGCCCAGCATCAACAATATCCCCATCCCCTATTTCCTCATCACCATCACCTACTGGTGTAGACCCATCCCCTATTTCCTCATCACCATCACCTACTGGTGTAGACCCATCTCCTATTGCAAGGTAGGGAGGATTATTATCTACAACTGCTATGGGATCCATGCCCTTTATAACATATATGACTACATTGTGACCATGATAATGGTACAATGCATCATTTAAACCCCTATCATCAAGTATTAACATCAACCCACTGTTAAAAGTCTTTCCAGGTATCCTATAAGTCATGGTGCTAGTAGCAGGTAATCCTAAACTCAAGCACATATCTAGAAGCTCCCAGTATGAAAGGTAGTCAGGGTCACATTCAAACTGTTCTACTTTGTCTCCGGTCCAAGACCTATTGGGTGGATCTGTAAAAACCCCCCCATGATGAATTTCAATGGTGATTTTGCCTGATATTCTGCCAATTGAAAAACAAAGGAATAATTTAATAGAGTACTTGTCTAACCTAAAGCAACCTTTTTAACACGTGGAATCATTAAGAAACAATAGGGTTCAATATGATAGGGTAAGGTTCAATATGGTGGGGGACAGAGGGACCACAAGCAATCAACAACACAACAAACTGAATAACTTACTAAATACAGAATAGGACAATCGGTTGCATGCATGTGAATTGACAGAAACATATAATACACAAAATCCCTAGGCAAGGCCGAAACCTTAGATTACATAGAAACCCTAGAAATTTAAAAAATCGTAAATTAACACAGAAACCCTAGATTGCATAGAAACGTTTCATAATATCACGAATTAAATATACTTTCGTTTGTCAAAATCACGAGTTCAACATAAAAGCATTTCTCAAAATAATAAAATTACCTGGAATCGTACTTAGTTTCGTGTTCGACTTCGTCTTTGATTTTCACCAGTTCCAAATACTTCAGTTTATGACACCAATGTTCGATTTCGTTCCTGATTTGTGTCTTCCTTGTAGGTTATTTCACATTCTTTCAATTCGGTTTATGGGATCTTGTTAGAAAGTGACGGGTTGAGGAGAGAGATGGTGAGAATTCGAGTCAAATGTCTTGAGTATAGTGTTTGACAAACGAGACCAATGTGGTTATATACAGGGGTAGTTTAGAGAATTCCTTAATTCCGTAACGGGAGTTGACGGATGTAACACTTTTTAAACCTTAGGTGTCTTATTGCCATTTTTGTAATGGGAGGGGTCTTTTTGCAACAACCCCAAACCACAGGGGTATTTTACGCAATTTTCCCTTAAATCAATCTACTATTTGGCAAACAGCTCAACTTTTGATTTAATCTGGACTATCCACATATATATAGTAGTGTTTCGTTTTTCAACTGGAAAATAGCAATTTTATTGCAAGATCAACTCTTATAGTAGTAAAAAAAAACTAGTAAAGTTGGTCGGTGGTGGCTATCTGCTGGTTTCCCCGCCGGACAAGCCCTAAGTACGTCTGTTGTCACCCCAATCCCAATAACATCCACCGTCCCATTCAACACCCATATCCAATCCCCTTCAACCCACAACGCGACGAGTGCCTAGCCAATGCTGCCTTAGATCTGCAATCTACCACCAACATCACCGCCATCTCCAACTATCAAACCCACCACCATCAGGACCTTCATCCGAGACTGCCCACCACCCCGTCAATCACCCGTCCACCCCACACCACCACCATCAAGCCCACCGCTTTGGCGACCGAAAAATCCGTCGCTAAAAAATACCACTATTTTGGTTTTGGATCTTCCAAATCATTCCCGCAGGAGATCCGGACCCACCTTTTTCTGATCCTTCGATAAAAAGATTCATTCTCTTCATAAAAAATAAGATTGATCAGAAGATCCTTTCAATTGGCTAGAATATCTTACTTGACCGAAACTAGATCTTGTGGAATCATATTGAATATTTTTTAGCGATGGAACTACCGTCGCTAAAAGTCCCTCATATAAAAGCCCGTAACTAAAAGTTTTATGACGGAATTTTAAAATCCGTCGTCTAATATTGAACTTTCTGCGACGAAATTTTTGTCGCAAATATATTTTACGTATTTTAATTTATTTTCTTTTTTGTGAAATTAATTTAATTGCTAAATATTTTAGCGACGGAATATATTTTTAGCAACGAGATATTCCGTTGCTAAATGAGATTTTTAACGACGGAATATTCCGTCACTAAAATCTTAGAATTAAGTACACTTTTAGCGACGGAATTAATCTGTTGCTAAAAGTCAATTTTTTTAAAATATTTTTTTTTCTAATGCCCAAACCTGTAATAAAAAATTGAATCCTAAACAACAACGCACAATCCCCAAGACACAAACAACTATATATAATCAACTTTAAAAAATGTTTATTATAATAAAAAATAAAATGTACAAGCCGAGAACCAGATACAACCCGTTAGGGGAGGAGAAAAGAGTACAAGCCGGGCGGGGGAACAAGCTAGGACCGGGCACGAGAAGGGGCTCATCAGGGGTTGCCATGTCCCAGATCTGGATCTTGCTGATCCGAGGCCTACTCGGCATGTCCAGTAGGGGTGCCCTACTAATTCTGCTCCCTGATCATCCTCAATACCACTGTAGAGTAATGCGCTGGATCTCCTCCTTGACGCGGATGAGCAAGTGTCTATGGAGGGGCAACAGGGGGTGGGGACGATCCTATCACGGCATGTGCAGTCATGCTAGGCAGGCCACGTATGTGCCTTTTCGGCCAATTGACGACCTCCGGTGTATCCAGCCATCGCTTCAACGCCCCAGTACTCACACCCGTACTAGTGGACGCTGATGGCTGTTCGGACTGCTGCTCGGACCCCCTAAGCTATTCATACGAGGCCTGCAAGAACAGTGATTTAAAGATATGTTAGTGCATTGATTAATGCAACAAACATTAAATAAAAAGACAAAAAATTAACAACTTAAACAAATTGACTTATATCAATCCGCCTGGCAATATCTGAAACATAGTCGCCAGCCCGGTGTGCCTCGTCCTTATTCTTCTTTCGCACGTGCATCTGATTATACGTCAGTGCTACAATCTCATCCTCCTCCAGATTCGGGTTCTTGACCGCATTCATGTGTTGGATGATGTCGTGTGCCACCGACCCCCCTCGTATGCGTCAGATCTCTGTTCTGTCTGTTCTCAGCCCCGCTCTTACTCTTGGCGTCCTAGCCTGGATCCGTAACCCACCGATCTATCATCTACCCCCATACAGTCGGAGATATCCAATGTGGGGGATGTCTCTTCATCTCTGTCATTGGGGCACCCTCGGGCAGCATCTTCTTTGCCCGGTCCCGTGTGTCGTGGAGCCATTGGCGGTAATACTTGCCGATGTAAGCAAAGAAGGCATGCCGCCCCAGTGCCTATTGATAAGGCGAGTCAAACGTGAACCCCTCCTTCAAGGTATCCAATAACACAAATTAATTTAAATACTAAATTCTAATTAAACAAATACTATCGCAAAAAAAAATACTTCAACGTACCAGCCACTCCTCTCATAGGGACTCCCTCGTATCGGCATCCCAGTCCTTCTAGTACAAGCGTAGCTTGAAGAATCGGCCCTTCACAAGAACGCCAATCTTCGTCCTCGCCTGATTCTCCAGGATCCTGCCAAAGAAGTAAAAAAATAAATTAATACAATTCAAATATAAATTAACACCCCAAAAATTTTAATATAAGGCATGATGTGGTTGTTTTTACTTACTAGCCCCCCTAGGTGAGCGTAACTCTCTGTTTACGCTGGGGGTCGATGCGTACACCGCGTGTCAGGCCATGGACTCATTGAGATCCTACAAAACACAGACATTAATACAGTTAAAATATACTTTAAATATAAGGCTAGTGAGAATTGACTAAACACCGTTATCAACTATACCTAAGGTAGAACCCACAGAAGAAAGAGAATCAATGCGCATGCGGGAGGAATCGACGTCGGGTTGGGCTACGGCTGGGGCTGGGGCTGGGGCTAGAGCTGGGTCCCCATCTGCTGTAAGCGAGCACTCTGTGCCTCGTCATCAGTGGCAATGACGAGGTGGTACCCACCGGGGAAGAAGCAGCTCGACGTCCACCCCGGCCACGAATAGCCCGTATTCTATCCATATCTGACTTTGTATAGATAAATTGCAAAGACATTAACACATTAAAAATAATAATTTGGCAGAAATCATCATCAGCGCTATATATATGAACGAAGGTGCAAAAACACATTAATATGAACCAAGTTCTAAAATGTTGCTACATTTTTTCCGTGATGTTACAACATTACAAGTCAATCAATCATTTTCAGTTTCGGAATCATCATCATCTTCATCACTAGACTCGTCATCCTCTTCATCTTCTAATTCATCCTCTTCATCAGTAGACTCAGTCACATCATCTTCAACACTTTCCACGTCTTCCACGTCATCATCTACGACTTCTTCTCCTACATGAAGTGTTGTTAGAAGAGGAAGATCGTCCTCCTCATTGTTCACCTCAACAGGTAACAAGACAGGTGGTTGGTTGGCTTGAAAGGTGTCTAGCTCACTATCATATGTCACGGGCAATTTCTTGGACTTGATGACTGTATACCAATAAGATTTGGGATTGGCGACGTCCTCAGCATAAAATACTTGTGCAGCTTGACTAGCAAACACAAAGGGCTCGTCTGATGCAAGTCTTGACTTGACATTGACATCTACAATCCCTTAAGAGCTAACACATTCTCAATTCTTAAATGCTCAATGCAATAAAAATTAATAAAAATCACACATTCAATCCAATTGGGTCCCATTCTCAGTCAACAATCTCAATTCTCAAATGCTCAATGCAATAAAAATTAATAAAAAATCACAGATTCAATCCAATTGGGTCCCATCCTCCGTCAACAATCTCAATATCTCAAATGCTCAATGTACAATTAACAATCTAAAATCATCAATTAACAACCTAAAATCATCAATTAATAATCTCAATTCTCAAATGTATATTTAACAACCTAAAATCATCAATTATGCTTGTTTATCATTTTTTATGTTCTTTAAATTCACATTATTGAGTTTTACTTGTTTGCTTATTACTATTAATTAGTTTTCAAAAATACCTAAATTAAGCCCTAAGCCATAATATATATGGTACAAACAATGAGTTTATGAAGTACAAAACAAATAAGGTGACAACCCGATCGTATATAGCAAGACTACCCACAATAGAACCTGCACTGCAACATGCCAAGATTTATTATATACAAGCATGATCAATATACACAAGACTAACGAAAATCAAATTCTACTGACCCAATTCTCTGAGAACACATTACTATAAAAATTTATCTCACTCGTTTTATTAAGCTTATAAACCAGTGTAAGTTAAATCATTGGACACAAAAATAATCAGCCACACAAGAATCTAAGCAAAAAAGACACAATCAAGCCACTGCATGACACCATCTATAGCTCGTACGTAGATGGGCAAGATAGTAATATACATGTTTTCCAACTTCAGAAAAATGCTTGAGCAATGATAAAAC
This sequence comes from Escallonia herrerae, assembly GCA_033070095.1. Taxonomy (NCBI): domain Eukaryota; kingdom Viridiplantae; phylum Streptophyta; class Magnoliopsida; order Escalloniales; family Escalloniaceae; genus Escallonia; species Escallonia herrerae. The sequence continues at coordinate 99,573 of JAVXUP010000462.1, forward strand.
ATCTCCAACAATTTATTCCAGCTTCCAAAATGTCTCAAATTTGGTACTAAAACATTCATGAGTTGGCTAAGAAAAATATGGATCTTTGTTGTACAGGACGATAGACCTGCTCATAGAGTAAGTTTAACAGCTAGCAAGCATGAAGGAAGCAGAAAAATAAGAGGAAATGCAAGTAATCAAGAAATGACCAGTGAAGAAGGCATGTTGAAGCAAAATGAATCTGTCAAAGTTCCGGTTGAAAGGTACATATATTTTAGGTGACCTATTACTTAACATTGTGCACTCGCATCTAGACAGATTTCTTTCAAAATGATGACACACTTAATGTAATGCCCCGAACTTTCCGTAGCATTATCCGATGATTCCATTAGATCCTCAAATGTCTAATTTATTCATTTTCACTAAAGGTAACCCAAACAACATCCATGTCAGATCACTACGGTACATCAACTGACTTAACAAACCGTTCCAAAACAATAATAAAGTACTTAATTAAATCATCAAAATTTCATAACGGTTCTCTAACAACGTTCAAATAACAATATCTGTAAAAACATAAACTACTCTGAAGTTTAAGATCATCCGTCCCGAAATCTTACTGATGGTTATTTTCTGCAGAAAGGAACAGAAAAGGGAGTGAGCTTTCGAGAGTTCAGTAAGGTCACTCAACATTCAGAAGGGATTACAAGAGAAAACGCTTTGGTCAGGAAGTTATATAAATGACAATATAGAAAACAATGTTCTCAATTCAACATTCAATAAATGCACTTTCGATTTCACTAAAACAATGCAGATGATATTGGACATGAGTACATTGCAAAGCCACACAGGCAGTGCAGGGTAACACTTAGCAAAGCCACACAGACAGTGCTTAATAACAATAATGGTTACATATACATATGACCACTAGCTAGACTTTTAAGGTACTAGCATCTCCTGACAATAACAGACCATCCTTATATCACCCCCGATACAGACCATCCTTATAACTCCTCAATATACTATCTCATGCTAATATACAGAATGCAATGAGCGATATTACAATGAATAAATCGACACTCATGAGAAATAAGTACTGAGCATCGAATGAGATTTCAATAACGTGAAAAGCTCAAAACAGTATTTAAGGGCAAACAAGTCACATTTCAACTATTACGGAGTCCAAAAAAAATTTGATAACAATACAAAAAAATCTTCATGAGGACAAATAGATGAACTAGGTTTCGGATTCCTTACCTCAATCCAAGTACTGAAGTTAAAATGCTCTTGATCAAATTTTCAGAGTTAACCTAGGTTGACAAAGTCACTTATCATAACACTATCTATACTAATTTATTATAAATATAATAATATAACTATCCACAGCGCACCTATTTCTCTACCCAGAACGATAAAATTCGGAACGGATTTCACACACGGCTAACCTATCCTGAAATTCGTCACACTCCCCGAGACTTAGAAATATCCCAAAAATATTCTAATGGTTCATTAAACATTATTTATAGCTTAATATAGCATATGGGATAAAAATATTATTTTTTTAAATGTTTTTTTATTATTTTCGAATTAAAATATTTTATTAAATATACCAAAACCAATAAATTGCCATAATTTCTTCTAGTTAGAAATAAAGGCTCATAATTTTTGTAACAACTAAAGAGGACTTGTGAAAATTATTGAACTTGAAATCAGAAATTAAAAGGCGTTAAAACTATTTTAATTTTTTCATTTTATTAAATTCAATGGAATAGAGAAATGATAGTAAATAAACTCTAAAAATCACAAAATTTATACTGAGTTTTTATCATACTACAAAAACATTATCATAATTTTTCCCAGAACAATTTCGGGGTTTAGAAGCTCCAAAATTGTTTTACAATTCTAAGCTTACAGAAAATATTAAAAATACATATGATCTTAGAAAATTATGAAATTTTACTAGTACTTCTAGCGTAGTCTCAAGTACTATCCTATAAATTTTCACATTCTAATATTCACTATACGCTATCCAAAGTGCGTAATTAGCCTAACATTTTTCGTGTACCCACCCATGAGTACACAGCTCACTAACACACGCAACCAGCACACATGCACTCAATGGCTACCCAGTTACTAACTCTCTCTCTCTCTCTCTCTCTCTCTCTCTCTCTCTCTCCCATACAAGCACAACTTCCTCACAAAAACTCTCTCGCGCGCACACACACACACACACACACACACACACACACACACACACTCATCACACATGCACACTTCCGTACCCACATACATATGATCACTGCCTCCTCCTCTCTTCTCCAGCATGCGTACCAATACCTATTATAAGTTCAACTATGGCAGCCCATTTCCTCACTACACACCCACATGTTATACACTCATAAACACACTATATATATAAATACACACACTGTATACACCACTATTTAAACCCATTTCATTTCACTCATGCATTATCATATCTCCACACCGTAAACACTCACAACACCCCTGAAAATACACTCACCCATGTTCAACACGCAAACAGCTTCCCTTTCCCTAGCATTTTGGTCATGTTACTACAACTACAAGCTCATGGCCATGTGGCCACTGTCGTGCGGCAGTGGGTTCTCTCCACCTCTCTTTATCCCTTTCCTCTCATTTCAACCCATGAATCTAATTCAGCCACTTCCATTAATCTTATACTCACACACACACACACACATATATATATATAACTCACGTTGAATGAAATCAAGAAATGCACAGATTTCACTCCTCTCTCTTTTAAGATCATTAACCCACATCTATTGTAAACTCACGTACAAGCATTGGCCATGGCAGCCATGCTCATGTCCTGTTTCTTTCATTTCACTAGACACTATAATACCACCTGCCCTTTTTCACACAAACACGATCATGCACACATGACACTTCACGGCTGATCTTTTCAGCCCTCCAATTCTCCACACTTCATGGCACCCATTCAAACACAAATACATAGATCCCTCTCAAAACATGTACAAAGCCGTCAGTGGGTTCCCTTCCTACACACCATCATGGCAGCCCCCTTATACGCATAATACTTGTAGTCCATGCATCTTAAATAAACACGCATAAATGTACATAGCATACACACGCACCCCTCTAACACAGCTACTGCCTCATTCATTTTACTCAAAACCACTCAGGACACCTATAACCCACCTCGCAGCACACTCACCCCCTGCCATCACCAAACACACACAAAACCCATAGCAATATCCTCATTTCACAACCACAAACCCACCAAAAACAGTACCCACGACTGTCCTCTAAAACTGCTAAATAACATAAAGAACAAGAGTTTGGAGACTCACCGAAAAGGCAACTCCGATCGCCAGAAAGAGTCCTCCATCTCTCTCTCTCTCTACAGCCCCTTCTCTCTCTCTCTAGGTGAGTCTGGCGGTTACAGGGAGCCTTGATGGCTGCCCACTCTATTTAGTATAAATATATTCACAAGAAACCCTAGTTTAAAAATTGAAAGAACCGTACACATCATTCATCACTAAAACTTCCAACCCATTACTTATAAAAGAAATATGGTCCATAAAAAAATATTTTCAATGCGTGATGTGTTAGGAAAAATTATAAATGGTTGCTATGCCACCCCATTGAAGAAATCATCGCTAATAAGTAACTGTTGCTAAAGAAGTTTATTTGCGGTCTAAAAATATACCAAAGCTTAAAATAATTGCATTGCTAAAATACAAGTCGACATTAAATAATAAAATATATATATGTTGTTGTTAAAAATTTTATATCGACGTTAAGAGAGTATAATTTGTCGCTAGTTTATACCTATTTAGTTTATGAAGAGCAATTTAGGGTCTTGGGGTATTACATTCTCCCTAACTTATAGAAAATTTGTCCTCGAATTTATGCACCTGTAGCGCCAAAAAGGTGGGGGTAAGCACTTTGCATGGTCTCCTCTGGTTCCGAGGTAGCTTCCTCAGTAGTATGATTCCTCCACAGTACCTTTACTAGCGGTGTCACCTTAGTCCTCAGTATTTGTTCACGACGGTCTAATATTTCCACTGGTACCTCTTCGTAACTAAAATCTGTCTGAATATCCTCAGGACTATGCTGTAATACGTGAGTCAGATCATGCACATATTTCCTTAACACCGACACATGGAACACAACCTTCTGAAAGTTCTCCCAGAACCTCGAAGTGAAACGTGGATCCATTCCGACACAATCGAAACCGGTACGCCGTGTAGTCTCACAATGGTATCTACATATAGTTGAGCCAATTGCTGCATAGTAAAATGGGCTCGAATAGCAAAAAGTGTGCTGATTTAGTAAGCCTATCTACCACAACCCAAATCATGTCATAACCCTGAGCTGTCTTAGGTAAACCTCCCACGAAGTCTTTAGTGACGTGCTCCCATTTCCATTCTGAAATCTCTAGTGACTGTTTCTTCCCTGCTAGCTTCTGGTGTTCGGCCTTTATTTGTTGACAAACCAAACATCGAGACACAAACTCTGCTATATCCTTTTTCATTCCCGACCACCAAAAATATTCTCTAAGGTCATGGTACATCTTAGTACTTCCTGGGTGCACTAAAAAATGCAAACTATGTGCCTCTGATAATAACACTCGCTTCAGCTCATAATCATTGGGGACGCACAACCGACGACCAAAGCGTAACACTCCTTCTGAGTCAACCTCGAATTCTGTTTGTTTCCCACTTTCATTAACTCCAATGATCTTAGAAAATTTAGGGTCATTTGCCTGTGCCTCCTTAATTCTATTAATCAATGTTGGTTGAACTTGCATAGCTGCTAATATTGCACTATACCCCGGGCATTTGACCTCTAGAACTAATTGCCGCATCTCCTCTAACAACTAAGGCAGTCTCGTAATTAATGTAGCTAGGTTCTCTGTACTCTTCCTGCTAAGGGCATCTGCCACTACATTGGCCTTACCCAGGTGGTAGTGGATGGAACAATCATAATCCTTTAGAAGTTCCAACCATCTACGTTGCCTCATATTAAGCTCCTTCTGTGTAAATATATACTTAAGGCTTTTGTGATCTGTGTAGATTTCATAAGTCTCTCCATATAGGTAATGTCTCCATAGCTTCAAGGCGAAGATCACTGCTGCCATCTATAGGTCATGAGTCAGATAGTTCTACTCATGAGTTTTCAAATGCCCGTAGCGTGTCCGAAATGCTGTCTTCGGTATACGAGCATCTATCAAGTAAACTGAAAGTGTACCTGACACCACGTCATTAGACGTTGCAGTATCCTGAGCTCACCTAGAGAAAAGATAGGCTCACGTCTTGGGTTTTGCCCTTGTTGAGACTGCTGAGTAGGGCCTGGCTGACTCTGTCCTCCTCCCTGAAGAGGAGCACTGCTCACTGCTTCACTGGCTGTAGGAGCGGGACAAAAAGTGGACTGGTTCTCCTTGGCTGATGGGCAATCTCGAACCTGATGTTTTGTGCTCTCGCACTTTTGTAGCATCCTCTAGTAACCTTATAACAAGGTCTATCGCCATGGTGCTTCCCACACATAGTACAAGGAGCGAATTGAGAAACTGTCCTCGCAACCTGACCTGCACTCTGAGTAAATTAATGCCTTGGCCCCAGTGGCGGTTTGGACCCAACATTCTGTACTGACCTAGCCCCCTCATTCTGTGCACCTCTATTACCCATGTTCTGCACTGGGTGACCTCCAAAACTCTGTCCAGATCTGGATCTCTGATTTAAGGCGGATCTGAATCCTTGATTCTATCCCGTCCTCTAACTTTGAGCACCCCGATGTGGTGCAAAAGAAAGCTGCTGACGCTTGTCAGGCTCAGTGGATCTACCCTCATGTCTGTCCCTCTTCTGGCCACCTTAGCGCTCCTCAAACCTTTTGTTGTTGTCTGTTTTAAACTATTCTAATGCGCTAGCCAGATCTACGCACTCCACATAACTCGACAACCGAGCCGAGATCACTCCATCCCTCAAACCAGGCCTAAGACCCCGCTTAAATTTTTGACACCTGTTAGCCTCGGTCGGTAACATCCGATCTGCAAATCTGGCCAAATGCGAGAACCTCATTTCTTACTTATCCACTGTTTCTTCATCACCCAGTAGGTTTTCCAGCTCCATAATCTTCTTCATGAAGTAATAGTTATAGTCATGCTGCCTCTGCCCCCAAGCATTATCAAATCCTCTATTGACATACTTCAACCTCGCATTCAATGAATCTCTTTCCTGTCTTACTTGATGGATATCCACTTCCAAGGATGCCATCTGATGAATTAGATCATCCTTCTCCCTGGCCAATTGGGTGCACTTCTTTTCCCATTTACAGGGCACGAAAGCATCACGTTCGGCATGTTCAACCCCAATATCATCCTCGACTGGCCCTTCCAGTTCAATCACATTGGGGTCTCCATTTTCCTGACCTTTCTCCTCAGGGTCTTCTTCTGAATCTTTTTCTAGATCCTCCTCTGGGTCCTCCTCCAAATCATCTTCTTCCATCTATCCTCCGATACCGAGTTGTGCGACATTTGGCACCCCAGCCATATCCTACAGTAATGGAACACACACATCATAAACATTCTATCGTCCAATTAAAAAATGTAAATAATTACCCTATCATTAACTAGAGTCACTTGATTCTCTTCCAAAATTTTCCAACCACTCAATAAAGTTTCCATAGTATAAGCTTCTAAGTCTACAGAATCAAAAGCCTAAGCTCTAATACCGACTGTAACACCCCAAAATTTACGGGCATTATCCGATCATTCCATCAGATCCACAACTGTCTAATTTATTCATTTTCACTAAAGGTAACCCAAACAACATCCATGTCAGAGCACTAAGGTCCATCAACTGACTAAACAAACCGTTCCAAAACAATAATAAAGTACTTAATTAAATCATCAAAATTTCATAATGGTTCTCTAACAACGTTCAAATAACAATATTTGTAAAAACATAAACTACTCTGAAGTTTAAGATCGTCCGTCCCAAAATCTTACTGATGGTTCCTGCAGAAGGGAACAGAAAAGGGAGTGAGCTTTCGAGAGCTCAGTAAGGTCGCTCAACATTCAGTAGGGATTACAAGAGAAAACGCTTTGGTCAGGAAGTTATATAAATGACAATATAGAAAATAATGTTCTCAATTCAACATTCAATAAATGCACTTTCGATTTCATTGAAACAATGCAGATGATATTGGACATGAGTACATTGCAAAGCCACACAGGCAATGTCGGGAAACAGTTAGCAAAGTCACACAGGCAGTGCAGGGTAACACTTAGCAAAACCACACAGGCAGTGCTTAATAACAATAATGGTTACATATACAAATTACCACTAGCTAGACCCTCAAGGTACTAGCATCTCCTGACAATAACAGACCATCCTTATATCACCCCCGATACAGACCATCTTTCCAACTCTTTAATACACTATCTCATGCCAATATGCAGAATGCAATAAGCGATATTACAATGAATAAATCAACACTCAAGAGAAATAAGTACTGAGCATCGAATGAAATTTCAATAATGTGAAAAGCTTAAAACGGGGTTTAAGGGCAAACAAGTCACATTTCAACTATAACGGAGTCCAAAAAAAATTTGATAGCAATACAGAAAAATCTTCACGAGGACAAATAGATGAACTGAGTTTCGGATATAAATTCCTTACCTCGATCCAATTATTGAAGTTAAAAATGATCTTGATCAAATTCTCGGAGTTAACCTAGGTTGACAAAGTCACTTATCAGAACACTATCTATACTACTTTATTATAAATATAATAATATAACTTTCCACATCGTACCTATTTCTCAACCCAGAACGATAAAATTCAGAACGGGTTTCACACACAGCCAACCTATCCCGAAATTCGTCACACTCCCCGAGACTTAGAAATATCCCAAAAATATTCTAATTGTACATTAAACATTATTTATAGCTTAATATAGCATATGAGATAAAAATATTATTTTTAAATAGTTTTTAATTATTTTCGAATTAAAATATTTTCTTAAATACACCAAAACCAATAAATTGCCATAATTCCTTCTAGTTAGAAGTAAAGGCTCATAATTTTTGTAATAGCTTAAGAGGACTTGTTAAAATTATTGAAATTAAAATCACAAATTAAAAGGGTTAAAACTATTTTAATTTTATTCATTTTATTAAATTCTATGCGATAGAGAAATTATAGTAAATTAACTCTAAAAATCACCAAATTTATACTGAGTCTTATCAGACTACAAAAACATTATCATAATTTTTCCCATAACATTTTTGGGGTTTAGAGGCTCCAAATTTTTTTTATAATTTTAAAATTATAGAAAATATTAAAAATACATATGATCTTAGAAAATTATGAAATTTTACTAGTAATTCTAGCGTAGTCTCAGATACTATCCAATAAATTTTTAAATTCTAATATTCACTATACGCTATTCAAAGTGCGTAATGAGCCTAACATTTTTCGTGTACCCACCCATGAGTACACAGCTCACTAACACACGCACCCAGCACACACATGCACTCAATGGCTACCCTGTTACTCTCTCTCTCTCTCTCTCTCTCTCTCTCTCTCTCTCTCTCACACACACACACACACACACAGGCCACATGCACACCCATACACTCATCACACCTGCACACTTCCGTACCCACGTACATATGATCACTGCCTCCTCCTATCTTCTCCAGCATGCATACCAATACCTATTACAAGTTCAATTATGGCAGCCCATTTAATCACTACACACCCACATGTTATACACTCATAAACACACTACATATATAAATACACACACTGTATACACTGTACTCTTTAAACCCATTTCATTTCACTCATGAATTACCATATCTCCACACCATAAACACTCACAACACCCCTGTAAATACACTCACCCATGTTCAACACGCAAACAGCTTCCCTTTCCCCTACATTTTTGTCATGTTACTGTAACTACAAGCTCACGGCCATGTGCTCACTGCCGTGCGGCAGTGGGTTCTCTCCACCTCTCTTTGTCCCTTTCCTCTCATTTCAACCCATGAATCTAATTTAGCCACTTCCATTAATCTTATACTCATACACATAGATGTATAACTCACGTTGAATGAAATAAAAAATGCATAGATTCCACTCCTCTCTCTTTTAACATCACTAACGCACATCTATTGTAAACGCAGGTACAAGCATTGGCCATGGCAGCCATGCTCATGTCCCTGCTTCTTTCATTTCACTATACACTCCAATACCACCTGCCCTTTTCACACAAACACAATCATGCACAAAGGACATTCACGGCTAATCTTTTCAGCCCTCCAATTCTCAACACTTCAGGGCACCCATTCAAACACAAATACATAGATCCCACTCAAAACATGTACAAACCCGTCAGTGGGCTCCCTTCCTACATAGCATCACGGCAACCCCCTTATAAGCATAATATATGTATTCCATCCATCTTAAATATACACGTACAAATGTACATACCATACACACACACCCCTCTTACACAGCTACTGCCTCCTTCATTTTACTCAAAACCACCCAAGACACATATAACCCACCTCGCAGCACACTCACCCCCCTGCCATCACCAAACACACACAAAACCCATGGCAATATCCTCATTTCACAACCACAAACCCACCAAAAACAATACCCATGGCTGTTCTCTAAAACTGTTAAATAGCATAAAGACCAAGAATTTTGAGACTCACTGAAAAAGCAACTCTGATCGTCGAAAAGAGTCCTTGATCTCTCTCTGTAGCCCTCTCTCTCTCTAGGTGAGTCTGGCAGTTACAGGGAGCCTTGATGGCTGCCCACTATATTTAGTATAAATATAGTCACAAGAAGCCCTAGTTAGAAAAATGAAAGAACCCTACACATCATTCATCGCTAAAACTTCTAATCCAATACTTATAAAAAAAATATGGTCCATAAAAAAATATTTTCAATGCGTGATGTGTTAGGAAAAATTATAAATGGTTGCTCCGCCACCGGGCTGTAAGAAATCATCGCTAATAAGTAAACCGTTACTAAAGAAGTTTATTTGCGGTCTAAAAAAATACCAAAGCTTAAAATAATTGCATTGCTAAAATACAAGTCGATATTACATAATATATATATATATATATATATATATATATATATATATATATATATATGTTGTTGTTAAAAATTTATATCGACGTTAAGAGAGTATTACACTTAAGTCGACATAACCTAAATAGGTATAAATTTGTCGCTAATTTATACCTATTTAGTTTATGAAGAGCAATTTAGGGTCTTGGGGTATTACACTTAAGAATCTGAATTCACCCATGTTTTACAGAAAAACAAAAACTATGACAGAGAAGAGCTGAGAGTGCCCATTTTTGGTACCAATGACAGCTGTGATTTTACGAAATTAGTAAGTGAAGTGGCATCACTGCATGCAAGGAACAATCAAATAGACAGTGAGCTGAAAGAAATGCAAGAAAAAAGAACTCAAAAATAAGTCTTAAATTTGCAGAGGTAGAAGGTGAAAGGCAACAACTTGTAATGATGATACGTAATCTTAAGAATGGCAAGACGAGATAGTATTTGAAAGTGAAATTATGCATCAGTCAATAGCGTGCCAAAATCATGCACAAAATGTGAAACGAAGAAATAGCAAAGTCACAGCAAATAAAAAAAACAACTGGCTAGGGCGGTCACCGCCAAAATCTTACACGAAAGTCACAAATTCACAGCAAAGCATACACGAATATGAAAAACGACTGGCTAGAAGTAAACAAAGTCACAACAAATAAAAAAAATACATGATGGGAGTCGCCGGTGTCGAGGGAGGTCGCCGTCCGTGTCGAGGCTTTCGGTGGGGCCGGAGGTGGGGCAGGATGTGAGAACGGGGATGGTACAATCACGAGAGCCTTTTTTGGGATTTTCAAAGAGAGAAACGGTGAGAGAGAAAACCAGATCTGAGAGTTAAATAGACTTTTAGCGATGTAATATATCCGTTGCTAAAAGTCCGTCGGTGAAGGTTTATTTTTACCGACGGAGTTTTTAGTGACGGATCTATTCCGTTGCTTAAAATATTTCCTTAAATCCTTGGAAAAAAAAATTCCCATCAAAATGTTTTAGTGAAAGTACCGTCGCTAAAAGTCCGCCGGCACAAGTCGTCGCCAAAAATTATTATCGACGGTTTCTACCGTCGGTAATAATATTTTCGATGGAGTTTTACCGATGGGGGTTTTCCGTATGTAAAACTCCATTTAGTGACGAAATAGATTCCGTCGCTAAAAACAGTCACAAAAAATGTCTTTTCTTATAGTGCACGCGATGACGACCCATATGGACCAAATCTTTCCAGATCCATGCTATCTGCCATATCAAGCCAAAGCTCCAGGCCCTTTTTTAGATCAATTTGAGATGTACTTTTATTGGTTTTGTGATGGATTAAAATATCAATGTAAATGTTAAACTATTTTTTTAATGTACATGGGACTAGAAGTATTGTTGTTGATAATGGGTATGCTATGTGGTTGTGGTGATGATCATTTGGTTGCAACAGATGTGGTGGCGGGGTGACAAAGGATTTATTATGGTTGGCTGAGTTTGTTGGATCAAGCGAAAGCGAGGCGGGGGGGAAGATGATTAATGAAGAAAAGGTTAAGAAGATGACATGTAGGGCTGAGTGTTAATTATTGATACCATTTAGAGCTCATATGGATATAAGGTGGATTTCATCGAGAAAATGACAATTTTGCCCTCAAAAATTAACAGACGGATGTCAAAGGTCAGTTTGACTGTCATTTGTTGCTAAATACCAAGATTTTAAACATTTTGATGCTGAATGAAAAAATTAGAACTACGCGAGGTGCTGGGTGCAATTGACCCTTAAGTATAAGGTGGTGAGCAAAAATAATCCAAAAATGAATGTTTCTTGCTTTCTTGTTTTTATCATGTTAAGGACCACTTTTTTTTTTATTGCAAGTGATGGTGAAAAATTAATTCAACATAGTTAAAAAGCATTATATACATTGAATGTAAGATATTTTCCACTTTGAAGCATTAAAAAATACTACCAAGGAATGTGGGTTCGCAGTCGACGTGAAGGTGCCACAAGGAATGCAGTCCGAATAATATGTCAAGTATAGTGATGTGGGACACAACAAGGATGAAGCAAGGGTAGAGACTAAGGGCTTCCCGGACAGAGCCTAAGGGTGGGAGTGCTGCGAAGGTGACGATGCGCGGTGAATATACGACGACAGTCACAGTCTGATGCTGAGGTCCAGAGTCAAGGTCTTGTATATTTCTTTCTCTAGAATTCCAGAGGATTTGGATTCTAGAGTGAGAAAAGTGAAATTGTCAAATGAGGGAAATCTGTCCAAATGAATTCTCAGGACCCCTATTTATAAAGATTAAGATAATGATGTCATCACGCGACACGTGGCTCTCCCCGAGAGTGACACGTCACCAAGGGGTCCACAGCTACTGGTGCTCCATGGACTGTCGAATTGCATATTCACCCGGCCTACCCCGCACAGCATCGGTTTGGCCAGGGAAGCCCCTTTGATCTAGCCACCAATCCAAGCCTTTGTAGAGTCCCACAGGCCTGGCAACCGTGGGGAAGACCCGATACCCAACTGCCAGGCAGACTAGGCCCGATGCCTTTCGAAGACCTGCTCTTGACTCGGAGTGACCCGAGGGTCATAGTCCATAGGGGTGCCAACGCAAGCCCCCAGTGCCGGAGCACGTAAGCCAGTCACAAAGACGCCCTGGTGGAGATCCCGGAGGAGTCGCCTATTTCGCAGGTAAGTCCTTGTGCTGGAGCACTCAGAGCACGTCAAGGTAGCATCCCGGAGGAGCCGTCTACTCGACGGGCTGAGGTAGCATCTTCAGAGGAGCAGTCTACCTGGCAGAATGGGAGTTGAAAAGCTCCCTAACGAAAATAATATTTCAGAGGAGTCGCCTATCCCTGCGGGTGAGTCCTTGTGGCAGAGCACTCGGAGCGCGTCGAGGTAGCATCTCAGAGGAGCCGTCTACTTGACTGGCCGAGGTAGCATTTTGGAGGAGCCATCTACCTGGCGGAAGGGGAGTTGAAAAGCTTCCTGGCAAATATAGTGTCCCGGAGGAGTCGCATATCCCCACAGGTGAGTCCTTGTGCTGAAGCACTCGGAGCTTGTCAATGTAGCATCCCGGAAGATCCGTCTATCTGATGGGCCGAGGTAGCATTCCGGAGGAGCCGTCTACCTGCGGAAGGGGAGTTAAAAAGCTCTTTCGCAGAGATAGTGTCCCGAAAGAGTCGCATATCCCTGCGAGATACTGCATACTCTGGAGAGTGGGTCGAAGCATGTTCCACGTCCATGGCGGGGGTGCATGGTGTGGTGAATAAGTGTGGTGCCTTGGGGGCATGTAACATGATTATGGCGCATGGGCGTGATGAAGTGCGTATGGTGCCAGGGGCACGACATTGTGAAAAAGAGCTTGGGGGCATGGCTGTATCAGTGGCGCGGCGGAGTGAATGAGATGCCGGGGGCAATATAGTGTGACAGAGAGCCAGCGGGCACGGTTGTATCAGCGGCACATCGTATGGGCGCAGCGGAGTAAGTGAGATATTGGGGGCACTGTAGTCTGACAGAGAGTCAGAGGGCACCGCCGTATCAGCGGCGCGGCGCATGGGTGCGGCAGAGTGAGTAAGAAGACGGTGCCCGGACGTGGCAACTGTTGAGTAGACATGCGGGCGACGGGCACCCTGGAGTCTGCTCGCGAGCGATGGCGGGCGTCGAGAAGATGGTGCGCTACCACAGGCGATGAGTGCCTTGAATTCAGCGCCCAGGCGACATTGAGGGTAGCAGAGACAGCGAGCCATCGCGGGCGACGAGTGCAGTGGTGTCTGCGCACAGGCGACCGCAGGCATCACGAAGACTGCGCGCGGGCACAGGCGACGAGTGCTGAGAGGTCGGCGCGGGTGATGGGAACGTTGCGCGACCATGGGTGACGGGCACCGTGAAGCCAGAATGCAGACGACGACGAGCGTTGCGTAGATGGCTCGGGCCGATAGCGACGGTACGCAGTCGTGATGGCGGGCGATCACGAGCATCGCGAAGACAGTGCGTGGGCGACGACAAGTGTTGGTCAGCGCGACGACGACACACGGCCGCAAGCGATGGTCATCGCTATGATGGAGCGCTGAGAGACGGTCGTCGCGGCAACGGCGTGCTGCCGTGAGCGACGGTCGTTGGTCGTCAAGGTAGGTGGCCGACCCCCCCTAAGGTGGAAGGCACGCCGTAGTTGTTTCACGAGCAATTCACGTGACTTGAGTATGTGTCGCTTTAACTGGCTTGTGAGCGTTAAAAAATTGACCGTTGAATATGTGACTTGTCGCGCAAAACGGAACCTCTGGGTGGGCCCTTGGGTGCGACCAATGTAGATTGTGAACAAGAAATAAGAGACTGAAAATGAATATTTCTTGCTTTCTTGTTTTTTTCATGTTATGGACCACTTTTTTTCCTTGCAATATCTCAAGTTCAAGATAGACTAAAGCACATCTTTAACGCTTCATCTTTTACAGTCACAAATTGTTAAAGTATGATATACATTAGTGAGTCCATTCTCTAAAAGTTTAAGCTTTTAAAGTAGATGATAACTTAACATAGTATCATAATCTAGTTTGGTAAGGTCTTGAGTTCAATTTTTTCACATGTATATTTAGTCCCCCTTTATTATAGTGTAATTTGCACTCATTTTATTTGTGCAGTTGGTAGTGATGTACTTTGATTAGTCTCTTCACATGTAATCCGAGACTTACACGTGTAGGGGAGTGTTAAAACACGATTTATATTGTTGTGCCTATTCTCTAAAAGTGAGTAGATGGTAACTTCACACAAATGATAAAAACAAATTTTACCTCACAAGTGGAGATTCTTCAAAGTTACAGAAGGGACAAACTTAAGTTATTCCTTCTTATGTTTACATTTTTTTTCAATTGAATTGAATAGGTATCATCGTTCCTAATTAAAAAACAAACAGAAGTGTTGTACTCATTGATGATTTACGGACAAAGTTCAGTAGTGTGTGATGTCAAAAGCGTGGGTAATATCGTACGCTACAAAAAATTAAGTTCAGAACGAAATTTTGGCGAGAAGCAACAAATAGAAGCAGTGCGCAGCGCCAATCATGACCAAACTCAAAAGAGACCATCTTCGTAGTTTTGATCTAGAAGCACCAGTAAAGCAGTCAAAAGAGCCCTAAATGAGAGGTAGACATTATCCAATGAGCACCAGGACGATTGAAATGGGGAGCATTAATTGTTGTGAGTAGCTCAGAGCTCTCCGTTCAAGAAGTATTACAACTACCATTGGACTACCATTGCTCTGAAGAACAGCTGATGGAAAATAGACAATTTATGATGAGGCCTGTAAAAGAGAAGCCACGCGAACGGAACGGGCGTGTTAACCCGATCTACAAGCGAAGCAGTAGACAAGAAAATACTGACCACCTCAAAATATAGAAAAAAAAAAGGCAAAACAATGAGCAGGAAAGAAACTCACTGGTTAAGTTGAACTTTTATTCATGCTTTGCTTTGCCTAATTTAAAGCTAAGATAAAAGGATCTTTGCTATTATTCCACATTAACAAACCTAAAAAAATAAATAAATAAACCCATGATGATGGATTATTTTCCTGTTCCTCCACTAACCAAGACTACTATGCCTTTCTATGTTCTGAAAAGCCACAGCGTCCTGCTCTCTCTCTCCTCAGCCTCTTCAGCTGAGATGAGCGACTCCTCCACGGCCGTCTTCGTCCGATCAGGCGGAGGCATTAACTCCTTCAACTCAACAAACACTTCTATCGGGGCTTCGGCAATTCCCTTCCCTTTCTCCCACGAACCCCTCTCGAGCTCTCCTTCCTCCGGAACTCTGATCTTCTTCTCCAGGCCTTTTAGCTTCTGTGTATCGTTAGATCTCTTGGACACGAAATTCTCAACATTGGTCTCCATGAGCAAAACCCTAGAACGAAAAGGAGCGGAACCCTAGAATTTGTGATCTGAGAGTGATAATCGCACGCCTGCCTATCTATCTATATAAGAGAGAAGGCGAGAGACCCAAAATACGCTTCCTGTGATCTGAGAGCAATAACTGCACCTATATATATATATATATATAGAGAGAGAGAGAGAATAATCAATCCGAATCCTTATCGAAATTTGGTACGTCGATATCTATAGGAAAAGCTTCCTTAGGAATCCTTGTAGAGCAAAAATTCATTAAGGAGCAATTCTAGGATGCTTGAAATTAACTTTTCAGAAAAGTCAAAATTTTGCAATGCCATTCCGCCTCTATGGTTTGCTCGTTTTGCCAAATAAAACCAGTTGAGTATCCGGTCTGAACCCAGCAGCGAACTTTCTTGCTCTCAAAATGCACCAACTGCACTCAAAATCAGCTAAAGCTTATGTTTTTATAAAAAAAAAAGAGAGAGAAAACCTTTCGTTGCAGAAGATAGCTGCTACCCTCCTATGACAATAATTACCAGTCAAGGAATATTTTTATTTCTTTTTCTAATACTTTTCACGTAAATTTTATCAGCACTTTTAACGTTATTGAATAAAAGTCGCTATAAATATTAGTGACAAGCAATCATCGTTATACTCCTTAGAATGTAGTTATCTTCATATAGCTCGAATTGCAGTCAAAACTTTCTAGGGACTTTATACCGTGTCATCTGCGTGACCTTCCCACGAGGCAATTTTTGTCAATGTTATATAAGATTGTAGTTATCTTCATACAGCTTGAATAACAGTCAAAAATTTTCTAGGGAGTTTATACTATGTCAAAATTTTTCGAGGGACTTTATAATTGTCTTGATTTTAATGCCAAAATCAACCATCAATGAACACGCTCGAAAGCAATCTTCAGCTTCTTCCAATGATCGAAACTTTCGCCCTAAATACGAGTCACTAGCATCTACTGGGGTGTTCAAACTGGAGACGAGATTAGACATTGTTAAACAAAACCTATATAGAAATAAATTACATTTAACTTTCAAATTGTAACATTTTTAGGCATGAAAAATAATTTAAAAAATAGTTTTTCTTGAACATAACAAATTAAAATTAATTTGATGAATAGAGCAATTTAGCATGACAAATGCAACATAGTCTTAGATTTTTTTTGAATTTAATAATAATTAATTTCTTAGACATAACAAATTAACACTACGAAAAAGGGTTTTTACCGAGGAATTTTTAGCAACGGAAGCATTTCTGTCACTAAAAGTCACTTTCAGCGACGAAATAGTCCTTCTCTAAACATCTGTCGGTAAAAACCCGTACCAACTTATCGACGGATCTTTACCAATGGATTTTAAGTGATGACTTTTTCGTCGCTAAAAGTTTTATAAAAATTTGTAATTTCGATCAGATTTTTGAATATATGCTTAGCGACGAAAGTATCTCGTCGCTAAATATTCCATCGCTAGATTGTAGTTATCTTCATCAGCTCGAATAGCAGTAAAAATTTTCTAAGGACTTTATACCGTGTCATCTGCGTGACCTACCCACGAGGCAATGTTGTCGGTGTTATATAAGATTGTAGCTATCTTCATACAGCTCAAATAGCAGTTAAAAAAATGTTTCTATGGACTTTATACTATGTCTTCTGCATGACCTTCCCATGAGGCAATGTTGTCAATGCATAAAACGTACGCAGGTGCCAAAGATCCATTTTTGTTGCCTTTAAAATTGGATTAAACAAAAGTTCTATAAAGTCTTCATATCAAATTCACCACCGCCTTGAACCGCCGCTGCCGACCAACACCCTTCGATCTTCTCCATCTTTTTTCTCTTTCTATATTCCTACACCATTCACCAGCACTATAAGAAATTAGGCTTTTAGTGATGGGGAGATCAGTCGCTAAAAGCCCTACATTCATCGCTAAACACTTCTAGCGACGGACACCCCGTCGCTAAAAGTTTTGCTACGGATTTCAAAATCCATCGTGTAAAATTAGACTTTCAGCAACAGACAAATTTATACATCAGCGACGGAATTTCAATCACATATTGTATTTTCTGTATTTTAATTTTTTGAAAATAATTTATTACGTTAAATATTTAGCGACGGAAAAATATTTTTTAGTGACGAAAATTCCATCGCTAAAAGTGAACTTTAAGGGACGGAAATTTCTACACTTAAAGTTTACCTTTACAGATGCATTTATTCCGTTGTTAAAACTCTTTAGCGACGGAATAAATCTGTCGCTAAAAGTCAAACTATTTTTAATTTTTTTGATGCTCAAACCTGTAATAACAAATTCAAGTTCTCAACAAGACACAATCCAGCAAATGCACATTAAGGTTAAATAATTGTTGTAGCAATTATTTAACCCTAAAACAAGCACAATATATAACTATATAACTTGAAAAAATGTATAGTATAATCACAAATAAAATGTACATGTTGTTTAGCAGGGCACGAGATCTGGATACAATAGAGTAGGGGAGGGGAGTACAAGCCGGGAGGGCACGAGAGCGGGAGGCGAGTACAAGCTGGGAGGGCACGAGAGGGGGCTCAGGAGTTGGCGAGTCCAGGATCTGGATCCAGATCCGGATCAGGCTCGGCATGTCCAGCAGCAGTGCCCTGCAATTAAAGTTAAAGATGCATTAATCTCAATAGAAATCATAATTCCAAGCGTTTAGTAGACGTATATAGTGTTTGTCTCTGATCATGCGCCCTCATCATCCTGAACACCTCCGTAGCAATGCGGCAGATCTTGTCCTTGTCTAACGGTTACTGCACAGTCGGTGCCTGTGTCTGTGGAAGTGCAGCGGGGGGTAAGGACGCTCCTATCACGGCACGTGGAGTCGTGCTAGGTAGCCCGCATATGCGGCCTTTCTACCTATTGATGACCTCCGGTGAACGCTAGGCAGCACGTGGAGTCGTGCTAGGCATCGTTTCAATGCCCCAGTACCTGTACCTGTACTTGTGAACGCTGATGGCTATCCGGACTGTTGCTCGGACCCCCTAATATGTTCATACAAGGCCTGCAAAATAGTGATTTAAAGATTTGAAAACATTAATGCAACAAACATTGAACACAAAGATAAAATTTTAATAAATTAAACAAATTGACTCGAACATACATCGATCGGCATAGCAATATCTGAAACATAGTTCCCCACACTCGGTGTGCATCGTCCTTATCCTTCTTCCTCACGTGCGTCTGACTATACGTCATAGCTATGACTTCATCCTCCTCTAGGTCTGGGTGCTCAACCGCATTCTTGTATAAGATGATGTCGTGTGCCACTGACCCCCGTGTGCGTGGGATCCTTCTCATGTCTGTTCTCGACCCCACTCCTACTCTTAACCTCCCAGCCTGGATTAGTACTCCACCGATCAACCATCTGCCCCTCATACAGAAGGAGATATCCAATGTGGGGGATATTTCTTCAACTCCTCCATCGAGGCGATTTCCTTGATCATATATGCAAATATGAAACTGTGAAATATGGAACTTCCCTACTTTCCTATACCCTGGCAGCATCTTCTTCGTCCGATCCCGTGCGTCATGCAGCCATCGGTAGTAATTCTTGCCAATATAGGCAAAAAATTCTGCCGCTCCAACGCCTACTGCTCATGCAACTCAAACTTGAACCCCTCCTGCAAGACATCCAATTACGCAAATTAATTTAAATACTACATTCTAATTAAACAAATAATGACTGACAAAAATAGTTAATCGTACCAGCCACTCCTTCCATAAGGACTCCCTCTTCCCGGCATCCCAGTCATTCCAGTACAGCCGTGGCTCAAAGAATCGGCTCTTCATAAGGACACCGATCTTTGTCTTCACCTGATTCTTCAGGATCCTGCCAAAAAAATAAATACATTAAATAAGTGAACCATAATAACTATTGGAATTGAAGAATGTGCAAAATGCATGATGTGATTCATTAAGAAAGCAATTCTAGGAGGCTTGAAATCATGAATAAATTAGGAAATTAATTTTACAGACAAGTCAAAATTTTTGCCGAATAAAACCCCTTGAATATCTAGTCTAAACCCAGTAGCGAACTTTCTTGCTCTCAAAATGCACCAACTGCACTCAAAATCAGCTAAAGCTTATGTTTTTATGAAAAAGGAGAAGAAAAAACCTTTGGTTGTGGGAAGATAGTTGCTACCCCTCCTATGACAATAATTAACCTTCATTGGATATTTTTATGACTTCTTTTTCTAACACTTTTAAGGATAAATTTTAGCAGCACTTTTAACATGAATAAAAGTCACTAAAAACGACAAGTAATCATCGTTATACTCCTTATAATTTAGTTATCTTCATACAGCTCAAATAGGAGTGAAAATTTTTTAAGGACTTTATACCCTATAATTTGTGTGACCTTCCCACGAGGCAATGTTGTCGGTGTTACATAAGATTGTAGTTATCTTCATACGGCTCGAATAACAGTCAAAAATTTTCTTAGGACTTTATACTATGTCAAAAAAATTTCTAAGGACTATAGTTGTCTTGATTCTAATGCCAAAACCAACCCTCAACGCATACACTCGAAAGCATTCTTCGGCTTCTTGCAATGTTTGAAATGTTCACCCTAGATACGAATTACTAGCATCTACTGGGGTGTTCGAGCTTGACACCAAATTAGACATTGTGAAACAAAACCTAGATCCCTTGAACATGAAATTCTCAACATTGGCCGCTATGAGCAAAAATCTAGAACGATAAAGGGAATTTATGATCTGAGAATGATAACCACGCGTCTATGTCTCTATATATAAGAGAAGACGAGAGACCCAAAATATGCTTCCTGCAATCAGAGAGCAATAGCTAGACGTGTATATATAGAGAAGATTCAATACGAATCCTTGTTGAAATTTGGTACATCAATTGATATATAGGAAAAGCTTCCTTAGGAATCCTAGTGGAGTAGTAATTCATCGAGGAAATAATTCTAGGATGCTTGAAATCATGAATAAACTAGGAAATTAAAAATTTGTCAGGAAAGTCAAATTTTTGCAATGCCATTCAGCCTCTATGGTTTGCTCATATCGACCGTTTTTGCAAATAAAACCCGTTGAGTATCCAATCTGAACCCAGCAGCGAACTATCTTGCTTTCGAAAAGCAGCAACTGCACTCAAAATCTGCTAAAGTTCATAAGAAAGAAAAAAAAAACTTTGGTTGCTCGAAGATAGTTACTACCCCTCCTACAACAATAATTAACTGTTACTAGATAATTAACTGTCACTAGATATTACACAATAATTTTTAGCAGTACTTTTAACGTAACTAACTTAAAGTCGCTAAAAAGATTAACGACAAGTAATCCGTCGTTAGATAAGATTATAGTTATCTTCATACGGTCAAGTAGCAGTCTAAAATTCTCCTTTTATGTAGGGAACTCTATACTGTGTCATCCGCGTGCCCTTCCCACGAGCAATGTTGTTGGAGCATAAAAAATATTTAGGTGTCAAAACTTCTTTAGTCGAACATGTCCATTCACCATCGCCTTGAACCGCCGCTACACCAGTGTCGTGGACCAACACCATACGACCATTCTCATATTCCGGTGGCCATCGCCAATTGAAGGTCACAAGAATACAATCACGAATTCAAGCACCATTGAAGGTCACAACACAACACCATTCAAGGTCACTTTCACCAAATCCGACCTACAACCTTCACCCCACCACCACCACTTTTGTCGTTTCCACCACAACTACCATAAACCCACCACCAAGTCCCACCTGATCTACGCATTCAAAATATCACAGTAACACTACATAAAGCTACAATCTCATCAAAATCAAGATCAAAAAACAATTATGTGAATTTTCGGCCTCAACCCGCCAGTTCTAGAAAGTACATAGAGCAAACCATTTACAAACCAATGAATCATAGATCTAATGGGGTTTTAGGATTGATTTTGAGTACTGACCATGAAGATTAGCCATGACTAACTACACAGAACTCTGAAGGAAGAAGAAAGGAACAGACACTGAAAAGATGAAAAATATTGAGTATTAAGTGGTAAGTGAAACTTATACATTTTAAAAAACGATAGGGCCGATTGTAAATCTGTGTACCTAAATATCAACAAAAACTTATTACTCCATATTTAAAACATATCAAATCAATACTTTTAACACTTATCTTTTTGACCGAAAGAGTTTGACGGCTAATGGAAGCCGAAAAACATTACAAATTCAAGAGTGAGGATTAAAGGATATCTACAAAACTGATCCACGTGGCTAGGATTTTCTTTAGTTATTGGTCTTAATAGGATGACGTAGAATGAAAAACTGTAAGGAAAACACTAACACCCAGCGCTCTCAGCCGCTACACCACAACAACACGCCTGACAACATCTACCACCATGCCATACAATACTCACCACTCCCAGCCGCTGCACCCCATCACCATGCTATAGGCAACAACTACCACCATGCTGAACAACACCCCCCAAGTGCCACATCCCATCACTACGGGAGACAACATACACCACCACCATGCCGCACAACACCCACCATCACTCCAACCCGTTACACCCCACCCATGACCTTCAACCATTTGACACATCCACCGCCCCCACCATTCCTGCAACCTCCACCCTCACCATACCCAGCACCACCACCATCATAGACCTGAACAAGAATCACCACCGTCACCATACCTAGCACTACCACTATTACGAATCCAACCACTATTCCACCATCATCTTACCTCCCTCACCAACGCCACTACTGACCAAACTACCACACCCCCATAGTCATATACCGCCCACCCAACTATCAACCTTCACCAACAGACACAAAAGCCTACTACAACCACTAACAACTATGGAGATTCTGTATTGAGGTTGTCTGTATTGATTTAAACTATTAAGATTCTGTCAAGATTTTGTATTGCCCACCCACCCATTGATTTCAATGAAGGTTGTCTGTATTGAGATTCTTTATGTTTTTTTTCCTTTCTGTGTTCTGTTTGGATTTTGTTTCCAATGGTGCGACGATAGTTTGGTGTGTGGGGTGGGGTTTGTGATTGGTATCTCTCTACATATGTCAGAGCTATTCGAGATCTAAACTTAATATTAAAGGAGTTTAGCATTCTTTCAAAAGGTTATCTTTTGTATTAATATTATATCCTTTAATACAAGAGATGTGAGTCATCAAACTTGTTAATACAAGGTAGGTATTTATAATGACTAGAATCACGGGCTTTCCCCAAGGTTAGTACTTGCAATCAAACAATGGCTAGAATCATAGGCTTTTTTTTGTCAGGGTAAGTATTTTGAATTCCTCATTTTTGGAAAGTCCCTAATATTGCTCCATTGTGCCCCTTCAAGTTAGGAATGGTATCAACAACTCCTAACTTGACAATATGCCGTGCAAATTGTTTTTTGTAGAAACCTTTGGTGAGTGTGTCAGCCTATTGATCAGCGGTGTAGACATGAATGGCGTTGATCTTTTTTTATTGAACTTGATCCTGAACAAAGTGGAAGTCAATAGCGATATGCTTCATGCGACTAAGAAAGACCGGGTTGTGACACAAATAGGCTGCACTAATATTGTCCCAGTGCATTGTAGGAAAACTTGATAGATGGGCCTAAAGTTCATTGATTATTCAATTTGTTTTCAGCAACTGCACCACCCACAGCATGATATTCAGCCTCTATGGACAACTGAGCAACAATGCGTATTTTACACCCCGAAATTTCTGAAGTGTTTGTCAATCGATCGATCGATCACCTTAGTGGTACAGATAATCTAAATCCCTTAAAATAGATTCAATGTATACCAGAGCTTCTACAATTCCCAAATTAACAATCTAACAAGTAAAGCATACGGAACAAAGAACTACAAAAAATGTTTTCCCTCGCAAGCTTAACGAACAAAATGATAGAAACTATATTCATTCCAAATCAAGGCTATAAATCTTCCAATTAATCTATCGGTGATTATTGCCCACGAAAGACAAACAAAAAGACCTTGAGTTTTTTAGAGCTCAGTAAGTCGCTCAAAAAAATTAGAACAGGGAATACAAACGATTTACATATTTAATACGATTGCAATATGGGAGAAGATTTAACTCAATGCCTTAAACCAAATATCATTAAGAACACTTTAAGATACAATGCAAAAAATTGTAGATGATATTGAACAAGAACAATTGCAAAGTCACACAGGCAGTGTAAGGTAATCACTTAGCAAAGCCAAAAAAGCGAGGCCTACTAACACTGACAACTACATATGCATATGTACACTAGCTAGACCATTAAAGTGCTTATGTTTCTCGCAATAACAAACCATCCTTATAGCACCCCCAATACACACTTAGAACGCCTCAATACACTAACTTATGTCAATATACAGAGTGCAATAATCGCTAAGACAACGAATAAATCGATGCCCAGGGAGTAATGAATAATGAGCATGGATAAGAATTTCAAGTAACATTTTAAGGCTTAACAAAAGGTTTTCAAGGCAATAAACATTTTTTTTATCAATGTAACAGAGTCGAAATAATTTCGATGACAAATCAAAATAAAATACATACGGGATCAATTTGATTAATCAGGTTTCGGATAGAAATTGCTTACCTCAGTCCAAGCTATGAGCTGCTATTGAACTTGTTCAAATTCCATGATAACCTAAATTGAGAATTTACTTATTAGAACCAATTCCACATCATACCACTATAAATCCTATGCTAAATACTCACACCCACTCTTAACCTAAACCAAAACAAGACGATTTGGATGGCCAACTTAACCGATAACCCCTTATTATCTATAAGGTATTAAAACACCCCAAACATCATAAAAAAATCCTTATAAAATAATTTTATAGCTTAAAACAGCATAACAAGTTACAATATGAATTTTTTGAATTCTTAAATATTTTAAATAAAAATATTTTTTTTAAATACCAAAAAAGCCTAAAATAGCAATTAGTACTTCTAGCTCAAATCAAAGTCTCATAATTTTCATAATAGCTTTATAATATATAAGGAAAAATACAGAAACTGAAATAAGGATTTAGAAAGCGTCGAAACTATTTTAAAATCATTTGTTTTGCTAAATCAAATACAATACATATATAGTACTAAACCAACTCAATTTATAAACTCAAATTGGAAATTTCTTTATATCATAAAAATATTACAATAAATTTTCTAGCATTAATAACACTTTTAAGGACTCCAAACAAATTTTAGAAAAACTGAACTTGTAGAAAATATTATAAAAGGCCAAACGATATCATAAAATCATGAAATTTTAACAATAATTCTAATATTACCCTAAGAAACTTTCTATTAAGTTTTAGTATTTTCCAATAATCGCACGATACTCAACAGTCAGGTGATACAATTGTGCAAGTACAGTGTACCACTCTGCTACATAAACCCATTTGTTATTAACACATCTTCTTCTTCCTCGTCTCTTCTCTCTAAACCCAAGATATTCTCACAGACAACAAAGTTGTTCACTCCCTCTTTCTATGCACTTATACGCATACACCCTTACACACACTACACACATTAACACATAAAGGACACACGTTGCACACCCACTTGCAAAAAAACACACTACATTATACACATACTTACACTAAAATCACACACAATACACACATTGATATACGCTAATTCACACTCGTTGAAATCACATACACATAAACTCTCACAAACACTCCCTCACGGCGCACTCAAAACTTACAATACATACACATTATCACTCTTATGGTGCACACATTATGACGACAGCCTGTTGTTGTCCAATTACACACACACGACACTCCCACCAAACCCACTTCACACACAAAAATGCATACAACCATCAATATGATTCGATCTGAGAGAATTGCTCATTCAATAAGCATTCTCAATATTATGCCTTGAAGAGGACTCGAACCTCCACGCTCTTTAGCACTAGGTTTTATGTGTCGTGTGTCTATCGAGTTCGCTACCAACTGTAGCGGCTTCGTACGCTAAAATTTTTCCCTAAGGATAGCTAGGATTTCTTGAATCGAAATTGATCGATATATTTCTTAGCCAACTCTCCATCATCTTTCTTTGCCTGAGTCGCATAAACAATTCTTACCCAACACTCACACTAACACATGCACTCTCATACCCATTTTTTTCACGGCTGCAGCCCCTAGCTTCACGTTATATACACTCAACCAAAACACACATCACACCATAGACACACTACACTCATCTTCCCGTCCAACCCATGCACAACACCTTCGCAGCGACTCTCTCTCTCTCACCCCCAACCCACAGCTACTCACAACCGTTTTTCTATCTCTAAAACCGCAGCCCCTTCACGGCTGCTTCTTCTCTCGCATAAGCACTCACAGAAACCCACACAATCACAACATATATTCCCCATTGGCATCACCACGGCAGCCATGGCTACCCTTAATACCCTTCATTCATTTTTTTTCTCATTTTCTATAAACCTATGCACCCACATATTCTGCATATATGCTACAATACCCACAATTACATTGAATCACAGCAAGAGGGCGTACCAAATATCAAATCTCCTCATCAGAATCTGACACCGTTAGCCTTCTCTCTTTGTGCATATTTTCTTTTGTCTTACTCACGAGCACACACACATACATATTTCTTCTTTTCCTCTCTTTGTTTCTCTTGTTGTGTTTATTCTCTGACTCCCTCTCTTCGTTTTGTATCTCTCTCTATTTGTAACTGAAATGGGATTAATATCTCAAATGCATTTTTTAAGCTCTGATTTCTCTCCCTTGCTCCCTATTTAATTTAGTTATCCAAAAAATAAAGAGATGTATTTCCAAGTAACCCCCTTTTAACTTTTTATTAAGCTTCAAAAATTGTCTCTAAAAGTTGCCTATAAAATTTGGTCACGCTAATCGTCACTAAATAGTTCAATCAATATCATTTATAACTATTATCATTAAATTATAACTTATGGTATCTAAGATAAAATTGTCCCTAAGGGTCATAAACTATAACGCTCAGCTCTACTAATCCATAATATTTCATTGAAAAAATGTCGCTAAATTATATAAAAATATTGCTCACTGGTTTGTCGCTACAGGTTTTAATAAATAATTAGGTTTTTTGTTTTGTTGTAAAACTAGCCTAAGATTTTGAGGTTTTACAGCACTATTTTTTAGAGGACCCACTAGTAAGATTGTTGTCGAGATAAATGACATAAGCCGATATTAAGGTTCGATCATGTTGGTCACCAGCCCGGTTAGTGTCTTAGTATACATGAAGATTTGGTGATGATATTTTTTGAAGCAGAAGGCTGTAGGTATGGTGTGCTTAAGATAGCGAAGGAGATGCTTGACGGTTTGCCAATCAATGGATTAAAGATGGTGAATGCATGAATTGGGATAGTTTGTTGATGACAAAGCTAATATCAAGCGGAGCAAAAGTAAGATAATGAAGCTTGAGTATGGCCGTGTGCGATACTCTTTTGCATCTGTAGGGGATGAACCGTCATGGAGATTTGAAGGAGTTATGGGGTAGATCAGCAATGTACTTGGATTGAGAGAGAAGAACACCATCTTTACGACGAACCACTTCAATCCCAAGGATGCGATTTAAATGTCCAAGATCCTTGAGAGAGAAGCGATAGGAAAGAGTGACAATGACATTAGATATATCAGTCTTGATGTTGTCCACATAGACCAAGAGATAGAGAACCACGCCAGAGTGATGGAGAATAAAAAGAGAGCTGTCCGAGTATGACTTTTGAAGGCAATAGGTGACGAGAAATTGTTTCAGCTCATTCTACCAAGCATGAGGCGCTTGTTTGAGCCTATAGATTGCCTTTTTTAGCCACAGACATGAAATGGAAGCTCAAAATGTTAAAAAACCCTTCGGTTTGTGCATGTACATTTCTTCCTCTAAGTAATCTTGAGGAAAGTCGTTGTTGATGTCCAGTTGACATAGTGCCCAACCATGGTGGATTGCTAGGGACATCACAATACATACAATGGTTGGTTTTACAACTGAACTGAAAGTAGAAGAAAAGTTGATACATGGGCGTTGTGTGAATCCTTTGGCAACGAGACAGGCCTTGTACTGATCACATGTGATAAGAAACCTATCCAAGATCTAAAATTATATTTTTTCTAAAAAAATAAAAGCTACAGCAGCGGTCCACCTAATGCTGCCATAGGCCTACAACAGCGATCGTTAGCCGCTGCAACATGGGACGTAAGTAACCGATGGAGGAAAGGATATAGAAGCGGGAGCACCGCTGCTAAATCTCCATTGACTGCTCTGATATGTCATCACAACGAGACCTACAGCAATGGTACCTTCTAGGCAATGGCAGGGGTCATTTAGGCTATGACAACGTTTTTTGAGCGCTAGTAGATGCCATTTTTCTTGTAGTGATTGGCTTTCCATTTGATACGAAACAACTACTTGCAATCAACAATATTATCGGACATGTGAAAAGGAACAAAAAAAAGTTTGATTTTTTTATGAGTGCATCAAACTCATCTTGCAGGGTTGTTTCTCAACTATGGATATTTTTGTGCTTGCTTATAGGTAGAAGGAATGCTGAGATCAATGGTGGTGACAAGATAATAGAAAATTGTGTTGAGATCTGGTGACAGCTCAGTTTTGGGTGCGTGATGGTCGATTGACATGGAGGAAGTGGGCATAGGATTTGAAGAGCTGGCAGATGCAGACAAGGTGGAACCCGATATGTCTGTACTTGAGTATTTGAAAATGAACCTGTGAGGTAATCTGGTCGGCTTTTTGGAGATGTGTTGTATGAGTTGACATTGGAGACTGTTGTTTAGGAGCGGACAGTGAATAATAAGAGGAGTGGATAAATCAAAAAAGGTGGGATTGGTAAAGGGTTTGATGGGTTTCAGAGGTGGTGATGCTAATAATTTGCTAAGAGATGCTGGTAAAATTAGATTTACTATGAGCAAAAAGATTCTGAAATGGAAAATGATTTTTGAAAAATTTAACATCATGAGAGGAAGATTTTGGAAGAGCGAGGATCAAAAAATTGATGGCTATGATAAAATAAGGGGAAAGATCAAGATAGAGACAGGGTCTTGAATGGCGTTTTGTTTCAAAACATTAGGGTAGTTACTCCAAATTGAAGTCTCAGGGCTTTGTTTGTCAAGACGAGCAAACCATAAGGGGCCGAATGCCATTTACCCTTTAAATTACTAACTATATTTGGTGGTATGCGAACCAAATTTTTCTTCTTCACAGAAATAAGCAAGCACTATAAAAAAAAACCTTTTTTTTAAGTCACGTGAAGACCATACAAATAGGTCCTAATGATAGCACTTCCTTTAAGGCCTAATCCCAAAACTGTGCCCTCAAGTTTACCCCAAGTACAACTTTAGTACCCAAGTTTGAAGGTGTACCAAATCAGTACCCAACTTTTAAAAAGCGTACCAAATTAGTACCTAAGCTGACGGAGCACAGATGCTGTTAAAAAGTCAGAGAGGTAGAACTGTTATTATTAAAAAAGGTGTTTTTACTTAAAAAGAAGTCCAGGTACTGATTTGGTACGGTTTACTTTTCACACGTACTCATTTGGTACGGTTTACTTTTACTACTTTTCTTTTCACAGCCGTTCGACTCTGGTACGGTTTATCCATTACCATCACCACCCACCAGACTACCACCACCACCACCACCATCGTCACCGACCACCATGTGTCACCATCGCCATCACAAACCCAACACGGCCGTCACAAACCCAATATTGTGTGTGGCCACTGCCGTTATAAACCCAACACTGTCAACCATCGCACACTACCAACACCATCGCACATAGTAAGCGGCTTGAAGCAAAATACATAAACCTTGGAGAAGATTGTGCACATTCAAACTTTCCTCGCAACCAAGCCACGGATTCTGCAGAACTGGTCACCCGAAAGGAAAAGATTGTGCACAAATGCAGTGTTATAATTAGTACCCCAGTTTTTTAAAAATTGGTGCTCAGGCAACCGACAGTGATGATGCCGATGCATAGGAGTTCCAGCGATGTTAGGTTGTGGTGGTGCTGGGTGCACCGGCGACGATTGGTCTTGGTTCGTGGATGTGAGCACCGACGGTGATTAGAGATTGATTTGGACGCCAGCGGTCAGGGACGATGGTGGTAAATAGGTTGGTAGGTAATGGCGGTGGCTAGATCGGTGGGGACGGTGGTGCGTTCACTAGTCTGGGAGGTGGCAGTGGCTAGATCGACTAGATCGACGATTTATCCATTACCAATATCACCCACCAGACGACGACCACCATCACTATCTTCGCCTAACACCGTCGTCGACCACTGTGTGTAACCATCACCGTCACAAACCCAACGCGGCCATCACAAACCCAACACCCAGTGGCTCCGAGATGATAGGGAGACTATGGCTTAGAGGGAGAAGGAGATAGAGAGAGAGGGGGAGGGTTTTAATGATTAATTAAGGAAGATAACATAATCAAACGGTTAAGATAGTGCCACATCAAACGGCTATGAAAAGAAAAAGTAGTAAAAGTAAACCTTACCAAATCAGTACCTGAATTTTTAAAGTAAAAATACATTTTTTTTAAGTAAAAATACATTTTTTAATAATAGTAGTCCTACCCCTCTGACTTTTTAACGGTATCCGTGTTCCGTTAGCTTAGGTACTAATGTGGTACGCTTTTTAAAAGTTGGGTATTTCTTTGGCACACCTTCAAACTTGGGTACTAAAGCTGTACTTTGGATAAACTTGAGGGTACAATTTTGGGATTAGGCTTAACTTTAATTACCCTCCAAAGAATTCATAGTTCCTTTTGGTAGACCTGGCAAAAAATACCGTAACCGTGGGTCGATCCCACTCATTGCCAAATGAGGTGTATGAGAATATAAAACAGAAACCCGTTGAAATTTGATCCTTATTTGGACCAGCTGTAAGTCCCAATTAAGTTAGGGTTGTGTACTAGTTACCCTAAAATATGTGCTATAAAAATATTATTTTAGGTTTAGCCGTTTTAGCATTCAGGTTTCTCTCTCACGTTCTTGTGTATAATGGAATAGATAGAAAGCGAGAATCAAGTGTTGACAAGCACGACTATCCTAAATTCCTAAAATATTGGGCGTCTTACAATGTTAAACTAGCTGTGGCAACAGTTCTTGATCCTCCCTACAACTTGTTATCAATTATTGTTATGAAAAGATTGAAAATGGTAATGGAAAGGGGAAAAAATGAAAAGGACCTCAAAGTAAAGAACCAAAAGCTTTGCTAAGAATATGTTGTTGGAAATGCCGATGCCTGCAGTGATGAAGCTTTTGTTGGTATGATATAGACACTTTTGAACTTGAAGATGAACACTAAATCAAGTTATTTTCTTCTTATGTTTACATTTCTCATTTGAATTTAATAGGTATCATTTTACTGGTACTCATTGATGATTTACGGACAATGTTCAATAGAGTGTGATGTCAAAAGCTAGCATAACATTGTACGCTACAAAAACTAAGTTCATAACATAATTTTGGCAAGAGGCAACAAATAGAAGCAGTGCAGCGCCAATCATGACCGAACTCAAAAGAGACTATCTTCACAGTTTTGATATAGAAGCACCAATAAAGCAGTAAAAGAGCCCTAATTGAGAGGTAGACATTATCCAATGAGCACCAGGAAATTGAAATGGGGAGCATTAATTGTTATGAAAAGCTCAGAGCTTTTCGTTCAAGAAGTATCACAACTAGGAATTGGAACTAAACGATCTAAGACAAGATCACTACACAAAAAATCCATTGGAAGATAGTCTAAAGTGCCATTGGACTACCATTGATCTGAAGATCACCTGATGGAAAATAGACAATGACGAGGCCTGTAAAAGCGAAACCACACAAACGGACATGTCAACCCGATCTACAAGCTAAACAAACGAAGTAGTAGACAAGAAAATACAAACCACCTCAAAATATAGAAAAAGGCAAAGAAATGAGCAAGAAAGAAACTCACTAGTTAAGTTGAACTTTGGTTGCGGGAAGATAGCTGCTACTCCTTCTATGACAATATTAACGACAAGTAATCATCGTTATATAAGATTGTAGTTATCTTCATACAGCTTGAATAGCAGTCAAAATTTTTCCAGGGACTTCAATTATACCATGTCATATGCGTGACCTTCCCACGAGGCAATGTTCTCGGTGTTATATAAGATTGTAGTTATCTTCATACAGCTCGAATATCAGTCAAAATTTTTCTAGGAACTTTATACTAAGTCATCTGCATGACCTTCCCATGAGGCAATGTTCTTGGTGCATAAAAAGTATTTAGGTGCCAAACATCCATTTTTTTGCCATTAAAATTGGATTAAACAAAAGTTCTATAGTCTTCATGTCCATTCACCACCGTGTTAAACCGCCGCTACCGACCAACAACCTTTGATCTTCTCCATCTTTTTTTCTCTTTCTATCTTCATTCACCATTCACCAAGAAAACCCACACCACCACAACCACTACCACTAACAGTAACTTCTTGGGTTCCGTCACCCTCAAGCCCGAGCGACCACCATTAATCAAAGGTTCAGGCATGGTCCACCATACGACCATCCTCATATTACGGTCGCCATCGCCAATTGAAGGTCACAAGAATACAATCACTAATTCAACCACCATTAAAGGTCACAACAACAGCATTCAAGGTTACTTTCACTAAACTTGACCCACAACTTTTGCCCCACCACCACCACTTTTGTCATGTCCACCAGAACTACCATAAACCCACCACCAAGTCCCACCTAGTCTCCAACAAAAACAGAGAGGGCTTACTCTCATTAAGGAGTGCCAATAAGTTAAAAATCACATAATGCAGTACTTATCACTTTAATTCTGATAGTTATCACGGTTCACTTATTTAATGGTATTAATGTATTTCTTTATCAGGATCTTGGAGTGTCCGGTAAAAATAAAGATCAACATCATTGTAAATGGCTGATTCTTTGAGCCACTTCTGTACGAGAAGGACTGGGATGCTGGGATGACGAAGGCCACGTGAAAGGAGTGGCTAGTATTGTTTTCCTTTTTGTCAGTTATTATTTTTTTAATTAGTACCTTTTATTAAAATTAATCATACTGATTGTGTAATTACATACCTTGCCGGAAGGGTTCGAGTTTAAGTCACTTGAGTAGCAGGCGTTGGGGCGGCAGGCTTTTCTTGCCTACATCGTTAAAAATTATCAACAATGGCTACACGACACATGGGAATAAGAGAGGAAGATGCTACCCAAGGGTGCCGCAATGAGGGAGTAGAAGGGGTATCCCCCATTGGATCTCACCATCTATATGGGGGCAGATGTTTAATGGGTGGATCACTAATCCAGCTTGGGAGACGAAGAGTCAGAGTTGGAAGGAGAACAGATAGGACCAGGTCCTACGCACATAGGTTGGGGGAGAGGGTCAGTGCTTGACTATATCATCCGACCTAGGAATGCGGCTGAGCACCCAAACCTGGAAAAGGATGAAATGTGTGCTTTGATGTACACTCAGATGTACATGAGGAAGAAGGATAAGGATGATGCACATCGGGCGGGGGACTCGTTTCATATATTTTTTGGTAGATCGATGTAAGTTATAAATTATTTTGTTTATAGTTAAAATTTTGGCTATGAAGTTGATGTATGTTGCCTTAATGATATTGATGTCAAATCATAGCCTTGCAGGCCTCGTATGCATAGATTAGGGGGTTAACACAGCAGTTCGGACAACCATCAGCATCTACGAGTACGAGTACCAGGGAATTGAAGTGGTGGCTGGATATTCTGGGGGTCATCAATAGGCCAAAAGGGCAGGCACGCGGTCTGTCCAGCACGACTGCTAGTGTCGTGATAGGAGCGTCCCAACTCCCTGTTGAAACTTGTGCATTTTTAAAACAATAAAGGCCAAACTAAATCTGTGTACCTAGATATTCACAAAACCTTATTACTCCATATTTAAAACGTATCAAATCAGTATTTCAGCACTTATCCTTTTGACTGAAAGAGTTTGATGGGTAATGGAAGCCAAAAAGACATTAGAAATTCAAGAGATGGGGTAAAAAGATACCTATTAAGCTTATCCATGTAGCTAGGATTTTCTCTAGTTATTGGTCTTAAAGGATGATGTAGAATGAAAAACTATAAGGAAAACACTAACACCCACCGCTCTCAGACGCTACACCGCACCACCATGCCTGACAACACCTACCACTACAAGAAAAAAAGGCTTTTAGCGACCGGAAAATCCGTCGCTAAAAGCCCAAATTCCGTCGCTAAAAGTTTTAGCGACGGATATACCGTCGCAAAAAGTCCCTCGTATAAAAGCCCGTTACTAAAAGTTTGGCGACGGAATTTTAAAATCCGTCGTCTAATATTGTATTTTTGTGACAGATTTATTTATTAATTAGCGACAGAATATCCGTCGCTACTTATATTTTACGTATTTAATTTATTTTTAGTTTTGTGAATTTAGCGACAGAATAAATTTTTAGTGACGGAATGTTCTGTCGCTAAATAAGAGTTTTGGAGACGGAATATTCCGTCGCTTAAAAGTTGATAGAATAAATACTTTTAGCGACTGAATTAATAATCGCCAAAAGTCAAAAAAAATTTAAAATATATATTTTTTATTTTTCTATTACCCAGACCTGTAATAAAAATTTCAATTCTCAACAACGCACAATAATCAATACGCAAAGAAATATATACAATCAATTATAAAAAATGTTTATTATAAAAAATACTCATGATGTACAAGCCGGGCGAGGGGAGGGGGGACAAGCTGGGACCGGGCACGAGAAGGCGCTCATCAGGGATTGTCGAGTCCAGGATCTGGATCCTGCTGATTCGGGGCCGGCTCGACATGTCTAGCAACGGTACCCTGCTGATCCTGCTCCCTGATCATCCTCAACACCACCGTAGCAATGCACTGGATCTCCCCGTCGTCCAACGGATGCCGAGGAGCCGGTGTCTGTGGAGGGGCAGCGGGGGGTGAGGACACTTCTATCACGGCATGAGCAGTTGTGCTAGGCAGGCCGCGTATGTGGCCTTTCGGCCGATTGACCACCTCCGGCGTATCCAGCCATCGCTTCAACGCCCCAGTACTCGCACCCGTACTAGTAGACGCTGATGGCTGTCCGAACTCCCTAAGTTGTTCATACGAGGCCTGCAAAAACAGTGATTTAAAGATATGTTAGGGCATTAATTAACGCAACAGACATTGAGGATAGAAAGAAAAATTAACAACTTAATTAAACACATCGACTTACATCGATCTGCCGGGCAATATCCGAAACATAGTCGTCGGCCCGGCGCGCCTCGTCCTTGTCCTTCTTCTGCACGTGCGTCTGATTATACGTCAGAGCTATAACCTCATCCTCCTCCAGATCCGGGTTCTGGACCGCATTCATGTGTCGGACGATGTCGTGTGGCACCGACCCCCCATGTGCGTCAGATCTCTGTTCTGTCTGTTCTCGGCCCCCTTCTTACTCTTGGCATCGCAGCCTGGATCCGCAGCCCACCGATCTATCATCTCCCCCCATACAGTCGGAGATATCCAATGTGGGGGATATGTCTTCATCTCCGTCATCGGGGCACCATTGGGCAGCATCTTCTTCGCCCGGTCCCATGCGTCGTGGAGCCATCAGCGGTAATTCTTGGCGATGTAAGAAAAGAAGGCCTGTCGCCCCAGTGCCTGCTAATCAGTCGAGTCAAACGTGAACCCCTCCTGCAAGGCATTCAATAACACAAATTAATTGAGAAAACAAACTCTAATTAAACAAATACTATCGCAGGAAAAAATACTTCAATGTACCAGCCACTCCTCCCATAGGGACTCCCTCGTAACGGCATCCCAGTCCTTCCAGTACAGGCGTGGCTCGATGAATCGGCCCTTCACAAGAACGTCGATCTTCGTCCTCGCCTGATTCTCCAGGATCCTGCCAAAGAAGTAAATAAATAAATTAATACAGTTCAAATATAAATTAACATCCCAAATGTACAAAATAAGGCATGATGTGATTTTTTTTACTTACAGGCCCTCCTGGGTGAGCGTAACTCTCTGTTTACGCTGGGGGTCGATGCGTACCCCACGTGTCGGGCCACGGCCTCATCGAGATCCTACAAAACACAGACATTAATACAGTTCAAAGATACTTCAAATATAAATTAGCAAAAATGTACTAAATACCGTTATCAACTATACCTGAGGTAGAACCCACGGAAGAAGGAGAATCAACGCGCATGTGGGATGAATCTGCGTCTGGCTGGGGCGATGGCTGGGGCTGGAGCTCGGGTCCCATCTGCTGTACGCTATCACTCTGTGCCTCGTCATCAGTGAGCAATGACGAGGTGGGACCCACCGGGAAGGAAGCAGCTCGGCGTCAAGCCAGGCCACGAATAGCTCGTATCCTATCCATATCTGACTTCGTATAGATAAATTGCAAAGACTTTAAAAACAATAATTTGGCAGAAATCATCATCAGCACTATATATTTGAACGGAGGTACAAAAACATATCAATATGAACCAAGTTCTAGAATGTTACTACATTTTTTCCGTGATGTTACAACATTACAAGTCAGTCATTTTCAGTTTGGGAATCATCATCATCTTCCTCACTAGACTCGTCGTCCTCTTCTTCGTGGGACTCGTCGTCCTCTTCATCTTCTAATTCATCCTCTTCATCAGTAGACTCAGTCACATCATCTCCAACACTTTCAACAACTTCAGCGTCATCATCTACGACTTCTTCTCCTACATGAAGTGTTGTTGGAAGAGGAAGATCGTCCTCCTCGTTGTTGACCTCAACAGGTAACAAGACAGGCAGTTGGTCGGCTTGAAAGGTGTCTACCTCACTGTCATATGTCATGGGAAATTTCTTGGACTTGATAACAGTATACCAATGAGATTTGGGATTGGCAACGTCCTCTGCGTAAAAGACTTGTGCAGCTTGACTAACAAACACAAAAGGCTCGTCTGATGCAAGTCTTGACTTGACATTGACATCTACAAT
Source organism: Escallonia herrerae (assembly GCA_033070095.1). Classification (NCBI taxonomy): domain Eukaryota; kingdom Viridiplantae; phylum Streptophyta; class Magnoliopsida; order Escalloniales; family Escalloniaceae; genus Escallonia; species Escallonia herrerae. Next base: position 136,576 of record JAVXUP010000462.1, read on the forward strand.
CCCTTGAGAGCTAACACGGATTCCTCTACTGCATGTGACATCGAACCACGTACACTTGAACATTACCAGGCAGTTTTGGAAACCCAGATATGTTAGCTCAACAATCTCATCTAGCTCTCTGTAAAAGTTCATGCAATTCTCAGCATAACAGTCGCCGTTGACCAAGACTCCACTGTTTTGGGTTTGTTTTGTTTGATCATCATCTTTTACGTTAAACCACCCGTTGATGATATAACCTCCATGACAGGATGCTTGTTTGTTAGGGCCTTCAGCTAGTAATTTCAAGCAGGAGGCCACTGGTCTATCCATTGACTAAACCTATTGTAGATGACGGTAAAAATTAAGGATAAATCAGTATACTAATTGGCCACATAACTGTATATAACACATAAGGAGGCCACTGGTCTATCCATTGACTAAACCTATTGTAAATGACGGTAAAAATTAAGGATAAATCAGTATACTAATTGGCCACATAACTGTATATAACACATAATATAATTTCGTTAAGGACTTACACGCCTTTTGAACCACTGTACAAATTATGATTTCCGATGAGATTCAAGTCCACCGAGATCAGTGATTAAAGATTCCGCATCGAACTCACTGCAAACCAATATAGTTGACTCGCTTATCACACACTTTCAATTATGTACAACAATGTAAGTGAATTAAGACATTAACTTACTCAACGAATGCCGAAACTTCATCGCAATTTAGAAGGGCATATATTGTTGCAGCACTGTACTCTTCATCCGTTGGCCATAGAGTATACGTTCGGCCGAACGGACTACCAGACTGCTTGAATATTGACAATTGCCCTTCCAAATTTGTGCTCGATCCGGGCTCATTTCGGCCTAGTTGATTTAACTTTGTATCAACATCAGGCCCGAAATATTGACTACAAAAGTTTACAAGTTCTTTCATTATGTAAGCTTCCGCAATTGAGCTCTCAACCCGAGCCTTATTGCGAACTATTTTCTTTAAATGGAACATGAACCTAGAAGTTTAACGAATCGAGTTAGGTGGAATATCAATGATAACAGGTGTCACATTAATGTAAACGAACAACTGTAACAATTTAAAGATTACCTCTCGAAGGGATACATCCACCGATATTGCACGGGTCCACCCATCTTAGCTTCATATGCCAAGTGAACAGGCAGATGCTCCATTGAATCAAAGAACGAAGGTGGGAAGATTTTCTCCAGCTTGCAAATCGTCACCACAATGTTCTTCTCAAGCACTTCCATGTTACTCACCCGGATCGTAGAAAAACATATATCTCGAAAAAAATGAGATAATTCAGTCAAAGTCTCATAAACATCCCTTGGAACTTGCATTCCAATACATTGCAACAACGAGATATGTTAGACGCAAACCCATCCAGAAGCTTCAAATTCTTAACCCACCAACAGACCTTTTCCACTTGTTTCTTGTCTAGACAGTAAGGTGCTTTCTCGAAAGTATCGTCTCCCGCTGACTGTCCGATGATGCAATTCATGGCGTACACCCAACTGTTGTAGATCCCTTCTTGCTTTAAGGTGATCTTTTGATTTGCCCTTGATATTCATCACTGTGTTGAACACATTATCAAAAACGTTCTTCTCAATATGCATCACATCCATGTTGTTTCAGATAACGAGCGTCCTCCAGTAGGCTAACTCTCAAAAGATACAAAATTTTTTCCAGTTGTGCTTTTTCTCGTACCCTGGAATCTTCTGATCAGGCACACCCTTGCCGTGTGGTATGTCAGTATCAAGTGCCTCTAGGTGTGAGAGCACTTCTTCACCAGATGGGTAGTCCAGTGTGACAACCTCACGCTCGACTGTCCAGTCAAATTTATCCTTCTGCCTAAGAAACTGATGGCCCGGTGGCAAAAGCTTACGGTGACATCCGAACCACAAGGGCTTTCTGCCGTGCTTTAACGTGTGACCGGGGTTCATGCCCATACAAGCAGGGCATGCTAGCTTACATGTGTGCTCCAGCCACACGTCATTCCCAATGAGGAGAAATCATGTATAGTCCACATCAAAGCAGCCCTCATCTGAAAATTCTGTTTAAGGGATGCATCATATGTTCCGACTCCATGATTCCATAAGTGTTTGAACTCATCAATCAATGGCCTTAAATACACATCTATGTCCTTGCCGGGACTCTTCGACCCCAGAATAAGCAACGACAAGAACATGTACGGCTTCTTCAGACACATGCCTGGTGGAAGGTTGTACGGGGCAATAATAACAGGCCAACAGGAGTAAGGCATGGTAGACTGACCAAAAGGGTTGAACCCATCGGTTGCCAGACCAAGTTTAACATTCTGAACTTCCTGAGCAAAGACTGGATGCCTGCGGAAAAGCATATGTTTATAAAACAGTGAAGAACTCATGCTTAGTCTTATGTCTGCGGAAAATTCGGTTGCACTTCCCCGTATTTTTATAAGTACACGACATCGATTAGGTGTTCTAACATTCATCTAACCTTGCAAGGTTTGACGGATGTTAGAACACCAGATCTGTATGCACCCGGAGAAACATATGAGAACGTGTACCAAATATTCACGACATAGAACACAGAGCATGAGTTGAAACAACATTTTATAAATACATAGCTTTTCCAAATTGTCCAAACTGGACTTCCAAAGGCTCATTACAAAGCATTACTTTGTAATGAGTACCTTTGAACGGGAACTAAGGGTTTTTATGCATGCATGCGTTCAGAAATTGATAACATATACAAGAATCTTTTCAAAATATCAAAATTGCAAAAAAATCATTGCATATGTTACCAATTCCACTTTAAATAGAATTTGTTGGCAACGAGTTGAACCATCTCGTTGCCAATGGACTCCTCAAAACAACAACTAATATAAAAAAAGGCAGGGTTTGTAAACAACGAGTAATTGAACCATCTCTGGGCAATATGAAGTAATTATGGGATGTACAAGGGCTAACTGGGTTATTAGGGTTAATTATGAGTATCAAGGTTTAGGGTTTAGCGTTATGGTTTTAATTAATCTAATTAGGATTTCTTAAGATATGTTAGGGCTAATTAGTGTTAATGAGGAGTACTTTGGGCAAATTATAGCTAATTAGGGTTATTTAACCCTAATTAGGGCTTAATTATACTGAGTAATGCTGATTAGTTCTAATTAGCGCTAATTAGGCTTAATTGGATTATGTTAGGGCTAATTATTGTTAATGAGGAGTAGTTTCGGATAATTATAGCTAATTAGGGTTGATTAGGACTAATTAGAGTTATTTAGTCCTAATTAGGGTTTAATTGTACCGAGTAGTGCTGATTAGCCTAAGTAGGGCGAATTAATTAGGCTTAATTTGGTTATATTAGGGCTAATTATTGTTAATGAGGAGTTGTTTTGGATAATTATAGCTAATTAGGGTTGATTAAGACTAATTAAGGTTATTTAGTCCTAATTAGGATTTAATTGTGTCGAGCAGTGTTGATTAGTCCTAATTAGGCTTAATTGGGTTATGTTAGGGCTAATTATTGTTAATGAGGAGTTGTTTCGGATAATTACAGCTAATGAGGGTTGATTAGGACTAATTAGGGTTATTTAGTCCTAATTAGGGTTTAATTGTGCCGAGTAGCCTAACATAATAATTAGCCTAATTAGCCCTAATTAGGGCTAATTAGGCTTAATTAGGTTATGTTAGTGCTAATTATGACTAATTAGGCTAACTATAATCAATATGGCGTAATTGGGTTCATTTGGGCTAATTTGGGGTAATTACAACTAATTTGATTTTCATTGGTTTCTTAGGGTTAATTAAAACTAAGTAGTCTCGTTAGAGCTAATTAGGGTTAATTGATTTATTAAAATATTGTTATCAGGACTAATTAGGGCTAATTATAGCCAATGCTGGAACCATAATGAGATTCCACGGGGTGCATGCTAAAAATGTCGCGTTATCCTAATTAACCTAAATTGAATGCACAGTCAACAATCTCAATTCTGACACCTCATATAAGGTGTCGATATGGTGTTCGATACGTGTCTAACACCTCCGGACACGTGTCCGACACATACCGACACGTGTCCAACACATACCGACACGTGTCCGACACCCACCGACACGTACCTCCGGACACATCGGCATACGTTGATTTATTTTTTAAATGTCAGACACCGTTGATCAGACGTGGTGTCTGTGTCTGCGCTACCTAATAGGTATCTCAATCCAATTGGGTCCCATCCTCCGTTAACAATCTCAATTCTCAAATGCTCAATGCAATAAAAATTAATAAAAATCACACATTCAATTCAATTGGGTCCCATCCTCCATCAACAATCTCAATTTCTCAAATTCTCAATGCACGATTAACAATCTATAATCATCAATTAACAACCTAAAATCATCAATTATTAATCTCAATTACTTCAAATGCACAGCTAATAACCTAAAATCATCAATTAACAACCTAAAATCATCGATCAATAATCACAATTCTCAAATGCACAATTAACAACCTAAAATTATCAAACAAATGATCAATGTTCAAATAGAAAAAAATGATTCAAAATGCACATATCCAATATTGCGCTTGAATTATTTCAATTTAGGGTTTGATTCAATTAGGACATTTAATTTAGGGTTTAATAAGGGGGTTCTATAGTTCAATTAGGATTCGGTTAAATTGGGGCATTCAATTTAGGGTTTAATTAGGGGGTTCAATTTAGGGTTCGATTGGATTAGGGCATTCAATTAAGGATTTAATTAGGGGTTCAATTAGTTTAATTTAGGGTTCGATTCGATTAGAGCATTCAATTTAGGGCTCAATTAGGGGGTTCAATAAGTTTAATTTAGGGTTCGATTCGATTAGGGCATTTAATTTAGGTTTAATTAGGGTTCAATTAGGGGGTTCTATTAGTCCAATTTAACATTCGGTTGAATTGGGGCATTCAATTTAGGGTTTGATGCCAAGGAAAGTGGGTTCACAGTCGACGTGGACGTGCCACAAGGAATGCAGTCCGAGTCTGATGCCAAGTGTGATGATGTGGGACATAGCAAGGGTAGAGCAAGGGCAGATACCAAAGGCTTCCCAAACAGAGCCTGAGGGTGGCAGTGCTGTGAGGGCGATGGCGCAGGGTGAATACACGACGATAGTCATAGTCCGATGCTTAGGTCCAGAGTTAGTGTCCTGTATATTTCTCTCTTTAGGATTCTAGAGTGAGAAAGTGAAAATGTTAGAGTTTTGAGAATATGAAAATCTGGAGTCCCTGCAAATGAATTCTCAAGACCTCTATTTATAGAGGTTAAGATGACACCTCACCGAAGGGTCCACAGCTGCCGGTGCTCCACGGACTGTCGAATGGCATATTCACCCGGCCTGCCCTGCACAACGTCACTTTGTCTGTCTGGAAAGACTAGCTCCCACAGCATCGGTGTGGCCAGAGAACCCCTTTGATCTAGCCTCCAATCCAAGCCCTTGCAGAGTCTCACAGGCCTGGCAGTGGTGGGAAAGACCCGATGCCCAATTGCCAAGCGGACTAGGTGCAATGCCCTCCGAAAACCTGCTCCCGTCTCAGAGTGACCCGGGGTTCATAGTCCATAGGGGTGCCGTCGCGATCCCCCAGTGCTAGAGCACGTAGGCTAGTCACGAAGACACCCTGATGTAGATAGTGTCCCGAAGGAGTCGCCTATCCTGCAGCTGCGAAGGGTCCTCGTGCCCGAGCACTACGAATGGAGCCCCCTAGAATGAAGATGGTGATAGCTTTATGGTAACTAGCCTATCTCGCTGCGAGGGGTCCTCGTGCCGGAGTACTACGAGCAGAGCCCCCCGGAATGAAGATGGCGATGGCTTTGAGGTTATAAGCCCATCCCATGGCGGCGATGACTATAAGGTTGTGAGTCCATCTTGGTGCGAGGGGTCTTCGTGCAGGAGCCCCCCGTGATTGTGACGGCGATGGCGTTAAGGTTGTGAGCCCATCCCGTGGCGGCGATGACTATAAGGTTGTGAGTTCATCCCGCTGTTGATTGTGACAGCGATGGCTTTAAGGTTGTGAGCCCATCCCGCTGTGATTGTGCCGGTGATGACTTTAAGGTTGTGAGCCCATCCCACTGTTGATTGTGCCGGCGATGGCTTTAAGTTTGTGGGCCCATCCCGTAATTGATTGTGTCGGCGATGGCTTTAAGGTTGTGGTCCCATCCCGTAGTTGATTGTACCGGCGATGGCTTTAAGGTTGTGAACCCATCCCGTTGTGAGGGGTCCTCATGCCGGAGCACTAAGAACGGAGCCCCCCGAAAGCATGTAACATGATTGTGGTGCATGGGCACGATGTCGACGGCATTAGACAATACCTGGTGCCATGGGCACATGTCATGGAAGTGGCGCACGGGCGCGGCGATGAATGTCGCAGAGACAATACTAGGTGCTGAGGCACATGTCATGAGAATTGCGAAGGGTGCAGGCGACGAACGTCGTGGGGATATACTTGGTGCCGGGGGCACGTGTCATGGAAGTGGCGTATGGGCACGGCGACGAACGTCGCGGAGATATATTTGGTGCCGGGGCACATGTTATGGGAATGGCGCATGGGCACGACGACGAACGTAGCGTAGCAATACTTGGTGTCGAGGGCACGTATCATGATAATGGCGCAAGGGTGAGGGCGACGAACGTCGCGGAACAGTACTTGGTGCCTGGGGCACGCATCATGAGAATGGCGCAAGGGCACAGCGACGAAGTCGCGGGGATATACTTGGTGCCGGGGCACATGCCATGAGCATGGTGTATGGGCGTCGCGACGAACGTCGCGGAGACAATACTTGGTGCCGGGGCACATATCATGAGAATGGCACATGGGCGTGGCGACAAACGTCACGGAGCAATACTTGGTGTCGAGGGCACGTATCATGACGATGGCGCACGGGCGCGGCGACGAACATCGCGAAGACGGCGCACGGGCATGCATCGGGTGTCCCAAAGATGGGATTTGAGCTGAGTGTACCTGTCATAACAAGATGATGAATGCAACATGTAGTAATGACGAAGTCGTGTGTGATGGTATGCGGTCATAGGCGACGGGTCATGCGGTGGTAGTTCGCGACTTTGGGCGTGGTCATGGATGATAGACGTCGCGAGGTTGATGCGTTACGGATGTCGCGAGGTTAATGTACGAACGTTCGTAAACATCACGGAGGTGCAAGGACTCGAGAAAACAAGTGCGCGCGAAAGGAGAGGCCATAGGCCAACAATTGGGGGAAGGCCATGGTCGACCCCCTTAGGGAGGCTAAGGCCAACCCTAGGGGGTGGCCAAGGCCAATGGCCAACTCCCCCTTTTGGTGAACTTTGGGCGCGCCGACGGTAGGTGTTTTGATGGGCAATGATGAATTCAGAAGTTGCATTACGACAAGCGTGTTGCCATGAGTCATACCCATGTGACGAACAAGGTGCCAAAATCACATACAAAGCGTACGAAGTGAAAAAAGTGCACAAGGGACTTTGCCCAAAAAGTGAAGAACTGGGGGGGAAGGCCAAGGCCAACCCCCCATGGGAAGCTGAGGCCGAACCCATGGCCTTGGGTGAGGCTGAGGCCAACCCCATGGGGTTGGCCAAGGCCTTTGCCCCTGGACCCTGTTGTTCTGATTGCGCCATCGGTCGATGTTTTTGGCGAAAAGGTGCTCGGGTGGTTGCGGCGCGACGAACGTGTACCATGAGTCATGCTAACATGAAATAATTGGTGACCAAGGCATGCGAAGCAAGAAAGGCACATGACATGAGCATGCACACTTTGACCGGTTCGATGTATTGAAAAGAATTGACGTTGACCGTGTCGATGTGTTTGTGCAAAGAGGGACCCCTAGTGAGCCCTTGGGTATGACTAGGATAGGTTGGGAACATAAGCCCCCTGCGTGTGAGGTGCGCGGAGGGGCAACCTGAGTGGGCGCCACACGCATAAACACTTGGAAGAAGTTTTGATGTTCTTTGGCTGGACAGTAGTTGACGTCGTCTCTGAATGACGAAGGTGAATAGTAGGTAGCTCGAGCCACCTCATGCACCACCTATTGAGACCTTAGAATGCTTGGGACGTTGACATAAGGGCACGACGATAGGGTGCAGGAGTGTAGTCATGGAGTCGGCGGAGATGACATAAGGGCAATGGGGGTCGCGGAGATGACGTCTTGATGACGGACAACGGGGGTCATGGAGATGGCGTCCGGACGAGGGCGATAGGGATCGCGGGCAATGCAAGGCTGTCAATGTTGCAAAAGAATTCTAAGTATGAAAGAGTAGACAGGCATGACAGAGTGAGTAAGGTGCCAAGGGCACTGTAGAGTGACAGTGAGCCCGGGGGGCGTGATTGTATCAGTAGCGCAGCGCACGGGCGCGGCAGAGTGACGTCCTGGTGACGGGGGTTGCGGAGTGACTTCCGGCTACGGGGGTCGCGGAGTGACTTCCCGGCTCCGGGGGTCGCGGAGTAACTTTCGGGGACAGGGGTCGCGAAGTGACGTCTGGGAGACGGGGTCTTGGAGTGACTTCTGGGCGACGGGGGTCTCGGAGCGTCGTCTGGGCGACGGGAAGCCTAGGTATGGCGACGGACATGTGAACAATGAGTATGAGTAAGTGGTTCGAGCTGCCTCGTGCACCACCTACCAAGGACGTTGATGTCAGGGACGTCGTGATGAGTGGCACGACAAAGGCACAGTCGGGCGTCGCAATGCAGGGGCAGTCCACTACGAGTATAAGGGCGGGGGCAATGCAAGGCGGTCTATGTTGCAAAAAAATTCTAAGCATGGAAAAGAGTAAAGAAATGGGTAAGGGAGTCAAGAAGTGCTACCCTAAAGCATATGAAGCTTTAGTTGTAGTAAAATTGGTATGTTAGTTTTTGGTTTGGTTTGGTTAGATAGAAAAAAATGTTAAGTGTTGTGTAGGGTGAGTATAATGGAATATGAGAAAGAAAAAAAGTTGAGTATGAGGGGTGTTGTATTTGTGAAGAAGTGTAAATAAAGTATGTGTAAGTATGAAATTGGGGTAGTAGTGAAGGGAGTTAATGGGGGTGAGGTAGAAGAAGAGAAAGAGGGATGGGGGGTCGGCCTAGGGGAGGGGCGTGGGGAGGTCGAGGTTGAGGCCGAGGGGTGGGGGTGTGGCCGTGTGGGAAAAGAGGGGGGATGATTAATGTGAAGAGAAAGAGAAGGTGAGAATTAGTGTGTGTGTGTGTGTGTGTAAGAGGATGTAAGAGAAAGAGGTTCAATAAATGGGAGTGTGATGTGTCAGAGTGAAGAAGTGAAAGAGAGAAGGCTGTAAGTGGGGGGAATTTAATGTGAGTAATGAGTGAGGAAGAAGGAAGAAAGAAGAAGGAAGAGAGGGAAGGGAGGAGACCCACGTGAGGTTGAGAGAGAAAGGAGTGTGTTTTTGGGTGATGTGAATGAAGAAAGAGAAAAAGTAAAAGTTGGAAGTGATTGGAGAGAGAAAAAGAAAAAAGTGGGGAAAGGGGAGAGAGAGAGAGAGAGAGAGATTCAAATTGAGAGGAGAGTGGGGAAGACCCACATGAAGGGGAGAGGGGCTGCCCTAGCCTGGGAGCTGCCCTGGCGCTGGGGTGGGAGGGTGGCGGGGTATCCTTTTTTTTGGCCTTCCAAGGAGGAAATGGAAAGATGAAAATTGTTGTTGGAAAATTTTTCAAAGTAATGGAAAGAGAATGCATGGGGTGGCGGGGGATGAAAAATTTTGTTGAAAATTTTTCTAATTGCGAAAAGTGGAGAGTGGGGCTCAGACAAGAATGGCGATGGGGGAGAGAAAAATGTTAAAGGGAGAGTGATGAGAGCATGAATGTTGGGAGTAGTGGGGAATATGAAAAACTTGAAAAATTTTCTAAGTATAGAATGAGGGTGAGAGGGTAGTGCCCGACCACAAATAGCAGGGTGAGATCCCAGGAGGGCGAAGGGGGTGAGAAAATTTTCTAAGTGTTGAGAAATTTTTCAAGAGTGTTGGACGGAGCTGGAGAAGGGGCGTAAATTTTTTTTTTGTCACAATTTTTTTCTAAGTATTGAGCTCGGACAAGGGTGCCGAGGGAGACCCCTGAGGGTGATCATCGATGACCGATTGCGAAAAAAAATGAAAATTTTTCTAAGTGTCAAGAAAAGTGAATGAGGATGATGATGCGACCGTAGTAGCGCGGCTCCAGCCACCTCGCACAGCACGTACCAAGTCGTTGAAATGTGAGGCCGAAGAGGTTGGGAAGGGAGGAGTGAAGCCCCCAAGAGAATGGGTGATGGTATCAAGAGTGGTGTCAGTAGACTTGTGCAACAGCAATGTAACTTGAAAGTTTTCTAAGTCTGGAAATTACGACTTCTTTGATGGCTGGGTTGAGGCTGTGATTGGTAGTCCTGGTAGCCCTATGTTACTGAGGCATGGTTGCTTGGATGTGTCAGGCACGGGACGAACTGCACTGCGATGCTCACCTTCCCAGCGAAGTCGCCAAAAAGATGCCAAGGAAAGTGGGTTCGCAGTCGACGTGGAGGTGCCGCCACAAGGAATACAGTCCAAGTCAGATGCCAAGTGTGATGATATGGGACACAACAAGGGCGGAGCAAGGGCAGAGACCAACGGCTTCCCAAACAGAGCCTGAGGGTGGCAATGCTGCAAGGGCGATGGCGCAGGGTGAATACACGACGACAGTCACAGTCCGATGCTTAGGTCCAGAGTTAGGGTCATGTATGTTTCTCTTTCTAGGATTCTAGAGTGAGAAAGTAAAAATGTCAGAGTTCTAAGAATATAAAAATTTGGAGTCCCAGCAAATGAATTCTCAAGACCTTTATTTATAGAGGTTGAGATGATGATGTCATCGCACAACACGTGGTGCTCCCCAGGAGTGACACGTCACCGAGGGGTCCACAACTACCGGTGCTCCACGGACTGTCGAATCGCATATTCACCCGGCCTGCCCTGCACAGCGCCGCTCTGTCTGTCTGGAAAGATTAGCTACCACAGCGTCAGTGTGGCCAGAGAACCCTTTTGATCTAGCCTCCAATCCAAGCCCTTGCAGAGTCTCACAGGTCTGGCAGTGGTGGGGAAGACCCGACGCCCAACTGCCATGCGGACTAGGTGCGATGCCCTCCGAAGACCTCCTCTCGTCTCGGAGTGACTCAGGGCTCATATAGTCCATAGCGGTGCCGACGCGAGCCCCCAGTGCCGGAGCACGTAGGCCAGTCACGAAGACACCCTGACGGAGATAGTGTCCCCAAGGAGTCGCCTATCCCGCTGCTGCGAGGGTCCTCGTGCCGGAAAACTACAAACGGAGCCCCCCGGAATGAAGACGGTGATAGCTTTATGGTAACGAGCCTATCTCGCTGCAAGGGGTCCTCGTGCCTGAGCACTACGAGCGAAGCCCCCCGGAATGAAGACGGTGATGGCTTTGAGGTTGTGAGCCCATCCCATGGCGGCGATGACTATAAGGTTGAAAGTTCATCCCGCTACGAGGGGTCGTCGGGCTGGAGCCCCCTGTGATTATGATGGCGATGGCTTTAAGGTTGTGAACCCATCCCCTGGCAGTGATGACTATAAGGTTGTGAGTCCATCCCGCTATTGATTGTGCTGGCAATGGCTTTAAGGTTGTGAGCCCATCCCACTGTTGATTGTGCCGGCGATGGCTTTAAGGTTGTGACCCCATCCCGTAGTTGATTCTGCCGGCGATGGCTTTAAGGTTGTGGGCCCATCCCGCAGTTGATTGTGCCGGCGATGGCTTTAAGGTTGTGGGCCCATCCCGCAGTTGATTGTGTCGGCGATGGCTTTAAGGTTGTGGGCCCATCCTGCAGTTGATTGTGCTGGCGATGGCTTTAAGGTTGTGAGCCCATCCCGTTATGAGGGGTCCTCATGCCGTAGCACTACGAACGGAGCCGCCCAAAAGTATGTAACATGATTGTGGCGCATGGGCGCGATGCCGACGGAATTAGACAATACCTGGTGTCGTGGGCACATGTCATGGAAGTGGCGCACAGGAGCGGCGACAAACGTCGCGAAGACAATACTTGGTGTCGGGGCACATGTCATGAGAATGGCGTAAGGGCGCAGGCGACGAACGTTGCAGGGATATACTTGGTGCCGGGGCACATGACATGAGAATGGCGCAAGTGCCCACGCGACAAACGTCGCGGGGATATACTTGGTGACAAGGGCACGTGTCATGGAAGTGGCGTATGGGCGCGGCGACGAACGTCGCGTAGCAATATTTGGTGGCACGTTTCATGATAATGGTGCAAGGGCGCGGCGACGAACATCGCGGAACAATACTTGGTGCCGGGGGCACGCATCATGAGAATGGCGAAGGGAGCAGCGACGAACGTCCCGGGAATATACTTGGTGCACGGGCACATGTCATGAGAATGGCACAGGAGCGCGGCGACGAACTTCGCGGAGACAATACTTGGTGCCAGGGCACGTATCATGAGCATGGCGCAATGGCGCAGTGACGAACGTCGTGGAGCAATACTTGGTGCCGGGGGCACGTATCATGACGATGGCACACGGGCGTGACGACGAACGTCACAGGGATATACCTGGTGTCGGGGCACATATCATGAGAATGGCGCACGGGCACGGACGAACGTCGCGAAGACGATGTACGGGCACGCATCGGGTGTCCCGAAGATGGGATTTGAGCTGAGTGTACCTGTCATAACAAGATGATGAATGCAACATGTAGTAATGACAAAGTTGTGAGTGATGGATGGTATGCGGTCGTCGGCGATGGTCATGCGGTGGTAGTGCGCGACTTTGGGTGATGGGCATCGAGGGAGTGGTATGCGGTCACGGACGACGGATGTCGCGAGGTTGATGTACGAACGTTCGTAAACAACGAGGAGGTGCAAGGACTCGAGAAAACAAGTGCGCGTGAAAGGAGAGACCATAGGCCAACAATTGGGGGAAGGCCGAGGCCGACCCCCTTGGGGAGGTCGAGGCCGACCCTAGGGGGTGGCCAAGGCCAATGGCCAACTCCCATGAAGGGAGGCCAAGGCCACTCCCCCTTTCAATGAACTTTGAGCGCGCCGACGTAAGGTGTTTTGATGGGCAATGACGAATCCGAAAGTTGCATTATGACGAGCGTGTTGCCGTGAGTCTTACCCATGTGACGAACAAGGTGCCAAAGTCACATACAAAGCGTACGAAGTGAAAAAGTGTGCAAGGGACTTTGCACGAAAAGTGAAGAACCGGGGGGGGGGGAAGGCCAACCCCCCATGGGAGGCCGAGGCCGACCCCATGGCCTTGGGTGAGGCTGAGGCCTTTGCCCCTTGACCCCGTCATTTTGATTGGGCCATCGGTCGATGTTTTTGCCAAAAAAGTGCTTGGGTGATTTCGGCGCGACGAACGTGGTACCGTGAGTCACGCTAACGTGAAATAATTGGTGACTAAGGCGTGCGAAGCAAGAAACGCACGTGACATGAGCGTGCGCACTTTGACCAGTTCAATGCGTTGAAAAGAATTGACGTTGACCGTGTCGATGTGTTCGTGCAAAGAGGGACCCCTAGTGAGCCCTTGGGTACGACCAGGATAGGTTGGGAACAGGGTTCAATTAGTTCAATTTAGGGTTCGATAACTTAATCTGGATAGCTTCAAGAACCGTCGGTTGGAGCGGGGCTCAACTAGAAGTGGCTTGCAACGGTGCACTAAGCGCTGCAATGGCATGAAGTGCGAGCGGTGGCCTTCAGTTTATCCGAGAGGAAGACATCAAAGTCCTGCAAAGTGACTTTGACCTTATGATTAGGGAAATTGACCCTGTAATAAGTAAATATGTCCTCCAGGATTTAAACAAGTTGAGGTATACTAGTATTTTTACTCGAATTATATTTGTCTTTTTTGCACAAATAACAAAAAATGCAGTGAAAAAGTTGTTGAAGGTCTTGAGGCATTTGCTGAAGTGGAGAAAGGAACAGAATTACCTTCATCACAAACACACACTCTAGCTGCCTTGGCAGCTCTATTCCCTCACAAAAAAAGCATAGCTTTACGCACCCATTTCAATTTCCTCTCATGCATTACGGCAGCCACCATTGTAATTACCTTGGACTACATGCACCCGCATAATAACTCAACATTACTCACACACAAAAATATATTTACATGTACACACACTGTACACATATGTGAACTCATCTTTACACACACACTAAAGGTTCGCATATATCTCCATTACATCCATATCACACCGCTTCCCTCAACCTCACAAAGCACCAAAAAATGTCACTATGGCAGCCCATGGCTACCCAGCCACCTCTGTCTCTCACGGCAACCATGGCTACCACTTCCTTCACTCGGTTTCTCAACCATAATAGCTCAATGCTGTCACCCGCACGTCCAACTGCTCACAGTTCCCTTTTTCACACGGAGAAGCAAGGTAGTGATGGCCCCTTGAATACACACAAATACAATATATCATATAAAAATACACATTGTCACAGCAAAATTAAAAAAAAAACTGATGTGAGAAATGAGACTATAATTACACAAAACACCTAACATTCCACATCGCCCAAGTCTCAGCAGAAACCAAAAAAGCAAAAAAAAAATTGACGGATAAGGAAGACAGAGAGGAAGTCAGAGACATACCTTCGAAGCAAAGCTACCGGAGATGAGTAGGGTGGTCGGGGGTGGTCGTTGGAGGTCCCCGATGGTCGCTAGAGGTCCCAGATTGTAATACCCCAAAACCTTAAAATACGCTTAATAAATTAAATAGGTATAAATAGCGACAAAATTTAAATTTTAGCATTTGAAATATTTCTTTTTTTAGTGATAGTTAAAAATACTTTTAGCATTGAAGTACTAAGTAACGACTTCTAGTGACAATTAGTGTAAATGGTATTTTAAGAGTTGTTAGCGATGAAGTTCTTATAGTAGCATTTCTTTTTTTTATATACAGAAATTTTTAGCGACGATATTCTATGCTTAGCATTAACGTGTATTCTACTGATAAATAAATATCTCAGTATCGTAATATTATTAGTGACGATTTGTGAAACGAGATAGCGTAACAACCCATTAATCAATCTTTGTAGTATATAATTATCGTGAATGTTTATCTTGGACCATTTCACAAAAATAAAAGGTTTCGTTAATAGTTGAGTGACTAATTGAAAATATAGGGGGACTTTTGGTTACTTTCCAATCTAGGGTTATTATATATATGTATTATTATACGAGGGCAACCGCACTACTCTCATCTGGTACGTGACACAGAGAGAAAGAGAGGTTCAAAGAGAGAAGAGGGGACGAGATAAGTGGGATCTCTCCGGCGACTTTTCCGGTAAGATCTTTACCTATTTCCTACTGTCATTTATAGTTTACAGGTTTAGTAATGGGTTGATGGGTGCTTTTAAATGGGTTTTGAGAGACAGTAGTCTCTTTGAGCGCCATGATGTGTGGGTTGGTTTGAGTGGAACCAATTACATGAGTTTGATGTGAAGTGTTGCCAAGAGAGAGAGAGAGAGCTGCGGGCTGCAGAGAGAGTGAGGGTAAGCGTATAGCTGTGCCCTGTGCCGTGTGCATGATCGTGTTTGTGTGCCAAGGGATAACTGCTAATGGAGTGTATAGGGAAACGAAAGAATCAGGGACATGGGCATTGCTGCCATGGCCATGCTTATACGTGGGTTCAAATGTGGGTGAGTATAAGATTAATGGAAGGGGCTGAAGTAGATTCATGGGTTTGAAAATATAGAGAGAACCCACTGCCGAACGGCAGTGGGCTTGGTGGCCATGAGTTGTGGTGCTGCTATGAGGCCGTGTTTCAATGGCCACCATGGCTGTCTGTTTGTGGCTGTGAAATGAGGATGTTGCCATGGGTTTTGTGTGTATTTAAGATGCATGAAATACAGGTATTATGCGTAGAAGGGTGGCTGCCGTGATGTTGTGTAGGCAGGGAACCCACTGCTGGGTTTGTAGATGTGTTTGAGTGGATCTGCATAGTAGGTGTTGGTGGGTGCAAGGAAGAATGAAAACTAATATGTGAGCGTGATGGGTTTTCTGAGTGTAAGGATGTGTGAGTGAATTAGTGTTTGAACAGGAGCAAGACCCACTGCCTCAATGCAGTGGGCAGGGGAGAAGGATATATAATTTGGGTGTGCATGTGTGAGGTTGTGTGCTGTGTGTTGTGTGTGCTTGCGTGGTGCGCTGCTTGGTGCCTATTTGATATGGTGGTGTTTGGTTTTACAGTTGTAAGGGAGTGTAGGTAAATGGGAAATTGGAAGTTTATGGGTACGTTATGCGGGAATGAAGGGCCTCACATGAGTGTGTAGCTGTGTGAGTTTTGTGTAAGTGTTGTGCTTGTGGTGTAGTGTGTAAGTGGGTGTGAATATTGGAGTTTCAGGAGTAGGGAGAGAGGCTGAGTTTCAGCCATGAGAAAGGGTAATGCATGGAGCTTGAGAAATGAAACGGAGACAGTGTTGAGGGCTGAAACCAGCCGTGAAGTGTACCATGTGTGAGTGTAAATTGTGTGTGTATGAGTGCGTAAGAGGTGGGCGTGGAGATGTGTTTAGTGTGTGAGTATGTATATATATGTGCTAGGTGGGTGAAGTGAATTGAACAAAAAGAAAACAGGGGAAGGGAGCAGGGAACGGCAGTGGGAGTGGGGAAGTGCTGTGAGTGTACAAGTGATGTGATGTGTGTGTGCATGTAGTTTAATGTTAGGCTTAACACGAACTTTGGATAGCGTATAGTAAATATTAGAATGTGAAAATTTATAGGATAGTACCTGAGACTACGCTAGAATTACTGGTAAAATTTCATAATTTTCTGAGATCATATGTATTTTTAATATTTTCTGTAAGCTTAAAATGGTAAAATTCTTTTGAAGCACTTAAACCCTAAAAATGTTCTAGAAAAAATTACAGTAACACTTTTATAGTATAATAAAGACTCAGCGTAAATTTTGTGATTTTTAGAGTCCATTTGCTATCATTTCTCTATCGCATTGAATTTAACAAAATGAAAATGTTTTTAAACTATTTGATGCCTTTTTATTTCTGATTTCAATTTCAGTAATTTTTATAAGTCCTCTAAAGCTGTTACAAAAATTTTGAGCCTTTATTTCCAACTAGAAGAAATTATGGGAATTTATTGGTTTTAGTGTATTTAAGAAAATTATTTTAATTCGAAAATATTCAAAAATTATATTTTTATCCCATATGCTATATTAAGCTATAAATAATGTTAAATGAGCGATTAGAATATTTTTGGGATATTTCTGAGTCTCGGGGAGTGTGACGAAATTCTAAGTGGGTTGGCCGTAAGGGAAATCGCTCCGAGTTTCATCATGTCCGGGTAGAGAAATGGGTACGCTATAGATAATTATATTTAGATTTTTATGTAGTGGTATGAATAAGTGTTCTGATAAATGACTCTGCCAACCTAGGTTAATCTCGAGGAATTTGGTTGAGAACGTCTTTAGCTTCAGTGCTTGGATTAAGGTAAGGGATTTCTTCCGAAACCCTATTCATTTACTGATATCATAATATTCTTTCTGGTTTGTTATTAACGTTTTCATTGGACTCACTTATATTTGTGATGATATTGCATCGATTGCCATTAATACCCTGCTTTGAGCCTTGTATGTTTATTGAAATTCCTTTTCGATGCTGTGTATTTATTTCTCATTATGCATCGAATTTATCATTGATTTATCGGTCATTGTACTCTGAATATAGACATGTGTTAGTGTATTGAGGAGTTATAAGGATGGTCTGTATCGGGGGTGATATAAGGATGGTCTGTTATTATCAGGAGATGCTAGTACCCTAAGGGTCTAGCTAGTGTTCATATGCATATGCAACCTTATTGTTAGTGAGCACTGCCTGTGTGGCTTTGCTAAGTGTTACCCTACACTGCCTTTGTGGCTTTGCAATTTACTCATGTCTAATATCATCTGCATTGTTTCAGTGAGATCGAAAGTACATTTATTGAATTCGAATTGTGAAATTGAAAATATTGTTCTATATTGTCATTGACATAACCTTCTGACAATCGTTTGTACTCTTATTTGATTTTTGAGCGACCTTACTGAGCTCTTAAAAGCTCACCCCCTTTTTCTGTTCCCTTCTGCAGGAAATAACCGTCAGTAAGATTTCATGACGATCGAGCCTAAATTTTCAGAATAGTTTATGGTTTCCATTATTTGTTTAATCAAGCCTCGCTAGGGAACCGTTATGTAATTTGATATTTTAAGTACTTTATCATTATTTTGAGACGGTTTGTTAAGTTAGTTGATGGACTGTAGTGCTCTGATTTGAATGTTGTTGGGTTATCATTAGTAGTATTGAATTAATTGGGCAATTAAGGATTTGATGGATTGATCGGTTAATGCTCCGGAAATTTCGGGGCGTTACACAGATGGTCTTTGGTGGTCCCGACTGTTCGGTGGTGTCGTGGGTGGTCGTGACTGTTCGATGAAGCAAAGCTGCTGGAGATGAGTACAGTGGTCGTGGGTGATCGCTGGATGTCCCAAATGGTCGCCAAAGGTCCCAGATGGTTTTTGATGGTCGCGACTGTTCGATGGCTGTCGCAGGAGGTTGCCAGTGTCAGAGGTGGCGCGGTGTCAGTGGGTTGTCGTCGGCGGTGAGGGAGGGAGGCTCACCGGAGTTGGATCGCCGGTGGGTGGAAACGGGGATAGAGAGATAAACGGCAAAAATAGAGAGAAATGGGGAGAGAGAAAATGTAGATCTGTGTTAATTAAAGGCCTTTTAGAGACGGAATACCTCGTCGTTAAAAGTCCATCGGTCAAAGAAATTTTATCCGGCGGATTTTTTTTAGCGGCGGTATTATTCCGTCGCTTAAAAATATTAAAAAAAACCTCAAAAATTACAAATTCCTTAAAAATATTTAACGACGGGATTCTCGTCATTAAAATCCCGTTGTTAAAAGTCCACCGGCAAAGGTTTTTACCAACGTAATATTCCGTCGGTAAAACTTTTTACCAACGAATTTTTACCGACGGAGTTTTCCGTCGCTGAAAGAGCTTTTGGCGACGGAAAGTATTCCGTCGCTAAATCTATCCTTTCTTGTAGTGTACAACCACTCCCCACAACACCCACCACTCCCAACTGCTACACCCCATCACTACACTAGGCAACACCCACCACCAAGCTGAACAAAACTGCCACACCTACACCACCACGAGAGATAACACTACCATAATGCTGCACAACACCCACTACCACTCCAACCCAATGCACCCCACTCTAACCCGCAGTGAGGCTGGTTAAACAGAATAATCTGGCGGTTAGTAAGGTTCACCATTGTTGGAATGGTATTTTCTCATGTTGTAGTACTTTGTTCATTAGCCGTGCTGTGTGTTGTTGGGAAGAAGGTGATTGGAAGGTAGGACAAAAAAAAATGAGCAGGTTAAGCGTGGGAATCGTGTGTGACGTCGCTAAAGTGTTTGTAGAGACTCTGACACCATAAAGGAGTTTAGCATTCCTTGAAAAGCTTATCTTTTGTATCGATATTGTATCATTTTATACAAGAAATGTGACAGTCAAAATTGTCAATATAAGGTAAGTATTTACAATGGCTAGAATCATGGGCTTTCTGTTAAGGTAAGTATTTTGAATTCCTTATTTCTTGAAAGT
This sequence comes from Escallonia herrerae, assembly GCA_033070095.1. NCBI lineage: Eukaryota > Viridiplantae > Streptophyta > Magnoliopsida > Escalloniales > Escalloniaceae > Escallonia > Escallonia herrerae. The sequence continues at coordinate 156,147 of JAVXUP010000462.1, forward strand.
CAAGGATATTGCTCCATTAAATATCTCAAATTAAGGAGAATATGATTGTGGGTTGTGGAGCAATTAGACCCGATATCAACCTGGACTGTTAAAATAATATAGGAGGCCAAAACTTTGTCGTTCATGTGACCTTCAAGAGGGGTAATGTTGTCGAAACTCTACAAAGGAGAATAATATATTATTTTGAATGCCATTTAGCCTTTTCGCTACTAACTATATTTGGCGAACAGTGGACTAAGAGTTTTTTCTTCACATAAATAAGACACTCTATAAATGTTTTTATTTTTGAGTCAGACGAATACGATACGAGTGGGTCCTAACCATAGTTCTTCATGTAATTACCCTTCAAAAAAAATTCATAGTTCTTTTTCGGTAGACCTATCGAAATAATGGTAGTAACCTCAGGTCGAATTTACTTGCTGCCAAAAATTGGATATGGAATATAAAATATAGACCTATTAAAATTTGACCCAAACCTGAACCTACCCATAAGTCCAATACAGTAAAAGGTCTCCAACGGTTTATTCTAAAATCTACTCATAAAAACAAAAAATAGTTTAGGCTTCACTTAGCGGGGTTTGGGTCTCTCTCTCTCTCTTCGTATAATGGAAGAGATGGGAAATGAAGATCAAGTGTTGAGAAGCACGACCATTGAAATATATCTTATGTTCCTAAAATATTGGGAGTCTTAAAATGTTATACTAGCTATGGGTACAGTGCTTGATCCTTCCTACGAGTTGGGATTTATACATTATTTCTATGAAGGATTGAAGGCTAAATTGGAAAAAAAAATGGAAAGGACCTAAAAGTAAATATTTAAAAGCTCTACTAAGAATATGTTGTTCAAAATCTATTGCTAAAAAAAGATAAAGCTTATGTTAGTATGACGGACACTTTTGAACTTGAAAATGACACTGAAGTAAGTGATTCCTTTTTATTTTTACATTTCTTGTTTCAGAAATGTAGGAGTACCTTAAAAAGGACGACTTAAGGCCAAGAAAAAGTCAAATTCAAACCTTCACTTGGATGTGTCGTTGTATAGTGATGCACAACATGCACAGTTGGCTATCTTGGAGTATTGGAAAGATACTCGTTTTAGGTATCGGTATCTCTTCCTTCTAATGTGGAACGTAACATCTTGAGCATTTCAATAACCACCATTGCCTCTGAATCAGGTTCTAATACTTAACCTTACTTACTTCGAATAATGCACAAGCTGTGATATGCGGATGTAATTGGTTGTTTGGTTACAAAATTCAAAGTAAATCTTTATTTGCAAAGAATTATAGTTACGAAGTTTTTATTTACGTGTTTGGAGATTTATTTTAACCACGTCCATATAAATGTAAGTAAAGGTAGTGAGGATTATGAACTAGTGGTACATTTGCAGGACAATTTGGATGCAAGAGAGTGTCAAACCATTGCAACTTGACGGATGTGCAACTGTGAACTTTAAGTTTAATAGCGCTACAAGTTATAACTTATGGATTATGTTGATGTTGAATTTATGTTTAAGTTAAAATTTTAAATTGTGGAAAACATTCAAATGAGAACTTTGAAGGTCAAAGAGGGGAAAGGTTCATGGAGTTTTTGCCTTTAATAATTTATTTTTAATATTTAATTATTTAATCTTATTTACTTATTTATCTCATTTTTGAAAATCGTAATTTTAAACAGAAATTTTCAAAGGAAAAAAACGTGATTTGAAACATAGATTATTTTGAAATTTTACTTCCTAACAGATATTTTATACGTTTTTAAAAGAAATCTCTATTTAAAACTACGATTTCTTCCCTTGAAATCTCTGTTTGAAACTACGATTTTCAAAGTAAGTTAGATAGGTAAATAAGATTCAAAATTAAATAAAGAAGTATTAAAAATAAATTATTGAAGGTAAAAACTCAAGGTTATGAGGCGTGTTCCGCACGAACTTCAAGAGGAATTGGGTTAAAATTCCTGAACGAAATGTGGCGACTGACGGCACTGCGGTAGACTAGGTGGATCAATGACAGCAATTCGGGTTCAAGTGTTGCACCCTCTGGTCTGCGAGATTTGTGGTGGCGGCATGTTAGATTAAGCTTGGATCTCGTCGGATCTCTTCAAATCTTCTAGATCTATGCGATCAGTCGATTTAAGAGATTTTTTACGATCCAAAGAATCTGAATATGGAATCTTGATTAGCTTATCTTGATCCACTCAAATTTGGGGTTTGGTGTCTCACATCGGCAGTAGCCAAAATTCGTCGGCGATGGTTGATCAGAGATGCAGCAGTGGTGGTATAATCATGTCCGCACTGCAGTCGTCAAATTATCTCCTTGCCGCTTCTACCTTTCGTTGGTGTTTCTATTCGTTAGTGGGGCACAAGGGTGGGCTGTCCAATCTGGGTTTTCGAAGGGTTCTTAGGTTTCCGTTGTTCCTCTCCACCAGTTTGCTTTAGCCTGTGGATTTCCTTAAAGGAGGGAGGGGTGCAAGAGGGGGGACAAGGCCTTGGGGGAGGGGAGCTCTCCAATCTCATGGGTAAACAGGTTATAGATGGTGGCGTTGGGATACTTGGGGCCTCCTTCGTTAGTTTTAGACTCCCTGTTGTGGTTGGTTAAGTCCCACTAGTTAGCGACAAGGTTGATTTGCTGTGCTTCTTTTACGGTGAAGGTAGCAAAACTGACAGTGATGGCAATTCTGTTCTACGCCTCTGATTCCATAGAAATGGATTACTCTCGGTTCGTTCTCAATTCGTGCGGCTGATTATCTCCTCGCACGTGTTTAGAATTTTTTTCCCCTCCTAAATTTATGGTAATTCGATTAAACGTGTTATCATGACTATTGTAATTTTAGTTCATAATGTAAAAGTCAAGTTAACGTGACAAATCTCTTTATTTTTTACCTTATCAATGTCATTCTCGTATTATCAAAAAAGGGGAGGAAAAAAATACTTGATTTTTGAATTCCTTATACCTACGGTTAATTTTAACTTACTGGTAAACTAAACATGGTTAAAATTACTTGTAACACAATGTGCTTCTAAAATAGAAAAACGGAAAAAGAAGAAAATATGCCAATTGCCAAGAATTGATATGCTAATGCCATAATTTTAAAAAAGATTAAGGTGGTATCATAAATGAACAACTAGAAAATATTGGGTGGTCTAGAACGAATGATTCCATCATCCAATCGAATACATAATATAATGATGACCTTGTGTCTCTCTTAGTCTCACTCTTATCACATCAGCCCCTCTTATCCAGGAGTTAGGAACAACATTTTACACTTTAGGTTAGGCAAAAATACTGTTTACAGAAAGAAGCAAAATGTACCAAAGAATTTTGTATTTTGCAACTTTTACAAAAGAACAGACATAAAAATAGTACAGTATGTTTCTTCAACACTTAGCATGAGACCAAGGCACGGATAACTATTCCGTACGGTGTACCCAAAAAAAAACTATGCCGTACGGGGATTTGTTAATTAGAAATGCAGACACAGCAAAGTTTCCTGACCCCAATTCGATCCATACATAGAGTACCTGATACGTGTTTCAAGGGTCCCGAGGTTTTACAAAATTACAACAACATACTAACTAGAGAACCTAAGATACAAGCTATTGAGGGCCAAATAAATGTTGAAGAATGAAAGAAGCAAAGTCATGTGTTCCAGCCAAAACCAAGCTCCTCCAGTATGGTTAGGGGCTCCTTATTTCGAGGCCAAAAAGAATAAGTAATTACCTTGTTGAAAGAAAGAATCGTACCGAGCAAATGGGCAGTGTAACTGTCTGCTGCTGTCGTAAAACTAAGATTAGAAATAGAACTCATCACTTCCATGCAACCGAGTCAATCTCGTCCCTTGCTGATTTGTATAGCTCAAGCCTCTTGGCTATAGTCTCTCTTTTGTCCATTAATGAGGGGTCCTCATCCAACATTTTACCAAGCTGCTCTTTCTGCGTCATACATTCGAACTTCCTTTCAAGGTTTGCAATGAGGTATCTACAGATTATATGCACTCTACACAAAACATAAGGGAAAGATATTGCTTTCGAATGCTAGCTTTACTCTGATAGCTAAAACATCCCAATCTGACCAAATACTTCAAGCCAGAGAGAGTACTTCTCTGTAAGTGCATGGGTGAGTGCAAACAAGTGAACTCTGGCTCAATCCCTAAGCTACTAAAATTGCCGAAGAAAAATCATCCCAAACGTCAGCTCATAAACAACTTCTCACTATAGTATTCATGTTAGAAAACCTTTCACGACACCAAGACTATAAGATGCACGCATTTATGACTCCTTTGTCGTTTGAATATAATAAACAGGGCAAAGGTCCTTAGACTGTCATCCGTTCAAGCAGGCCTACCGGATATGTATTATCAATCCTCTTCATATTTGCTGAAGAAAGCATATATGGCTTATAGTTTCAACCCTGCGAGTGATTATTTATTCAAGAAGGGCTACTTTATCTGCAAATGTAACGCAAGAAGATTACAGCAACACACTACCTTAAGTTCCTGATTAATTTCTAAACCTAAAAGTGTCTATATCCAAGCACAAAAAGATAGCAGAAAGACTACCTAGTCAAGAGAAATTATAAGGAGTTTTTGTAAAAAAACCTAGTCAAAAGTAGCTGGAAAAGTTGAGCGGAAAGCCCGAGGTCATAGTATCCGGCTCTCACATTTGCAAGATTGTCAATCAGTTAATTTTCCACCTTCTTCTGTAGCATTTATGGAACTTACTAGCATCTTCTGCGGAAACAAGCTTTCCACTGCATCTGTGAACCAACATTGTCAAAACTACTTGAAGCCTAGAGAGTCTTTAATACCCAGCATTCAATTATTTGAGATCATATCTCTCTTCCTCTTAGGAGCTTTGCCTATTTACGGGACTACTGTTCTAGTTGTTGTTTAATTTCAATTTTATAAGTCTGCAAAACAAGTCTCGTGACTATGCTTTCTCCGATATATCCAAGAAAAGGATGTTAATCTACTGTGTGCTTCATGACTGTCACACATGAAATGAATCCACAGGTTGCAATACTGAGAGCTAATGCTATGTTACAGCAAACTATCTATATACTGTTCGATGCACCATACCAAACTAATAAGTAGCAAAATGCAAGACAATATTCTTGCTGTCTATATACTTTCAAGGCACTCCTCTGATGTATGTTCATATATCCTTTAAAAAAAGTTTCACCTTCACCTTTCCAATGCAACAGATTTTAGCTTCAGATTGTTCTTACTAGAAAGCTGGACGATTCAAAAGGAAAATCTACAAAACTATTAAAAGGGAACCAAGAAGTCTGACAACTGATTCCCATCATTTTAAAGCCGTGTACCGAGAATGTAAGAAAAGCAATCAAGTACCAGGACTATTTCAATATACATGAACACTTGGTAGATCCCATCTTTTATAGACTATTGAAAGAGTAAAGAACTGAATATGTACAAACTAGCTGTTTCTTTGCTTCTTATGATCGTCATGGAAAGGACATCTGTATCGCTGCAGAAGAAAAGGGATGTAAACATGTGCACGTCAAAAAGTTAGATTTAAGATCATTTACCTCTCTCCTGCCAATCTGAGCATAAAAGTGATTGAGCAGTGATCTCTTGGCCTCTCGGACTTGACAATGAACAACAGCCTTAGGAATAGAATTTTTCAGGGTATCACAAACCATTCCGATATAAGAAGAGACATTTGATCCTGATAGAAACCAAGGAAAAGGATATATGTAAGAACATATGTACATTTTCAACAAAATAATTTTCTCAACAAGAAGGGCGGCCTTAAATGCACAAGGCACCATTGCAGGGTCTAGGGAGGGTTAGATGTATTCAATCACCACACTTCTGCAGAGAGGCTTTTAAACATTTCAAAGCTGTGGCCTCCTGGTCACAGTGGAGCAACTACAGTTATCCATAATGCCCAGCCACCACCCCCCACCCCCCCCCCCACCCTCAGCATCCCGCTTATTTGTAGCTGCAACCCTAAGAAGCATGATACCGACGTACCGGTTCTCTACATGTAACGAATCGGATACTATTATGGTGAACATTCATGGATGGTGTTTTATTTAGTTATCATAGAGAATTCATAAAACACTAGTCTCAAATTTCTCAGTTCTTCCCCTCACCCTTCTTGGCGAGCAAAGTGATGTATTCATATATTTTCCTATCATACACTGTATCCCTCTTTGAATGTGCACCTATATGTATATCCTGCTAAAGGGAACAGAAGAAGCCATCCTCAGCGAATGAAAACCTCTAATACCGAACCGACCAAGCCTACCTCCTATGTACCGCAACCTACACATTGACATACCATGTGCCCCTACCAGTAGAGACGAACTATGAACCAGATTAATGGGTGCAACCTTATCTTTGTCCAAGGCTCACATCAACACAGAGTTATACCTTCAGTATCTTATTTAATAAAGACAAAAGATTGGGACAAGTTGTTTCTTCAATAGCAACATCCTATTATTTAGAAGCATGAACATGAATTAAAAATGCACGTTTACTGTAGAGTAGTTGTTATTGTGTTTCACATGCTAGAAAAGAATTACTATAGGATATGCTAGAAAAGAATTACTATAGGATGGAACTACAACAGAGTCACATAGATGAGTGAAAAGCTGTATACCGATCCTCCTAAGATGAGCTTCTGAGTAACGGTCCAAATTTGGGCCCGATGGACTGGAATGCTTCTCTGGTTCAAGTTGAAGCTTCCGGAAGAAGTCTACTGTCAGGTAAGTTGACTCCATCTCGACCAGACGTAATATGGTTTTCCGACTTTCATCACGAAATCTTTCCAATGCATCATTAGCAGCTGCCGCTATATCAGCTTGAAGTGATGGGAATCGCTTCAGTTCCTGCGATAGCCATGAAGTAGAGTTTTCAGACATCGGTGGGACTAATATTGTTTCTTCTAGGGCATTTCAAGCCCGTTTCATACAAACAATTATTATCGGGTATGAATATGAGATTTGGGATAAAGCTCATTCTAACAATTTCCTTATTATCTACTTTGTCCTATATTTGTTTTCGATAATGTTAGGACTCAGAAATTTCTGCATCACTTATTTTTAAATCATTTCAGGGCTACAATTTCTTCCTTTCTGGGCACAAGGGCCCTTGATTAGAGAAGCAGAGAGTTAGTCCCCTCAGCCTCTGCTTGTATTAGCTCTATGCTTTCCTTTCCGATGTTTCTCGTTTACCACAAAATCACATGTCAACTGCTAGTTAACAAGATACTATCGCAAATGATAAACAATATAAGCATTATTTACCTGTGTTTCTGCCAATGACTTCCTCACCAGTTCTTTTAAAACGAAGTGTACCTGAGAAAGAAAGACGATATCCTCATCAATAACAAGAACTAGAGTATCTTGGATATTTTCTTTTCTAACAGGAGTTCATTTATTGAAGCAAACTGAAAAATCAAAGTTCTCAGTATTACACTGATCACCCGAAGTGCGGGAATAAGACAATCTCCCAAAAGCTAACAATGGATCTGTACCATTAAGTAATTATCTAGAATGTATTTCACCATAGGTAACATATTAAAATATAAAATTCACCCCTTTGATACCTGACCACTGAAATCTGATTGATCAGAGAAATGCAAAAAACTTAGGAAGCTATTGCTATCATAAAACAGATGGATATACGCACAAAATTACATGTACATCACTAATATTCCAGGTATTGTAATAGGTCTAGTCAAGTATTACTTCATTATAACGTTCTTTTCACCAGAGCAGTTTTGTCTAACAAGGTTTGTTTGAGAACGTTAACCTTCAAAACATCAACAACATTTGGTAGACGCTGAAAAACTTCAAAAGGAAACTGAATTGCAAGGAAATTTACAGCATCAACTGAGGCTTCGGCTGGGCCCTTAAAAAATCCAAGAGATCCATCAATTAGTCTTCTGTATCCTTGTTCAGGAGCAATCAAATGAGGCTGATAGCCATCTGCCTCTGCAACAACTTTTCTGACGTTGTTTAGGGAAAGATGACGATCTAATGGGAGCTTTTTCAAAGCAGCTGGTAGCTGATTATCAAAGACACCATATATTCGATCTCCACCTGGCCGCCTGGTAAAGAAAACTAGGTCATTACAAGTTGGGGGGGAAAATAATTGTTGAGGGAAAAAAGAGTAATCTAAAGCAAGAGGCATCATTTCCTTGCGCCAATTTTTAGGAATAAAAGCAGCACCAAGAACTTATTATGCTACAGAAATAACAGTGATACGGAATGTCATGAAGCTGGCCAGTATTTTGCTGCTGACGTACTTCATCAAAACTCAAGTGCTGGGAAAATGACCCATATTTTTTGGATCAACTATTGATCAGCACTTTAGTTGCACAGAAGCAGTCGTGGAAAGACATATGCATCTAGAAGACTCTATAGTCCGGATTCTTAGTATAAGGTCACTGACTCTGGAGTAGCTGACTGAATCAATTATTAGATGCTCGTAATATGTCTGTGCACATGTTTTCTTTTTATTTACTATTTTCATGAGAAGAAACTCAAAATCACATTCTTATCCTAAGATTCTGTGGTAAGTGAGTGATGGTATCATGACAAATTTAAGATGCATCAGAGTGTGGACCTATACACCCAACAGTGCGATCGCGTCCTTACTCACGTACTCAGCCTAACAAAAGAAGCATGATTGTAGCTATTTCAGGCTAAGCTGATGTATTTGCAGTCTCTTTTTCTCGGGGGAGTTAGCAAAGTTAGACAAGATTGGAAGGGGCATAGGAACATGTACTGATGTACCAGATCGGCTAACGCTCCCAGGTTGATAATGAAACGTTTCATAGGAATCTTTCACAAAATTCCCAACTAATACTAATATTATCAACTAATCAAAATGTTTGATCTTTAGACCAAGGTATTTGATTCTCTGTCCTGCAACTATATTCTCAGATAGTTCATCTTTAAGTAACTGTTCATTGATACTGTCCAACAGCCTGCAGCCTAATTTCAAGCGAGTTGTCCTACCTTATTAAGACTCAGAATCCTTGGGTATTTCAAACGAAACCCTAGTTGCTAGTAATAAGCAGCAACCAAATACTCAATCTCCTTGATGATTCATCTCTTGAAAGATGTACCTTCTTGATCTCCATGATGATAAAGCGATGCAATTATATTGACCTTTTCCACTCTCAAAGAAAGTACCTTCTTAATCTCCTTGATGATACATGCTAAGGCATAAACATGCAGGTTACTTCTCTAAACTTCTATTTATTGGTAATGTCCAAAACTCGGTCGATAATGAGAGGTTTTAGGGACTTATAGGAAGATGCTCATCTAGCAAAAGCTTCCCATTTTCAGGTCATGTAGTGATCTTATTCCATGCATGACTCTCATAGTTCTTATCTTGGTTTTGGCTGATGCATTCTCATGTACTCAGAGTCAGATTTAGAATGAGAATCTTGAGACACTGAAAGTACGAATGACCCAATGAGTGGTGCCTCAGTAAGCATAAGCAAGAACCCTAAATGCACAAAATGCAGATAAACAAATGTTGCTTTAAGGTTGGGGGTTTCGGGCTTGACCCAAGCAAGCAGCGAACGGAGATATGGAGATCCGTGAATTACGAATCCGCCAGGCCTAAAAGACAGACTGAATTGCTCAATGTAATAAGTAGATAGAGGAGTCCTTACTCGACTATTAGCAACTAACACTCAGTTAGGAACAAATTCTTTCAAGAATTGAGTTTCAAACTTGGAATTGGATTTGGGATTCAATTCATTTTTCTTTTTTTGGAACAAAAGGAATTCAAATCACAAAAGTCATGTTTTATGTTTCAAGAAAGGAGGAAAAAGAAAGGTAAATAAATTTTTAGACAATTATATACATAGCCTACAGCAAAAAAAATACTACATAGGTGGTATCACACATGGTGGTGGCAGCACATGGTGGTAATGGTGTGCGAATAGTCGTAGCGTAAGTGGTGGTGTAGCGACACTGACAGGAGAAATGGGGGGTGGTCAAGTGAGGTTAGTGATGGTGATGGTATTGAGGTGTAACTAATGGTAGGGTTGGTGGCAGTAGTGACGAAAGTGGCATCAGAGATGGAGGTAGTGGTGGGACGGTCTAGTGATGATACCAGTGGTAGGGATGGGACAGTTTGGTGATGATACAAGTGGTAGTGGTGCTAGTGGTATCAAGGGGTCACTGGTGGTAATGTTGGTTATAGAGTTTATGGTAACAGGAACAGAGACGTCAGAGGTGGTGGTGCTGCTGCTACTTTTTGTGGTGATGAGAGTCATATTGATCGCAGTAGTGGTGGGATGGTCTAGTGATGATACCAGTGGTAGGGGTGGGACAGTTTGGCGGTGATACAAGTGGTAGTGGTGCTAGTGGTATCAAGGGGTCACTGGTGGTAATGTTGGTTATAGAGTTTATGGTAACAGGAACAGACACGTCGGAGGTGGTGGTGTTGCTGCTACTTTTTGTGGTGATGACAGTCATATTGATCGCAACTATGTTGATAAAGTGGTACTAGTGACAATGATAGTGGAAATGACAGTGTAGGCAGCATTGATGACGGTGGTGCTGGTGGTGACGGAAGTGGCAATGATGGTGATCTAGTGATGATGATGGTGGTCATGGTGGTGATGTAACACTAGTGACAGCGGTAGTGACTGTGGTCGTGGTGTCGTGTCGTGTGGTGATGACAATAGGGTGGCGGTTGTGGTGGATGTAGCAGACCATTAGTGGGTATGCCGGTCCGGTGGTGGTGATAGTGACGGTAACAGTAATGCAGAGGAAGATTTGACAGCCATGGCATACAACGTTATTGAGCTTGTCGCTTCATGTTTTACTGAAAGACTTGCAAGTTGTATCAGTGCCTAAAAACTTATTTTGGAATAAAAGCCTGCTACCACCATTGCTCACAACTGGCTCCAATACGCATAGGCACTTCATAAAAGATATGCTAACTAGCTAACTATTAGGTGAACTCTTTCCCCCTTGTAATATCAAATGATCAATTAGCTGATGTAATAACTATGCGCCTTAGCAGAATGTCTTTGACAGATAACTTGGAAGATGGGCACACAAGTTTTATCCCAGGAGTGTACCATTCTTTCCACGCAGTTCCCTTTATGATCTCTATTATGATCAAAAACATCAGTGCAGTTTTCTTTATTCTCGTCTTTTTGAACACTAAAACCCTTCTCCACAGTTTCTCCTTTTAGTCCTCCTCTCTACTCTCTCTTCTCTCCCTATGCAACCTAACCTAACCGTAGATGATGTTCTAACTATTTTAAAGTTAAGAAGAAAAGAAATGGCAGAGGGAAATATTAGATGTAAGCTCTATTAGCAAAATAATGTAGGAAAACTTAAGCAACTTGAAAAGAAGCAACTAAAAATCAGTTTTTCCAATTGAATTTAGGCTACGGAATTGTAAAAGAACCATAAGGTTTATGGAAGGAAACCTTTGGACTACACTCACGCTAACACATGGTTGTTCAAAGCATTCTTTTATAAATGTTGGTACACCATGTCATTGTGGTTAATAGGTATAGATTTAGAAAGGCAAAATGTAAAGTCACAGTTAGGTTTTTTTGGCTAGGTAATGTTTTTGTAACTAAATGTAGGTCTGTTCGCATAGTTGTGCTTTGAACAGCGTTTCTGTAGTGTAACTTATTTGAGTTTTGGGCTGTCACGGAAGGGAATGCTTGAGACCAAGGGTAGGTTAAATAAATAGCTTAAAAATCTGATTGCGAGTATGTTGCTGAAGAAAGTTCACCTCACCAAATGTATCAGAAAACTGTTATAATATTCCTTCAGCCGAGTAGAAAGGTAATAAAGCTTTTATAGGCTCCAGGACAAACTGCAGATTCAAATAGGACTAGGAACTCAAAATTTGGGAACTTTGATGGTAAGGAACTCGCCTAAGCCAAAAAACATCACAGCACCCAAGTTTCAACCAATGGACTATAACTTTAGATCCCCGGGTCCAGCAGAAATTTTGCATTGCCTATATCCCCAATTTGCCATGACATAACAAAAATCTCAGAATACACTTCTGTAAACATAGAGACCTAAAACCAACATCCAGCAATTCAAAACTCATTGAGTAATGTAGTATGTGCACTTTATTTGAAATTTCAAAGCTTCCTTCTTAAATAAAATAGCATTCTCGAACTATGGATACAGCATCACTGGTGACATGAAAAATAAATTCTACACTCATGGAGCTAGGCCACACACTTTGGACATTTTATCAAACATGTAATGCATTTCACAAAATCTCTAGAAAGTAAAAGCCCGTCGGTTAGAAATCAAAGAAAAGTAACTAACAACGAGAACGTGGTTCTTGGTGCTAAAAATTTCAAAAATAGAAGGAAAAGTTATGGCATTACCCTCCATCTAGGTGCTCCTTAAATATACGGTCAAAAGCACGGCACAGTTCCAATATTGTGTACAGCTGTGGCTATAAGCAAAAGGTAACACTTCATATTAGATAAGGCCTACAGGAAACCAAATTTATACCCAGCACTGTTTTCACATAATTCTCATCATATACCCCTCCATCCACGCCAATGGGTCTGCCAATACGATCCAACTCGGCATTAAGCTCTTCCATTGTCTTGTTTATCAAAGCAATAATACTTGGTATCCGCTGCCTGATAACAGTCTCCAAATGCTAATTTATACAAGGAACAAAAGGTAATAGTCAGATTAGGAGTGGTTCTATCATAGTTTCCAATTATATATCTTAGTCAATCAGCAATCAACTAAGAAGGAACAGAAAAAACCTTAGATAAAAGCTTCGCAAGATACTCTGAGCCCATTTTATGTGCCAAGTGTCCTTACTCAGGGCCAGAATACTCCTGCTCCTTTCGGCGAGCAGATAGCATGTCCACATTCTTGTTGATGTCAGCTTGTGAACGATTAACAATTCCAACCCACGGATGTTGAAGCCGATATGCTCTTCCCTCAAGAACCTATACATTGATCAATTAAAGGCAGCAATTCATCTTGTCCCCACCAACTTTAGTTAACAGAAAAAAGTGCAAGAGCACTTGTTCCGCTTACAGGCAATTCATGTCAAAAGCAGAAGTGTTTAATAGAAAGCAATAGACAAAAAAACAACTATGGTGTCATGAGATTCTAGCTTTGAACTTAAGATATTTGTAGGTACGTTGTGCAGTTGAGCAATTGACAAGGAATTGGATCCTTACATCCAGAGCATTGGTTCCCTTGTCCATCAAATCAAGTTTGGTTACCACTCCAAATGTTCTTTCACCTAAAAATACAATATAGTAGGGATAAATAAGCTGGATTCTAGATGCCACTAAAACAAATGTAAGCAAACCATCATTGACAGAGAAAGCTATATTCGCACTACCTGTAGGATCAACTTCTCTCGCATGCTTTATAGCATCAGAGGTTGCAATATCTTGATTAGCGGGAGAGATGGCCAATATAATGCAATTCGGCTACAAAATTAAGCAGTTCGTGACATGAGCTCAGCGTGACTGGGTGGAAGAAAAAGGTAGAACACAATTAATAGAAAACTTTCTAAACAATTATCTCAATGCACACAATATAAATGAAAGTCCATCCCTGTCAAAGGAACAAGACGGTAATGAGTATCACATGGCTTTCCATTCTAGATTACCGCCCAGGTATTGCAATACACCAAAAAGTTTCATAAACCCAAACATGTTCAGTGTTCAATTGAAGAACTCCAACCATACTTCCATAAAAGCATACACAGAGACATGCAAATGCACTTATTAATCAAGTTATCATATTTCGACAACAAACCGTGCAATAATTGCTATATCCTTGGTGGTATGTGAGGCATCCTTCAGCCTTTTCCCACTTGTTTCAAGGGGAAAGGTGGGACAGCACAATAGAAGGGTGGTAGGCTGGTAGCTCTTATCTTCTTACTTTAAAATAACTAAAAAAAAGGCAGGTTTCTAAAATGTCATATTCTATTTCTTCCAAGAACCCGAAGGAAAGACTGGGACGAGCAGAAAAGCTCTTACAAGGAGAAATAGAGACTCAAGGTGTAAAAAATAATCAGGGAACTTCAGCGAACATAATGATGTGATGCATGAAAGCCTGGGTGGTGTATATCAGTCTTCTATGGGGGTAAAATTTAAGGATGAGTATCGTACTAAATGGGGAAACAACTTCTGGTACAGTATGGCTCTTACTTCTAATAGACCTAGGAAATAGGACTTTGAGATACTTTCCAAATTTTTGGGACACAGAGGCTTATGTTAGGAATCTTCAAAGAACAGGACAATACTTGGATTTTAAACATGTCGACAATATTGGCAGCCATAATCAAATACTATGAGGTCTGGCTATAGTGCTGTTTATGTCATAATCGTGAAGCTAACAAATCTTCGGTGATGTTTGATGCAACCTTTCTGGGTTAAACCCCAAACCTACCTGCCTCCTTAAACCTTACAACCTCACTCCATATCTCCTTCTCCAAGCAACCTCCCTTAAAACACTACCTTCTCGGGTTTCATACACACCTATTACTCACCTAGTGAACTTAAATCACACCCTTGACACCCATGTCACGTACTAATGGTTCTAACATCACCCACGGGTACTATACCTACATACCACCTCACATGCCCATGACGACCTACCTTGGGCCGCCTTGGGTAGACACGCCTACATCACCACATTGGACCAAACCCATGCTCCATCCTTGTACTTATGATTAATTTCATATAAACAGCAAACAACCTTTTATTACCAGCCCACTAGTTCCTCTTTCAAATGTTCTATCCAGGTAACCCTGAACTAATTTTTTTTCCTTAGGAATTCGGTGTTCATGGATTAAAAAGTTCCCCCAACTTCCAGTATCTCAACCTCTGAACCACGCTACCAACCCTAATAAACCCTAGCTGTTCTCCTACGTCACATTTATCTCAACCAAATGCAACCCTGTCAAAAACTTCTTATGATAGGCTATAGCAGTCATCTTCGCTGTTATACTCTCATCATTCTGTGCACAACTATATGCTAAGATTCTTTATTTACTAGATGCATGTACGTTCTGATCGGTTTTTTCACCTACTATTATCACGTGTCAGATGTTACTGATGCAATGAGTAGTCTTTGTATCATCCAAGCCAATATTAATTACTTTTCTGTTGTTTTTGTCACAGTTAGTAACTATTTCCTGTCTCACGAGTGATGGAAATATTGATTTATCCTCCCTTGGCCCCAAAGTGAATCCACAGGAAGTCTCAAAAGTTTTAAATCGCAACTATAATATTCTGGCGTCACTGATACGGTGGAACCTCTGGAGGTGGTTTGGAGAAGGAGGCGCCGGAATGAGCTTGGTAAGGTGTGAGGAGGTAAATGCGTGTGCGAGGAGTGTAAAACAAAGAGTATCCCCATCCGGCAGCTACCCAAGGGGCGTGTGCCTAAGGTGAGTTCAAGAGGCAGAGGATAGGTTGAGAGGAAGAAATGCCCCCAACCTGGCGGCCACCAAGGGGGACATGTGGTCGGTAAGGCAAATACTATGCATGGGGCCGGCGGCTAGGAGGGAGAGAGCATAACGGACAGAAGAGCGTTGAAAGGTTGGAAGGTTGGAAGGGGGAAGTAAAGGAAGGAAAAGGGGAGTGAGGCACCCCATACCCGGAAGCTCCTAAAGAAGGTGTCCTGCAGGTGGCTCCCTAAGGGGGTCATTGGGCTTGCGGCTCCCTAGAGGGCCCGTCAAACTGTATTTCGCAGTTCGTTCCTGGGCATAAAAATCCCATTGAAAGTATTTTGACATATTTAGCAGCGCGCAAGCATGTAGCACGCCACGGGTTGACCGAGAGAATAGCATTTTAGTTTGACCGTTGAGTATTTGCTGACATCTTTCGAAATGTGCGTAGCCAAGATGGGCTAGCAACACTCTTAATTCCAAAGGTGACTTTCTTTACTGTGATATAAGATTTAGTAACTACGAGGAACTAATTGCAATGCCCAACCTTTCACTTCCTGGGGGTGCAGATGGATATGTATTTACGAAGTTCCAAGCACAAGGTAAGTACTAAATAAAGAAAGACTAAACATATAGTTCGTATTCTTACCTTTTCAACATAAGAACGAACCATGTTTTCAATATCTTCAACAATCGTCTCTATCTGGCCCTCTGCAATGTCCAAAAATGTGATTACATATCATTACACCATTAGATCCACTGATTTTCTCTTAACATGCTTTAGTATGATAAAGACATGCGATGCTCACCTACTGCGACTTTTGTCAACCCAGGAAGATCTATGACAGTTAAGTTCACAACTGTAAAACAAAACAAGCACACGGTAGCTTAAGACATTGGCAGCCACAATAGTCATTCAAAAAAGTGCAGATGCACTGAAATAGGAAATAAACAATTGTATAATAAACGGGGCCAAACTTTCAAAACGCGGAATGGCCAACCACTAAAGATATGTGAAGGTACTTTGCCTTTTTATGCTACTCTCGGCAGCCATATTCCTCAGAAGTCTGTCAAAATCGGGTATAACAAGGGCTCTCAATATGCTTGTCATTACAAACAACCTTAGCAGGTCATAAATAAAGATCTGTAAATCGGAATAATTCTTGCAACTGACAAACCTTGGCATTAATATTCATCCCCTTGTGAAATGCAACTCCAACAGGATTGAAAATAGTGGATTACAACTCACTAACATGTAGGCAACTTTACATTAAGTTCTGAATTTGGGGTTCCCAGGCTACTCCCTCTCCAATTTAAATAATGGCTTCTGGTATTTATCCCACCTCCTAAACACAGATAGTGAGTGGGTTCTTAGCAAGCAATCTCCAGTTTAAACAAGACTGGCCTAAAACAAATGGCAAAAGCATGTGTTCTCCCTTCCACTACATACTCATGCCTGAGAGAGGTACTAATCGTTTTTATGATATAACTTAGAAGACCTAGTGAAATCAAGAATACTTCAAGTGCATTGTTGGAGACAAGTACCAAGAGTCTGTCGAAAAGGTGTAATCCGTCTGAATTTATGTAGTGGACTCCAAAATGGAGGACAGGCTTTGCAATTCAAAGGCAGTCTAATCTCAAATTCAAAGTCAAAGTAAGACACACCATTAAAGAACCTCTATACATCTCCTAGCACTGAAGATCTTCATGAGCACACACTACAGTGTATACTTCTACTCTGCCAGTCCAACATGGACATAATGCTTGTCCTGAATATAGTAGTTAGGTTGGAAAGCGCTTGTAGTTATTATGATGAAGCAATTTACAAGAACAGTAACTGATAACCTCTAAAAGTCAGTAAACTGGATGCTAGATGACCGTAATATTAACTGATTATCTTGTCCAAAATAGCTGGACAGAGCTTCACTAGAGCATTGCCAGTGGTATAGTAGATTAAAAGAGCATAGTTAGAAAGAGAATATTTGTAACGTTGCATCTAAAGTTAATAAAGAGAGTTAAACATGGACAAGAGAGAGGCAGAGCAAACACAAACCATTTGGAGAGTAAATGCTCAGGTGAATTGGAATGTTAGATATTTGCTTTGTCCTCCCAGTAATACGATCTGTTTCATCTTGGATCTCCTTGCGTACAGCAGCTGCATTAGCAAAAGAAGAAAAAACAACGCGAAGTGAGGAACATTTAGTTCAAACAGAGGAGACAAATTAGTTAAATATAAGCTATGCTTAGTTATGTGAAGCAAAAAGTCATTGCTGATAAAGCACGACTGCAGATACATTCCATGAGAGATAGACGTGTCAACAGCAAATTCCCACCACTAGTTCCACATAAATGGTATGTTAATGAAGGTATCGTAAATGAAATCAGGCAGCTGCACCAATCACTCCACAAGCTAGTTGAAAAGTATTCCATCGTGCCTTCTTTTCTAGTTATTACGTCTACACACAAGAATCTGATATAGCTGAAGACAACTGTTGCATGTTGTTGTATAGTGGAAAAGTAAATCTCTCATAATCTTTCGTAGAGGTTGTTTAGAAGATGTCATTATTGGATCCAAGTCTTACTTAATCCTGCTTGAAGTAGACAAAATACAACTCCTTGGCCCTTTTATTCTGTTAGCCTCAACAATGCTAGCGATTGTTAATGGTGTGCAATTAATGAGCTGGTAACTTTGTAGCCCGTTGTTAATTGCATGCGTACAGAGCTCAAATGTTAGTCTTTGCTGCTACCACAGCAAGCAGCTGCCTGCTGATGCTGATTGCAGCATGGTTTTAGTTGTTTTCCGGTGTCGCCTTACAGAACTATGCCATTTCTTCTTATACCCAGGTTCAGTCTCTATACACCTCAATTTAGAAACGTGCTTAGGAGAATGGACTACTTTTTTAGTTCATTTTGTTTTCTCTGCTCCAAACTAGTAATTGTGAAACATTATTTTATCTGCCTAAATGAACTTACATTTTGTTCTTAACTGTAGCAAAATCGTAAGTTAAGTGCATTTTTGGCTGCTTAATTTCATGGGGCAAGCCCCTGAAGATAACGAATATACAAATCTAAGTTGGCTTTGCTTTAACTCAAAAGGAAAAGTAACAACCATTAGAAAAGGCATCATGAAGGAAAACCGCACTAGAAATTTTGTAGCGCATTTTGAATCCATACGTTCTGTATAGATAAACTGGACTTGTATGTAATGCCAAAAATAGGCCAGAAGTCCAATGTATTAAGCCATTGAGATCAAATACACCTCAGATCAAAGGGAAACAGGATAGCTTTCTTTCAATTTAAACTTACCAAAATCAGTAAACCTTTTCTTTGGTGCATGAAGAAACTCTGCATAGTCAGACTGCCCCTCTGTCTTATGCAGTTGCAACACCAACGGCCTCCTTGTAACAATACCTTTTATCAACAAAGTAAAATGAAAACAAGCTACTAACAAATGCAATAAACACAATGATAATTGTGAGTGAGTTGTCAAAATTTATGCAGCACTTCAGACTTCAGACACCACGTGATGACTTTAACTGCTTAAGTCCAATAGTGGGTACAATGACGGCAGCTTCACTTACAAAACCCAATTTGAAGTTCTCAACATTACCCCTTTTATAACTGAGAAGCTTAGCTCAACTAAGTAGTGCTAAGCTGTTTTTGCATTTTGAATGCATAATCTTCAAGATTTAATGGAACAACCTCACTGTTAGAACAACAATCATCTAGTTGCACAAGTAAAATACATTTTAAAAGAATCCCTCCTAAAAGAAATACATATTATTTTTCCATTCTAAAAGCATTTCTGAGCAATTTCTTCCCCATTGCTGAAAAGCTTTTTCTCTCGTCCAAACTAGACATCCATCCCAGCCATCATCATTTAGATAACAAAATGAAGCACACTTGTTCATCTATAAGCATGTATGCATAAAAAGTATGCAATGAATACTTGAACAAACATATGCATATATGCGCATACATGTTTCCGCACGTTTCAAATAAACATTTAGCACGTAGCTCACTTAATTGTATCTTCACACGGGAACATCTAAACACATTATCGGTACCCATTTCAGGTTGCTGTCAGATTACACGATTCAATGCATGACCGTTTTTTCATTGGTGGCTGTACATTTTTTATGGCAACAAATTTTTGCTCTGACATTAATGCTTCGCTTGTCTAGACACGAATTACGCATTGCTTTACCATCAATAAAATAAAAGTTCTCATCAATGTTAACGTTGCAACCAAACCAAAACACTACAGAAATAAACTAAGTACACTTTTCAGGTGTATATTTATTCTTTTTGCACTGACATTATTGATACCCCTTGCATGAGCTTGCATTACGATCGGTGTACTATCAACTAAATAAAAGTTCTCATTCAATGTTAACATTGCAACGAAACCGAAACCCACAGAAATAAACTAATTACCGGATCCACGTGGCAGAAAATCCCTTCCCACAACGCTTTCCAACACCGATAATTTACCAGAACTCTAGAAATCAAAGGTACAAAAACAAAACGATAGATGAACAAAGGACATTCCAGATGCATAAACCACTCTCTCTCTTCTCTGTGTGTGAGATTACCTGTCCGCCAACGACGGCGACGGAAGGAAGAGCCTCCCAGAGGGACATTCCTTTGCCACCGTGATCGCCTAATACGGTGCACGCTCGTTGGATTCGGTTAACGAGACCGATGAGGCTCTCCATTGTCGCCATTTCTGGGGGACTCTTGATGCAGTTTTGAAGATCTGATCTGGACTTTTAAGATGGAAACGAGATCAATACCGATAAATAAAGAGCAACTGAGATCAAGGTGCGAAAGCAATGTGCATCTGAACGGGTACAGATGCAGATCAAAGAGGGCGGGTGTGTATATATATATATAGAGAGAGAGAGAGAGAGAGGAAACTCAAAAAACCGTTGATGATGTAAAAGGTGGTTGCAGTGGGGAAGAAATTTGGCACCAAATCTCCCCAAAGTCGAGCATGTGCCGCTAAAAGGCAATTCCAAGTGTCGCTAAAGAGTCCCCCCCCCCCCCCCCCCTATTGTTGACAATAGCATCGGATTAATCTCTCTATTTTAAAAGTCAAATGTGTTTAAACATGTGTCTACACATTTTCATGACTAAAATACCCTTTGATCTGCTCCATATTACTAGTTACCCGCATGTTCTCAAACCAATCAACCCCGTGCCAATCGCTCAAGCCATCACCAAGCGGTGCCATACAACTAAAAAAGAAAAAAACCGTTGCTTCTCTTACACCAACCTCCCTCCCCCCCCCCCCCCTCATACACACACATGTGTTGCCTCAACAATGGCATGTGAAGAACCATCCACACATAAGATCTACCAGACTGTTAAAGTGGTGAATCTAACATCAAATGATTCTTGCTTTCTGGGATTCGTACTCGAAGTTACAAGACTTCACATGCAGGTCAGTTTTTTTTTTAATTGATAGAATCGCAAACAATCTATTCTCCCTTTTGATTCTTCTGCGCATATAGTATGTTCTTCCATGTCATGTTTATCAATGACGCATTCGATCAATCTATCACACATCCTATTGCTTCATTTGCGACCACCGCCAGCCCCTCAAGCACAACATGTTGACATACTTGAAACCCACTGTTTTTAATTGTATGCATAGACATATTAGTTTTGGTTACTACATGCAGTTCTCTCCTTTTGTGTCTCCTTCACGCATTTCCTGCCTGAATGTTAATCAAAGAGCTTCATGCTATATTTCCCAGGAGCTTCATGGTATATTTCCCTTAACCATTGCACGGAAGGTGTTTAAAGATATGCAATAGCACAAACCGTTACTTTGCGCCTTCTAAGCACCTCGCACTTGTCTTGATTGGGTTCCAAGTTACCAAACTGTCTTAACCAGTGCTTACGACATTTTCTAATTAGTTTTTGTTCTTAGCATTGACGTAGTAAAAAGAAAATCTAAGAATCATATGGAAAATTACAAAAGCTTAGGAAAAATGTTGTTTCACATTATGCCCTGGGTGGACAAGAAACATGGAATTTGTTGATATCTTTTTTTTTTTTGGTTTGAGGATTTGCGTAGGAAAAAGAGGATTTAAGTATCTTCATTAAACTGTCTTACCCAATGCTTGAGGAATTTGCTAATTAGTCTTGGTTTTGAGGATTCACATATGAAGATGTCATGTGTTTGGTAAAATGCCATTTTCGTGTGAATTTCTTAGGCCAAGGACATGCCAATAAACGGGTGATGTTTAGTAGGGAATGGAGGAAATACTAATGGCTTGCCAAGAATTGTGTTAAGAGAGGATCCAAATCGCATTAATACGGTCAATGGCACAAAACTCTTAGATACAAGTGATATACAAAGGTGGAGATGAACACTACAAAAGTGGAGCTTGTGTTAGCTATGAGCTCTCACTGTTGGGTTTGGTGACCATTCCATTCTTAGGCATTAAAGGTTCCATTAGTCAGAAATTCTCCAGTTCTATCCACCTTATTTAAATATAAACTTCATCATAATCATTACACTAGGCATGTCCATATGCTCTACCTACATACTTGTTATCATTAAAACTTTGGTGTTTCATAATCCAGTAAAGAGAGAGTTAAACTACCATACTTTTGTGGTTACTCTTGTCATCATGCTTGGTAATTGTGAGGAACCGTGTTAAAAAATGGTTTGCAACTTATAGTATCAGCAATTGAGTGGTACGTATATAGAGAATAATTTTGTAAAATATCTTATCAGCCAATGGTGAGTGGGGCTGAGATCTGGCACTATGGATAGATACTTGTGGGAGAGACGTCGAAGCGTCGGAGGGAACAAAACCTTTTTAAAGTATCGTGATATGGGGTAACACCATCCAATATGCTATTTATCATGCTTCTCACAGTCATGCCCCAAATCTGACAGCCCTGTGAATTGGTGTGGCGCGTGACTTATAGTGCTCTCTCAAAAGCAATTCCTGCTTTGGATGCTTATATGACATGCTTTTGCCAACCAACATGTTAGTCTGACAAAACTTGTGCTATTGCAAGAACCTTTCTTTAGCCAACATATTACTTTAGCAAAACTTCGATTATTGCAAGAAACTTTCTTTTAATGGTTTAGTAAGGAAAGTTATTGAATCTAAAGATATTAAATGTATTTTCTCATGATTTTGTAATCACAAGAACCTTGTCCACCTTTTAGTGACGCCTATTTCAACAACTCCACGACCTAATTAGGACCAAAAAAGAAACAATGAGAACAAATTTAGTATTTTTGACTCACCATATGTTTACATATTTTTCAAATACCAACTTCTTCTTTTAGTACATTTCAAAAACTTCAGCTCCATCTTTATGACTATTACCACGATTTTTTGAAATTTGTTGCACTATTTGTGAAAAGTTTAACAAGCAATGTGAAAAGATTCAGAAAAAAGCCAATACTCAGTTTTTTATGACTACCAAACTTGAATCATGGGGTTTGGAACATCACTGCAAGAGAGAAAATACTAAAAATTGTCCTCAATGATGTTTGATATCAATTTTCTAATGCTGTAATTCGATTGACAACTTTGGAGAATCATATCTTACGTTAATGACATTGAAGTTCTGTTGTTATTATATTGTCGATTCGACATATTTTCTAACACTTTTGTGACTTGTCATGTGTTTACTGTTGCCGTAGAAATTTGTGGGCTTGGTTGTTGGCAATTCTCTATCACATATTAAGAGTTGCAGGTTTGGACACAGCTGCACAAAGGAACGCAATAGTATGTGCATCGTAGACTTTCTTCTACTGTAGCATCTTAGATTTTCTTCTACTGCAGCATCTTTGTTGGAAATTTAAAAAATGTTGAGAATTATCCTTAAATGATTATATATAGT
Organism: Escallonia herrerae; assembly: GCA_033070095.1. NCBI lineage: Eukaryota > Viridiplantae > Streptophyta > Magnoliopsida > Escalloniales > Escalloniaceae > Escallonia > Escallonia herrerae. The sequence goes on from JAVXUP010000462.1 coordinate 179,436, forward strand.
TGCAGGAGAGCTGAAAAAACCATGACCCGATGTATATTACAAGGTTGGTACATATAATCTTATGATTCATCTGTTTAGTTCTTAACCTTCTTATAATTCTCACTCTGCTTGCATAAAGCGTCTATTTTTGTAAAAGACCAACAACTGGAAGTTCATATTATTATTGTTCTTAATGGATTATGCTCCCCAAACTATATCAGTTACAAGGTTACCTCCCTGAGGCAACGCAGATTATGAGATAGTAAATTTGAAAGGACATAGAAAATAGCTTATAGCTGCGTGGAAACAGTCTTTAGTCCAGATTTTATGGAGCACGACTTTGACTTAGTTTTGCTACAATAAGCTTGCTCCCGCTTGCGAGGGGGAGGGAGGAATAAACAAGACAAATAGCCCTGGCTGCTGATTTTTGAGACCTTGAAAAGTAACAACACTGCATAAAGTTACCTTCGTCAATTAGAACAGGTTTTAAGGGTTGTTTACTCCTGAATGAATAGTTAGCTCAAGGAGAACTCTTAGCTGACATTTCAGACCACTTAATTCCCTTTGTCATTGTCAGTCCCAATAGAAACTAAGTGGGCTACAATCCTAGATTATGTTTGGATGTTGGCCTACTAATAAGATTATGCTTGGATGTTTGCTTACAGTGGCATGAATCTGGTTACTTGGTATGAAATAGATCCAACTTAGTGTATACGCGAATTGCTTTCTCAATTATTTTTGGATGATTTGGGGTTTAAGTATAGTCTTGTTTAAGTTTGGTGGGATTACAAATTACTTTTTCTGAGGCGGGTAGTTTGTTACGATTTTATACGAGACTACATAAGATTATTTCACCGCAGATTATTTGAACTATCATAGACTTAGCAGCTTATGATTTTCTCCTACATTTGGCAATGAGGAAGTTGTAGACCATCGAGAATCTTGTGCCTGCTAAGGAAATGGTGGAAGGTAGCTTAGAGAACTGACAAGAGGCTTTAGAAAATTAAGAAAAAAATGTCTAAAGACTAGAGATTTATTAACCAGTGATTGTCATTGCTGCTTTAAAGGCATAAGTCAAACCAAAGAACTAAAGAAAAGAAAATGGTTCTATGATTGTTTAGCCTTATTTATTGGAAGCAGTAATGATATGTTAGACTCATTACTATAAAAAGAAAGAGGCCGCTGTCAAAATAATCGCTTAACGACTTGGCCACGTATGGCTTTCTCTTCACACAATTAGAAAGACTAAAGTAATATTTCTCTGCTCTTAGTACCAGGTGTTCATCTCAATCGACCAACAGCCCCACCCGGTGATCATCAGTGCACGATACTTTAGTTTGAAATTTGGCAATAGCTTGATAGGAGAAAATAACTTTCTTTGTAAGCCATATTCGTCTATCCTGTTTACACAAGACATTCTATTTATGGGCCAAGCGGTTAAAGAACAATGCTTATATGTCTCTAGTGGTGTCTTCTACATCTTTGCTGCATTTCTAGGTTAAGAGGTGTGGTTAGGATCCAAGGCATCACCAATGGACTGCTACTCCTCTCTTTCTTTGCTTTCTTTCCTTAGGCATCTTTGTTGCGTCAAAATCCTTATTTTTCATCTCATTCTAGATAATTTATCAGGAAATTGCAAACTAGAATGAATGAGATACCTTGCCAATTGGTCATTAAACTGAAGTGAGCCTCAGATTTTGTTATGTCTAAAGCTATTTATTACATTGATTCCAAACATTTTGTGTTATTTTTCTGCTTTGTAGTATGATTACAGATTTGAAAAAAAGTTATGTCTCTTGGAGGATTATGTGATCTCTATGCAGAGAGTTATACTATAGCTAATGTTAGTTTTGAATGCTTTATAAAGAAAATGGTGCCATTTTGGATTGACAATATTCGTAGGCGTTGTGTGTGTGTGTAAGTATGCACGCGTCATCTAATTTTCTTATAATTGTGTCAGATAATAGGTATTCTCAGAAATTTTGGAAAACCAAGCACATTGGCCACTACTGGTTCCACAGCTAGCTTTGAATATCCAAGCACTTGACCAAAGGTATGCCTCCATTTCAGCCATCAAGTAGTTTATAATCTTTTTAGGGGACTTCGAGAATTTTCTGCATTAGCATTACATTTGTCTAGATATGGGTGATTCTACGTGGTTTGGTAAGAAAATTTAGGCATCTTGAATTACATATTTCAAGGGTGATTACAACATCCATTTCTGGGATTGCATTTCAGAAGCTATTCGATCATGCTAAAAGGAAATGCCTAACTTGGGACTAAAAAAATTTATGCGGAGTGGCTATACAAATTAGAAGAAAAAGGAGAATAAGGCAAGAAAGAGTGTTTCTCTTTTCTTTTTTCCCCCTTAAGTAAAGAGAAGAACTCCCATTTAAAAAAGCTCTTTATTGAGCCAAAATAAAGCAGGCTTAGTGGCAAATAAAAAAGGGATTCTTCTCATAGGGACCCTCTTGTGCTTAGATGCTTTTATTGCTTTCAGTGTATGGCTTTGGTTATCCTTCCTCGGGCCTTCAAGTTTTTTTGACCGCTAAGAAATCACAAATTGATCTTAACATCATGCTTTGCATACCAAAATAGCTAAGGAAACATGTTGCGTATCTTGCTGATGAATTAAGAAGTCTTAGAGCTCTCCTACCATAGGCATCATAAACTTGTTAGGGCTTGGCATTTCTGGTCTAAAGTGGGGACCTAATGCTTAATATGCTTTCACACACTTTTCATTGATAGATTGAAGGTTGTTCTCATCTCTAATATTTCTTTCTATAACATGTTTTGAATTTTATGGCTTCCATCTAAGATTTTGCATGCCGTAATTTAGCTACTACACCACCTGTTTACATGTAAGTTTCAGAGATTAGCCCTTTTTTTCGTTTCTATTCTTGTTTCTTGCTTTTACCCTGTTACAATTTGCACGTAGGAGTTCTCTAGCATGAGATATTGGCCGTGAAGGGCAATATCTGAGTGGTTTGGTTTGAGCATTGAAAGGCACATGATGATTTGTTTGTTTGTATGCCCACAGTGTAGCCTTTTTGCCTATTCCACTTTCTGGTAACATTTTCCATGTATTGGTTCTCTAGCGTCACATATTGCATATGTTTTTGAGGGACAACGTCATGGTTTTTAGTGAGGCTGGTGAATTCCTTTTTTATTATTACAAAATGCAACCTATGGTTTGAACATGAGATAATTAGTCATCGGTATCTCGCCGAAAACTGAAATTTGGGACATGAATAGGGAATTCATTTTTCATCATAAAATGCTACCTATCTTTTTGCACATGTAATTATTACTTACAAAACTGCAGTTGTTTTCCATATATAGGGATATCGGGTAACACAATTCAATCTCCCATAGATTTAATATATTTAGGCCATCTATAACTTCTGACGACAAACCTCTTCCAAACTTTTTCAGAATCCAAAGAGTCATAGTACCTTTAATGACCAACCTTTAAGAAATGCGATTGAAATAACATGTAACGCCCTTTATTTCTTTTCTAATGTTATTCTGTTTTTTGTTGAATTTGCTGCATTTTAACGTTTTTCCTTCTTGATCATGGCTATTGTGCAGCCAAAAATAGCAAAAACAATGTGCATGCGACAGCTGTCGACAGGGTACAACTTTAGAACATGCCCAACATGTTATGCGTGGAGTGCAACAGAAAAGTCTTCGACCAAAGCGAAGAGACAATTTTGTTGGACGAGAGAAGAGAGGCACAAACATGTTGAGATAAGCATTCTAACCGGATTTTTCTAATGAGGCAGAACAATGTTCCAAAAAACCCTCTAATTTGTGAGACTTAGCTATCCAATTCTTCGCGAAGATATATATTCATGAAATCATGATGGCATTTGGGTGGTTTTCAAGACGAAATCAAATGTTCTAAATAAGTATAATGTTCGATCAATCCGTGAGCATAAATATTTGCATCATTTGGTTTGTCAAAACTAATTCGACTTAATTACATGCAATCATTAAGGTTTTGAACAGGCGTAACAGAGACTTCTTTTTCTTGTCGTATAGTTCGTTTTTTTTATACCCTTCTTAAATCTAACACAATAGTTCGCATGAATACAAGATTGTCAAGAGCATTGTATGACATCTTTTCGATGTCTTGAAGCAATTTTAAACTTCGTGTATGGCATCCAAGCTTGAGGCATGAGTACCTTTCAAACATGGAATACAAGCTTTATGCATTTCATAAAGATCTTACATCCATGTGTGGATGCAATTGCTCTATATTCTTATGATATAATTTCTTTTCCATTAATAGTTTTTGTTTTGATATATCTAGGATGTTTGCTCCAATTAAATTAATGAACATTAATGTGTATTCCTACATCTTACTGAAATTGGTTCATAGTTGGTTTCTTAATTTTATGCACCTCCTTGGTATCAAATGGGGTTGCTCTTATTTCTTATCATCATTGATTGTACTTTGCTGGAAATATTTTTCGTTTGATTTTTTATACTTTTTGGTACTTCTAATTTTGACATATGATTTGACAATAATGCATATATAAGGACCTTTTTACATTAGATATGCGATCATGTTTGTACATGCTTATGTTAGAGAGTTTGTTAATGGTGATAGTAATCATTTTATTTGATCTCAAATGAAGTTGCGTGACTAGACTAAGTGGTGGCTTTGGTTTGTGTTTTTCAAATTGATAAAAGGATGTTATATGTTCGATAAGAAATGTTGTTGTTTATCAAGGAGAAACAACGTGATAACAAAGATTTCCTTATGAATTTTGGATATTGATCTTTTAGTACAATTGGCGTGTTTTTCTCATTCACGTGTTCAGTTACTTTTATCCATGATGCTAACCAAGTGTTCACCTTGTAAACATATACTGTAGTTTAGTAAAATTGTATGTAAATGACTCTATGCCTTTTCAAGAAATATAGACCACTGCATATACAAACTATCCACGTGCATCACATGTACACCACAACTAGTCAGTGATAAGTTTCTGCTTAGTAACAATTTTTCTCGAAAAAGAACAGTAAACTGCTTTATTGTTTTATTTATTTAATTAAGAGTATAAAAGATCATTTATATAAAGGGGTGGATCCCTGCTAATGAGGTAATAAAAGAGTTATTATCGCCTCAATAGTTGTCACAAAAGTATAGAGAGTATCTTTTTCTTTTCTCCATACAAAGAAGGTTTTGAAAAAGGAAGTGGCTCACCAGCCTACAAGATGCATGAAATTCAGCATAGTAATCTGGTGGGCTATAAGCCCAATTGATGGCGAAGTCCAATGCAATTGCTGATCGAGACGAACATATAGTACATACAATGTCTCCGCACATAGAGTACTAAAGGAATTTAGGCACGTACGTGCTGTAGCATTTTATCTGTAACAATTTTAGCGAGAAAAGATTATCGATAAAAGTATTTTATCATTGTTAATGATAAACTTTTATCGTTAAGTATATTTAACGATATTTTTTTATTTCAGTAAATGTGTTGTATAACAGAGGATCTTAGTATCAGCATATTTTTAAAACTTCAAAACTTTTGCATGAAGCAATCGAATTTAGTCTTCTAATTCCCAGAGTTCATTCAGTTGGTCAAACAAGTCAAATTTCATAAGTACATGTACAGAATTGGATTCCTTTCGTCCAACTTATGTGATGGAAAGAAAATGTATTATGCTATGGAAGTATATAACATCAAAATACATCAAGACGTCCAATCACTTTGAATCTAATTAATACCAGTTTTAACTCCATGCGTTACAAAAGGAAGAAACAATCAGCAAGACGTTTATTGATAAAGCTCGTGTCCATATGCCTGATAGTAGTAATAACAATTATGGCAGTAATAAGATGTTTGATTTTACTTTTTTATACAATTTTTCTTCTATTTTTTAACAGTAAAATGGAACTTTAGTAACACTTGTTAGCTTTTAAATTGACAACTAATGAAGAAGTGAATTAGCAAAAATGTTAGAGATAGTATTTTCTAAATAATGAGAATAACAATACCAATAACCCGTATCTGAAATTTGTATTAATAAAGGTCATCTATAAGGGAATAAAATATAGATAAAAATAATACAAAATAAAATGAGGGGTAATTTATATATACTCTGCGAGTGAGTATGTGAGTGTTCACAATCTATTCTGATCGCACCCAAAGGCCCACTAGGGGTCCCATTTCGAATGACACGTCCACACAAGCAATATTTTATAACCAGTTAAGGTGCACGCTCAAGTCACTTGCACTTCTCACTTTTTTTACGTGACTTCGTCACCAAGAAACTCATCCTTCAGAGACTGCTCATCACGCTCCGACCGTCGCACTTTGTCTGTCGGCACACCTTGCGTCTACCGAAGGAAGTCGGCCTTGGCCTCCCCCTTAGGGTTGGCCTCGGCCTCCCCCAATGGTTGGCCTTGGCCTTCCCCCAAAGGGACTTCCATACTTAGCATCTTCACTACTCTTTAAGGGCTCGGACGTCGGACGTCACTCTGCGACCCCCGTCGCCCTGACGTCACTCCGCGACCCCCATCGCCGTCCCTTGGCACCATACGCACTCCGTCACACCCATGCGCCACGCCACTAACACAGACGTGCCCCCGACACCTTACTCACTCTGTCGTGCCCCTGTGCCGCGCTGCTGATACAGCTATGCCCCTAGGCTCCCTGTCACACTACAGTGCCCTCGGCAACATACACACTCCGTCGCGCCCATGCGCTGCGCCATCTCCATGACATGTGCCCCGGGCACCATACACACTCCGCCACACCCATTCACCGCGCCACTGATACCATCGCGCCCCCTGGCTCCCTGTCACACTACAGTTCCCTTGGCACAATACACACTTTGTCGCGCCCATGCGCCGTGACACTGACACAGTCGTGCCCCCTGGCTCTCTGTCACACTACCATGCTCCTTGCATCGGTCCATCCTTTCACCACACCATGCGCACCTTGCCTTGGTCGTGGAACATGCTTCGACCCACTCTCCGGAGTGTGCAGCATCCTGCGGGGATAGGCGACTCCTCCGGGACACTATCTCCGCCAAGGAGCTCCTCAACTCCCCTTCTGCCAGGTAGACGGCTCCTCCAAAATGCTACCTGGCCCGTCGGGTAGACGGATCCTTTAGGATGCTACCTTGACGCGCTCCGAGTGCTCCGGCACAAGGACTCACCGCAGGGATAAGCGACTCCTCCGGGACACTATCTCCGCCAGGGAGCTCTTCAACTCCCCTTCCGCCAAGTAGACAGCTCCTCCGGGATGCTACCTCTGCTAATCGGGTAGACGGCTCTTCCAGGATGCTACCTTGACGCGCTCCAAGTGCTCCGGCACAAGGACTCACCTGCAGGGATAGACGATTCCTCCGGGACACTATCTCTGCCAGGGAGCTTTTCAACTCCCCTTCTGCCAGGTAGGCGGCTCCTCCGGGATGCTACCTTGGCCAGTCTGGTAGACGGCTCCTCCAAGATGCTACCTTGAGGCGCTCCAAGTGCTTCGGCACAAGGACTCACCCGCTGGGATAGGCGACTTCTCCGGGACACTATCTCCGCCAGGGAGCTTTTAACTCCCCTCTGCCAGGTAGACGGCTCCTCTGGGATGCTACCTCGGCCGGCCTGGTAGACAGCTCCTCTGTGACGCTACCTCGGCTGGCCAGGTTGACGGCTCTTCCGGGATGCTACCTCGACCTGCGGAATAGGCGACTCCTCTGGGACACTATCTCCGTTAACAAGGACTCACCTGCGGGGATAGGCAACTCCTCTGGGACACAATCTCCGCCAGTGAGTTTTTCAACTCCCCTTCCGCCAGGTAGACGGCTTCTCTGGGATGCTACCTTGACACGCTCCGAGTGCTCCGGCACAAGGACTCACCCGCGGAGATAGGTGACTCCTCCGGGACACTATCTCCGCCAGGGAGCTCTACAACTCCCCTTCCGCCAGATAGATGGCTCCTCCGAGATGGTACCTCGGCCAGTCGGGTAGACTGTTCCTCAAAATACTACCTTGACGCGCTTCGAGTGCTCCGGCACAAGGACTCACCCGCTGGGATAGGCGACTACTCCGGGACACTATCTCCGCCAAAGAGCTTTTCAACTCCCCTTCTGACATGCAGACGGCCAGTCAGGTAGACGACTCCTCCTGGATGCTACCTTGACGCGCTCCAAGTGCTCTGGCATAAGAACTCACCCGCGGGGATAGGCGACTCCTCCAGGACACTTTCTTCTCCAGGGAGCTTTTTAACTCCCCTTCGGCCAAGTAGACGGCTCCTCCAGGATGCTACCTCGGCCGGCCAGGTAGACGACTCCTCCGGGATGTTACCTCTGCCTGTGGAATAGGCGACTCCTCCAGGACATTATCTCCGTCATGGAGGTCTTCAACTCCCCTTCCGCCAGGTAAACGGATCCTCTGGAATGCTACTTGGCCCGTCGGGTAGATAGCTCCTCCGGGATACTACCTTGACGAGCTCCAACTGCTCTAGCACAAGGACTCACCCGTGGGATAGGCAACTTCTCCAGGACACTATCTCTGCCAGGGTGTCTTCGTGACTGGCCTACGTGCTCCGGCACTGGGGGCTTGCGTTGGCACTCCTATGGACTATGACCCCCGGGTCACTCCGAGACGGGAGCTGGTCCTCAGTGGGCATCTTGCCTAGTCTACCTGGTAGTTGCGCGTCGGGTCTTCCCCACCACTGCCTGGCCTGTAGGACTCTACAAGGGCTTGGGTTGGTGGCTAGATCAATGGGGTTCTCTGGCCACACCGACGCTGTAGGAGCCAATCTTTCCAGACAGATAGAGCGACGTTGTGCGAGGCAGGCCGGGTGAATATGCGATTCGACAGTCCGTGGAGCACCGACAGCTGTGGGCCCCTCGGTGATGTGTCACTCCTAGGGAGCGCCACGTGTCGCGTGATGACATCATCATCTCAAAGAGGTCTTGAGAATTTATTTCAAGGACTTCAGATTTTTAGATTCACGGAACTCTGACATTTTCACTTTCTCACTCTAGAATCCTAGAGAGAGAAACATACAGGACCCTGACTCTGGACCTAAGCATCGGACTGTGACTGTCGTCATGTATTCACCCTACGCCATCGCCCTCACAGCACTGCCACCCTCAGGCTCTATCTGGGAAGCCCTTGCTGTGTCCCACATCATCAGACTTGGCATCTGACTCGGACTACATTCCTTGTGACACCTCCACGTCGACTGCGAACCCACTTTCCTTGGCATCAGTGAGTGTGCTCGCGAGCGAATGAGCGAAAGAGAGACTTACAACGAAATAAAGGGAGAGAGATTGCAATATTATGCTATTTCTTCCATGGTCAGTAAAATGGAACTTTAGAACTTTAGTAATAATTGTTAGCTTTTCAGCAACAAAGTGAATCAGTATAAAATGGTAAAGGTTTCTTATAATAATATAATTTATAAATAATTATAATTCATGTTTCAAGATTTTTATTAATAATGGCTATCACTAACAGAATAAAAGATATATAAAAATGATAGAAGATCAAATGAGGGATAATTTATACATAAATGCGTGCGTGTGTTACTAACAATGAAAGAAAATGAGGGAGATTGAAGTATTGGGCTTGCCTAAAATGTAAAAGAGATGTATGATTTGAGGTGAAGCATAAATTTGAAGCTGAGAGAGGAAGAGAGTTTATAAAAAAACTTAGGAATTTTTAGGATTGCAAACTAATAATAAAACTATTAGTTGGGACATGTTGACATAAAAGAGAGAGAAATGTGAATTTGATTTATTCAATTTTAAATCGTAATATAATAGATATCCTAAGTAGAAAAAGAGAATATTAACATTCTTTCAACTTCGACTTTACTATATCTATATATATATAATAAAACTAAAGTTGAAATAAAGTTAATATTCACGTCCTATTTGGCATATATGTTATTTTGCCATTTGAAATTTAACCACTCAAATTGGTTTCACATTTCTCTCTCTTTCATGTCAATATGTCCCACTTAAGAACTTTATTATAGGCTTGCAATTCCACTAATTCTTAGAATTTTTTCAAAAGAGTCTTTCAAGTCACTTCATTTCAAATATAAAAACTATTCAAAATAGTCTTTCATTTCATTTCATTTCTGAGTTCGAGTCAAAGACCAAAATGTAGGTCGCCACCCGTAGGGCCCGGTCAAATTACAATTGTATTGATTATGGTTCGTCCGATCAGATACATAGGCATTTAACTTCCGTTGTCAAATTTAAACCAATAATACAGTATTAAAACTAGGGTTTGTTTTATTGCATATTGATGTGTTTAAGGCCAAAAATCACTGAACATAAAATGAAGGCCTATTAGAGTATAGCGTGCGTCTAACATCTTCATGTCGTGTAACTTAATCCCCGAATACATTTCTCTGTTTTCAATATATTAGTAGTCTCTAAACGTTTTACAATTTTATAAAGGTTTTTCTTATTTTCTCTTTTGTTCATAAAATAAGGTGGCGACTCCTAATTTTAGACCTTTCTCAAGGTCAAGATTTCTTTTTCAAAGCAGTTCGTTACAATGGGCTTTATCAGTGAATATCTTGATGGTTGTGCTCTCATGTGTAACACACTAGGATCAAACTAGTTATAATATGGATACCAAAATTACAAATAAGATTAGGGATCCCCTAGACTATAACTGTTCTCCTTTGTTTTGCCTCTTTTGAAGTATTCAAAGCTTAAGTTGCATCTTACCTATGACTTGGATCCGAAACTACATATCTTTTCCACGGAAGCTAACAAATTTGGTACGCGTCATATTTGAGAGACGAGTAGAATTTCAAGGCAAATGGAAAGGTAATTATTTTCTTGACAACTATATCCACGATGGATAGTTAGAACATTACACCCCCGTAGAAGTGGATTTTTTCTTGGTTTACTTTTTGTGAATATCTACGCAATGTATGGTAAGTGGAGAAAGAAGTCTCTTTATAATTAATGCATAGTCTCCAAGTTTTATCCTCCTTTTTAGCAAGTAGCTTTGAGGATGAGAAAGGTGAGTTACTTCATTGGTATTCCAAAGTCTTGCAATTCATTAATGATCTTCTCAATTTCTGCTTTTTGAGCATATGAGACTATCTATGGCCTAAGACTGATTGGTTAGGCATTTGGCATCGGACAAATGGTGTGATTATTGATATAGCCAAAAATACACTCCTAATCGGTAGGTGACACGTGTCAGGGTTGACTCATATTCAGTTTAGTCAATAACGGATTGGTGGTTAGCATATTGGTGGAGTTAGGATTCAAAAGGGTCCTAACGAAATGAGCAAGGATCGTGACATGATCCTTAAGGATCCTAACACGATCTTAACATATTTGACCTAAGGCCCCATCGTCAGAATCGTAGTCCTAATACGGTTCTTCCAGCTACAGCTATATAAAGGGTATTACCTTCAGGTACGCAGATAACTTCACAGACATACACAGTGTGTCTAATTGCTTCTTAGAGTTCTAACCTATTAGCTGAACTCCGACTTAAGCATCGGAGAGTTCCCTGCTGGAAACCCTACCCAGCGGTCACTTTGTATTTTGTCTTACAGGTCAATTCTCCAGTCGTGGTTCTAGATTAAACTTTTAGTAGCAACAAATTGGCGCCATCCCTGGGACCATGATAGGGAACATGTCCAATCATTCATCCTCCGGTGACTCTCCTATCATCCACTCCAACCGAGATCGTAACATGTGATCAAATAGCACTCATCAACCTAATCGCTCTCATGGTCGACGTTCGATACACTCTCACCGTCGTACCGGCTCTGCTGAAGATGTTCATGTTAACATAACTTTTGCCACTACCGAGTTGGGCAATGGATCTCAAAGAAACTAGTCAAAGACTACAATCTTGAAGAACGATGGCCTTCATCACCGTCTCAATCGTAAGCTGTTTAAGATGCCATATGACCTCACGAGGGAAATTCATGAACTAAAGGATTTTGTAAACACGGTACAGAAGCCCTCAACGTAGGCATTGCTCAGCCTCACCATGATCCCAGTGATCTCTACTTCCTACTCTCCTCGCAATCGAGCTATGGTTGTAAATACAAGTCAGAAGCTGACCCGACATATCAACCAGAAGAGAAGAGCAAAAAACATGTCGCCAGGAGTGGTTCATTTTATTTTCAAGACTTAGCGTTCAATGTAGGCACATGAATACAACACCTAGATAAACATCTTGACGAACCGAATTCGTAACATGAATACAGCACTCTATGGATTTTCGAATCACCTAGTAACAGTTGAAGGAATTATTGCACTTCCCATCGATGTAGGCACACCTTTGGCCCAACCCAACTTGATGCTAGATTTCGTAGTTGTGAATATCATGTCAGCCTATAGCACCATACTTGAGCAGACCACTTTGCAGTTGAAGGCTATAGTGTTTACTTACCACTTGAAAACGAATTTCCCTATGAAGCATGGGTTAAGAAAGTGAAAGGCAACCAGGCAGTAGCCCGGCAGTGCTATTTAGCATCATGTCGAGCCCAGAAAAAAGAGGCCCTCATCATTGAAGACCTCAAAGACAAGACAAAGAAGCAAAGAGGCAAACCGTCCGAAGATATCTTAGAATTTGAGATCTGTCCTAGAAAAATAAAAAGACTGTTGGAATCAGGTTTAGCCTCAAGGAAGAACTTAAGCTCAAGCTTATTGATCTCTTACGGAGTTATGCAGACATCTTTGCTTGGACAGAGGCAGACATGCCCGGAATAGATCCTAAAGTGATCACACACCGGTTGAATGTTGACCCGGCTAAGAAACCTATCAAGCAAAAAAAGTAGACATTAGCACCAGAGAGGCAGGTAAAAATTGAAGAAGAAGTGGACAAGATAATGGACATTGGATTCATTAAAGAGATCCACTATCTAGACTGGATTGCCATGTTTTCATGGTCCCAAAATCAGGCAACTCGTGGCAAATATGCATAGTTTCATAGACCTTAACAGAGCGTGTCGAAAAGACAGCTACCTACTTCCTAAGATATATATATCCTTATCGATGCTACCTCAGGGCACAAGCTACTGGGCTTCATGGACGCTTAGTGTCACGACCCGAACCCACGGGTAAGCCCGTGTGCTAGGGACGAGACCAGCCGCAGACTCAGTCAGACAATTATTTTGGGTTCTACCAGGCCTTATTTAACTGTACACAATTCTAAAGTCAAACATTAACTAACACCATAACATAACTTCTAAAGAGGTATTTATAGATCTTTCAAAAATTATCTCTACCAAATTCTTCAATAATGACTGATATAATTTATTTAAAAGAAACCTCACGGAATTAAGCTACGAACAATTCTAGAACATAAACCAGTAGTTCTACAATTTCTTAAGAAACTTTAATCAACTTCCTAACGAGCATCTTCTGTGGCTTCATTTTCATTACCCTCATAGTACTCAGGTTCATCTAGGTGATCACCAGAAAACATTTATAAAAGAGGTGAGCTCGGGGCCCAGTAATACACATACCATATCCCTAAAATAAGTTTAGGGATTCATAAAGACATGCCACAGTTTCTCTTCGATTTAAAACCGGTAAACATTTTCACAGAAGATATATATATATATATATATATATATATATATACACACACACACACACACTTTATGAAAGCAATTCATCCAAGATTCTCAGAAATGAAGTATGACATCAAGAAGGCTATTTAACAACTATTCCAGCTCATTCCTTCCTGACTTAGGTATGTTGCGGTCAGCGTACATTCCTTCCTGACTAGGGCCCACAATCCCAACTCCACCCAGGATAAATATTATTTGGTCAGGGTATGTGCCCCCTGACTAGGGCCCATAATCCCTCCTTTGTCCGGGATACATTTAGTGTGGATGCAAGGATGAACCAAGAGCAACAGTACTATGCGTCAACGTATCGTCCCATTGACCAGGACCCAACAATCTAACTTTCTCTCCGTGGATATAGGGCACAACAACCAAGCCAGAAATACTATCTCATTCAACTTAAGCCAACTTTACAACACTAAACATTCCATGGCATTTTTTATGCATTTTCTCATCAACCAATTTACACAAGAAAAACAGTAGCAGGTCAAAGGCTTAAAAAAACTTCTAATTGAAATAAATCGTGTACTGATTGAACAGACCATGGCCTTTTTAACTCAAATTTTCATCGAATGATTTAACATGAAAACCTAAGCATTACAAGAACTTCAAAAACTTTTATTTGATTAAATCATGTATACATGTATATATTTTGCAAATAGAGTATATGGAGGAACATGGCAGGAGTACTTACCTCGCATAGTACTGTTGCTCGTGATTTGCCCTTACGTCCACAATAACATGTATCCTAGACAAATGAGGGATTGTGGGCCCTAGCCAGGGAGGCTCATACCCTGACCGAATAATATTTATCCCAGGTGGAGTAGGATTGTAGGCCCTAGTCAGAGCTATAAGTATAAACTGGAGAAGGAGCATTTGCTTCACAGAAACCCTTGTCCTTAAAAATTTCCAGAAAATTTTATACAAGTCATCCCGTTTCTGCCGTGCCGCTCCGCAGCCGTTTCCTTTCCTTTGGCAGCCATCATCTATAGCACACCATACCACGGCAACATGGCTGTTGTAATCTCTCTTACGCATAAACGGTCCTTCACTGAAGACCCATTACGCCACACCCACGGCTGTCCATCTCTCAGCAATATGACTATATATATGCATATAGAATTTATACACACCTAGAGACCTATGTACAACCATACCCGTAATATATTCACATAAACTTAAATTTCAAGTAAGCTTACCGAATGTTTCTCAAGCGCCGAAGGCCTCCTTCACTCCTTCTCTGCGCTCAGCTGCTTTTAGATGGTGTGTGATCTTTAGGGTCGGCTGATCCTAATCTCATATATATATATATATATGTGTGTGTGTGTGTGTGTGTGTGTGTGTGTGTGTGTGTGTATGTGTGTGTGTGGGTCGTGATCCATTGATAGCGCTAGCAAGTTGCTAACACTGTTTTGCCGTCCGCAACATAATGCAGCGGACGATAATTTACCGTCCGCTACATTATGTTGCGGACGGTGAAAAAATTTACTGCTGTGGCGGGAGATTTGGTCGTCCATTCTCGCCCATGGACTGCCAGATCGCGCTAGCAACTTGGGTTAAGTTGCTAGAGCTATCATTGTATCATCTCCATATATATATATATATATATATATATATATATATATATATATATATATATATATATATATATATATATATATATATATATATATATATATTCACACACACACGCACACAAAGTGAAAACTAGTTTTGACGAATTTTCATAAAAGTCCCCCAATTTTCATTAGTTAATTGAATTTTTGCCCCGACTTTATATTATTGCCAAAAGAAAGGACCCAATAACTACTTACGACATTTTACGTGTTAGAAAAATTATTAACAGTTTGTTGCGTTACTCGCTTCACCAATTGTTACTATAAGCCACTCTAAAATATCGATACTAACTAAAAGAAAATCGTCGCTAAAAATTTTCAAAATTTCACTCACACTAATCGTTACTAAAGGCTCAATTAACATCACATATAATAGCTATTATTTAATTTCAACTTATGCTTTCTAAAAAATTTGTCGTTAAAAGTTGCCGATAAAATATCGTTTATGCAAGTTGAAGTTAAATGTTGCGTGCAAAAATTGTCGCTAAAGAACTAAAATAACCAGCAAGAAATACCAAGGTTCGGGGTATTACATTATCACCCACTTATAAAAATTTCTTCCTCAAAATTTGGTGTCCTCATAACCATTTCTGATCTTAACCCAACATACACGTCAAATCTTTCTACATCCATTTAAACAATTCAAATACAGTTTTGAGCACTTTACAAAGTATACGTACGAAAGTCCTCAAGGTATAACTTGCAATTATCACACGACCCACCGATCAATATTACCTTAAGGAATCATAGGTTCCACCTCGGTATAAGTACTATCTCTTCTTTTAGATATATCTCCATTTGTACCATTAAATCGTTGTTATACTGTAAGGTCTAACCAACGTCCCATGGTAGTCAACTTCAAATGTTTCATCATACTAAAAAAAATTAGATCATACGTTGGGTTTTCAGAATCCAGATCATTACTTAAGCAGGTACAACGGGACCCAAGACTTGTCACGCCCCAAAATGGAAGCGTGGCTACTATTGAAGTTCTTAAAATGAAATATTAACTCACTATATCACTAGAAATACTAGGTATAGACGAAGCATCTGAATCCATTAAAAGAAAGGTCTCTATATAAGACTAAAATTAAAGAGAGCTCATTCTCTTAATAATCTCTTTTAGAAAGAAAATTTCGAACGCATGGCTTAGAACAATTACACAAATCCAATCTAATCAAATTGCCTACATCGGGGTAAAGTTCTCAAATATTTCACATACCAAAAGAAAATGCTCTTAACTTATGTTCGACTTAAACCACGGCCAAACTAAAATAACTTACTCAACCATTTTCGTTCATTAGAACCAATATTATATGCCTACAATACTAAATCAAGGATAAAAGGAATAGAAAGCACACCCGTAACCACTGGATTGGATGCCTGCGATTCCTGTTGGGTTTTTGCAAGAACCTTTGTTGTTGCCTGGGGTTTTGTTGCATCCTTATTTAGTTGACCCTGTGCTCCGATTCGAGGGCAATCCTTAACGAAACCCTCTTGTCCACATGAGAAACATTCCCTCATTTTCCACCCACAAAGTCGACCAGGATGAAAGTGATTACACCTGCGGCATGGCAACGATCTAGCTTCTCCACTCTTCCAAGGTGCTAAGTTCCTTTGAAAGTTCTTCTGTTGGACATTCCAAGTTTTGTGCAGTTCCTTTCGCGGAAAGGCGATATCTTCTTAAAGTCTATTTCTCGTTGTTGCGCTAATTCTACCATGCCTATTCCCTTCTCTGCCAGATGTAGGTGTCCATATGGCCCTAGAATGTGGATTCCTCAATGTCCTTAGGTTAGACCCTTAAGATTGCTTGGTTGACGATGTCTTCTGGGATAACGAGGAGTTTCCCTTGTCTATAAAAGGTTCGATAAGGGCTTCTTGTCTAGACATCCTACTGCTAAAGCAAAAGAGAGGTCGTCATATTATAGGCGTAATATATCTTGCTTATGTAATTAAGGAGTACTATGTGTTTGAAGTTCACTAACCAAAACCATGAGATCACCTAGTAGTGAATATTTCTCCCATCTATTTTTATTAGTCTGAAACCAAAATCAATACCATCAGGCAACCTATGAAGCATACCACTTGGACTTAGTCAATATGTTTAACCAATGTCTATGTGCACTTACACATCACACCCTCAGACTAAAAGCTCTGATCGTAATGCTTTCGTTGTGCATTCTAATACCTCAAGACAACCAATTCAAATTGTTGCCAAAATACAACATAGAGAAAAGTATTACCTTAAAAGTACCCAAAATATAGTTACACACATATATCACGCATCCACCAAAGTCTCTAATCTACCACTTCACTTTTATCTCTAAATCACATAATAGCCTATAGCCACTAGCTGTTAGAGCTATTCACAAGAAGATCATAATCCTATCCCTCAATCATCTTCTTTGGGTACTGTTTAAAATCTTTCAATTCGGAAGGAAAGTAGTATTGGTCAACTACTGCATGATTGGCCCAAATCTCAATTTTATGCTGAAACATCAGATAAAAAAATGGTCAAAACCTAGTCCACCTGTTCAAAGTCTAATCTCAATCGTAGATTATCTTAGGCTTAAGAGTCTACAGTATCTCAAGCTTAAGCCTTAACTACCACCAAACCGTACTGTTTTAGCTTCATAACAAATCACTTAACCTTTTCCTAAACTCGTAATAAGAACACGTAACAACGAATTCCTAAAATTACTTAGTCAAGACCTTTTCTTTTCCCATCCCACTCCACTCTCATTAGCCTAGATACGAGTCTACAGAATCATATACCTATGCTCTGATACCATTTCTGTCACGACCCAAACTCCACGGGTAAACCCGTGAGCTAGATTCGTGATCGGCCGCAGACTCAAACGAACATCCACTCAGGGCTCTGCCAGGCCTTATTTAAACCTGTATACAAATCTAGAGTCATGCATTAACTAACACCTTAACATGACTTCTAAAGAGATACGTATAGATTTTTACAAAATTGATCTCTACTAAATCCCTCCATAAATGACTGACATAAATTATCAAAAAGAAACCTCATGGAGATTTAAACTCTAAACAATTCTCAAAAACATAAAAAAATTAGTACTATGATTTCTCAAGAAACTTATTTTAACTTCCTAACGAGCATCTCCTACGACTCCATCCTCGTTACCCTCATAGTACTCGGGTTCATCTGAAAAATATTTATAAAAGGGGTGAGCATGGGGCCCAATAAGTACACATACCATATCCTTAAAATAGGTTTTGGGATTCATAAAAACATGCCATGGTTTCTCTTCGATTTAAAACTGGTAAACATTTTCACAGGAGATACTACACATATATATTTTATGAAAGCAATTCATCCAAGATTCTCAGAAATGAAGTATGACATCAAGAAGGCTCATTAACAACTATCACAATTCATCATAACCAAGGTATATTACGGTCAGTGTACGTTCCCCCCTGACTAAGGCCCATAATCCCTACTCCACCCGAGATAAATATTAGTCGGTCAGGGTATGCGTCCCTCTGACTAGGGCCCATAATCCCTCTTTCAGCTGAGAACATATTATTGTGGCGACGCAAGGGCGAACCACGAGCAACAGTATTGTGCGAGGTAAGTACTCCTACCATGTTCCTCCATATACTCTATTTGCAAAATATATACATGTATGCATGATTTAATCAAATCAAAGTTTTTGAAGTTCCTGTAATGTTTATGTTTTCATGTTAAATCATTTGATGAAAATTTGAGTTAAAAAGGCCATGGTCTGTTCTGTCAGTACATGATTTATTCCAATTAGAAGTTTTTTAAAGCCTTTGACATGCTACTATTTTTCTTGTTTAAATTGGTTGATGAGAAAATGCATCAAAAATGCCATGGAATGTTTAGTGTTCTAAAGTTGTCTTATGTTGAATGGAAGTCTATGCAGATTATATGTTTGTAAAGAGCACCAAAGCAGAATTCCATGTCGAGGACCTCAAGAAAACTTTCGACGTCCTAAGAAAATACAACATGAAGCTGAACCAGTCAAGGGCACATTTCGTGTTGCATAAGGAAAATTCCTAGGCTTAATGGTCTCCTAGCGTGGCATTGAGGCTAATCCATAGAAAATAAAGGCCATCCAAGCCATGATGCCCCCCAGAACCATCAAACAAGTCCAAAAGTTGACAGACAGAGTTGCAGCTCTGAGAAGATTCATGTCTAGATCTGCCGACCGATACTTACCCTTATTTAAAGCTATCAGGACAGCGAAAGACTTCACTTGGACAAACGAATGTCAAAAATCCTTTGAAGAGCTAATGGAGTACTTAGCATCTCCTCCTCTCCTTATTAAATCATCTTCGGGATAAGATTTATTTATCTACCTCTCTGTCAATGAAGTTGTAGTCAGTGCAGTTTAGTCGGAGAAGAGAACCACATCCAGAGACTAGTCTATTATGTGTGCAAGATATTATAAGACGTTAAAACAATATAACTGAAGATTAACAAGATGGCCCTAGCTCTCATCATATTAGAAAGGCGCCTTCGATCATACTTCCATTCTCACACAATAGTGGTCCTAAAGGACCAACCCTTGTGAAAGATCTTGCAAAACCCCAAGGCATCAAGAAGGTTGATCAAGTGGTCAGTTGAACTAGGAGAGTTTGATATCTATTATAGAGTGCACACCGCACTTAAGGCTCAAGCCTTAGCGGACTTCATAGTTGAGTGCAAAGTGCCTAAAGACCCCTCGCAATTGGTCATCTCTAAGGCCCCAGATCCGTGGGTTATTTACATGGATGGATCTTTAACACTTGGTAGCAAGATTTAAGAACTTCATTATATGTCAAATTTCTAGAGATAAAAATGCTCAAGCAAACTCATTGTCAAAGTTAGCCTATATGGATATTTCTGAATTTTGGTACAAAGTTTATATTGAGCTCCTCAAGAATCATAACAGCAGCCCCAAGGCTGACATTGAGGTGGTAGATCAAGAGCTTGTTGCGCGGATCTCGTTATTCAATACCTCTCCAGAGGAAAGTTACCCAATGAAAGGAACGAAGCATGCAATCTTTGTGCCAAGGCCTATCGATATGCTTTCGTAGAAGGAGCTTTGTATAAAAAAATCATTTAGCCTTTGGTATCTCAAGTGTTTGCGCCCAACAGCGTCTTTATACGCGCTACAAGAAGTACACAACGATATGCGGACGGCAACTTGGAAGAAACTTGGTGTAGAAAATAATAAGGCAAGGATATTATTGGTCAGGGATGCAAAAAAGATGCAATCATGTTATTGTGGATGTGCGACAAATGCTAGAAAATTCCACTTCTTTCTCACATATCGACCACCCTTCTTAGATCAGTGGTGTCACCAATCCCCTTTGCTATGTGGGGGATGGATATTCTGGGCCCATTTCCTATGGCTTCAAGACACAGTGGCAATTTGTGATAGTCGCCATTGACTATTTCAAAAAGTGGGCTGAGGCCGAAGCACCGGAAACCATCACATCAGCTAAGTGCGAAGACTTCTTTTGGGCGAGTGTTGTATGCTGCTTTGGTGTACCAAGGCCCTTGTCACTGATAAGGGAAAATTTTATAATGCCAACTTCTGGAGATTTGGTGATAATATGTCAATTGACCTCTGCTTCACTTATGTGCCCAAACTGAAAATATGAATTGCAACATCTTACATGAACTGAAGAAAAAGCTGGATGATGCCAAAGGGGCATAGGTAGATGAACTCCATAAAGTACTTTGGGCATAAAGAACCACTCCATACTCTGTCACGGGAGAAACACCCTTCCTCTTTTGCTTTGGGGCAGAAGCCTTATTGCCTGTTAAAGTCGGACTCCACAATGCGGACTCTTCATTTCGAGAAAGAGCATAATGAAGTCAATCTTAGACGAGGCTCGGGCTCAATTCCACGAGCATTCTGTATTCATCAAGCAAAGGGTCACTTGCTAATATAATCAACGGGTTCGCTTGAAGTTCCTTCGTGTTGGCAACCTAAGCCTTCGTAAGCTGGAAGTGTCTGACCCAAAGTCAGCCACCGGAAAGTTGTCTCCAAATTGGAAAGGGCCCAATCATGTTTCAAAAGTACTCAAGCCGAGCATATATGCTTTGGAAACACTCTCCGAAGATACTATCTCTTGCACTGGAATGCAGAAAACGTTCGCCACTACCACCAGTAGCATCTTGCCCCAAGGCAAAACACTCCTTTTTTTTAGAGGGGGGTAGGGGCGGCGACCTTCTCCACCTCGGAGTAAGACTTCAAATTTTTTCCCTAACTTGTAGGCTAGTTCTCAAATTTGTTAACAGCTAGAGAAATAAATAGAATGACATCAATCCCCTATATAGTTTTGATCTTTTTGTCCAAGAAAAAAGTCTTCTTTTTTCCTTCTGAGCATAATTTTAGTACTATAATCTTCATACAGTTTATCTCCTGGCACACTCTTGTCCAAGCAGAGGGCCAAATAAACACCCTCGTAAGATTTTCAAGTTCTCAAGAACACAAGAGCCTCCAAGATGTACCCTTCTTCAAAGAGTGGTATTAGAGGTCTTAAGATAGAACTCAAGTACTATCTAAACTGTTTAGCTTGTGGGATTTCATCACCCCACCACACTTTGCAAATTTAAAGCTTGGCGAGCGAGAGTGTTAGGCCTCTTTCCTAGCTCTTGATTGATGATAAGAATTTGCGGCAAAGTAAACATACATGCAAGTAGATGTGGACTGAACAAGCTCATGGACACATGACCGCATTGACCAATACCCTCTATAAGGGTGTCACAAATAGCATAGATAATGAAATCCCTCAAGGTGTATCAAAATTACTTAAACAAAATATCATTGATTACATCCAAAAGAGCCTAGAGTATAGAAAGACCAAATATCTGATTTAAGACTCAGGGACATCTTCGGGCTGATCATCCTTCTTGACCTGAGAAGTTCTTGACCTAAGAAGCTAAATCACCAGCCTCAGAATGTGCAACCGTCTTTCATGTAGACATATCGAACAACAAGCACAACGAATTCATCCAAGGGAATATCAGGAAACCATTGGGCTAATATCTCTTTGGCATTTTGGAAACCCAACTCAAAGATTTCTGAGCATCTTCGCTGCACTTCTTGAGCAACTCGTCACCAGTGTATTCATCATCGTGATCTTGAATGCCCTATTCCCAAGCCTTGGCCTCCTTCTTCTTCATCCTCTCACATCTCTTTTCAATGTTGCTAATTTTGAAAAAGAATTTCATTATTTTGGCCACTATCCTACGCATGCTTCAAAGACTCTTCAGCTTTGGCAAGCGTGTCTCTCTTATCCTGTCTGGCCTTGGCGGCTACTTCCCTAGCCATCTCAAATCGAGACAACATCTAGCTGCCATAGGCTTAAATTTGGAAACTCAAAATGGCGACCAAGTATGCATCAAAATGGCCTTTGAATTAAAAAGTAAGGAAAAATCAAAGAGGACTTACCTTGTACACAAACTGGGTGAAAGAGTGGGAAAATGACTCGTGGGTTTGATTCTTGAAGATCTATATGTCCTTAGGAAGGATGTTGTGCGAGAGATGTTGCTCGGAGATATGGCTATTCAACATCCCATATCACCCTACCTAATCATCCACGTACGACGAAAGATGGGATCCTCCTCAGCGAAAATCCCCCGATGATAAGAGGAGGAAATTCAAGAAGACTAACTCTAGTCTTCTTGGGAGCAGGGGCAAGTCAGTATATGTATGGTACTTTTTCCTTCCTCGTTCCTTTGGTAGTTTTTTTAAGAACACTCTGGAACCTAGAATTTAGTGTTTTTCCACTGCCGCTAGCCATCTACATAAAAGGAAAGAAGACGTCAGAACCACAAGTAAAAATACTTAAGGAATGAGGAAAATAAATTAAGACACCTTTGACATCTACCTAAAGGGCCAACACTTGTAGAAAATGCACTAGTCATGGAGTGTGACAAAGGATCCACTGAGAGGCTCTCAGTTAAGGTTTACGGGGAATGACCTACTTCAACTCCTCTTACGTTAGAGGATTCTCAATGGAAAGGCTGCCTCTCAATTTGATATGTCAAGAATACATTTTGTTAAGGCATCAGGAGCAGGCTTGTATTTGTTCTCTAACTCCTTATAATAACCGTTCTATTTTTTTGGGGAACCCTCAGTGCGGCCCTACGCCTTAAGAAGAAATACCGGGAGTGCCAATCCTGGTTTGATTCCGGGGTATCCCTGAGGAATCTTTGTCAGTTGTGGATCTAATATTAACCCGAATTTTTTGCCATGCCCTTGACAAAGCACAATGCGAAGCATGAACTCTGTGGCATCCACTTTGTAACCTGAAGTTTCAACCAAACACACAAGGCCTACTAAATTCCTCTAGCCATTGGGTACAAGTTGGCAAGGCACCATCTTGCAATGATTGAACATAACAATGGCAAAAGGATGCAAGGGAAGCCTATATCCCAACCTTAATTGTCCCTCATAAATGCATTTCTCCTTTTTGGTCCCATAGTTTGCCGATTCTTGTAACTCGGGGACCCGGGCAGCGAATCCCCCTGGTAAAGGGAACTCTTCTATGAGTGTTATTAATTTATCCTCAGATATCTTTTTTTGCTTCTCATCTACGGTGAATCAAGACTGAGGATCTTCCCTTTCCTCTGTCTTATCTTTAGCCTCCCCTAAGTCGTCTCGACGAGGCAAAGGCTGGGAAGATTGTGGGTTGGAAGTACCAACCCCACTTTAGGACATAAGTGCTCCCCTATTAGACTAAGAGGAGCTACTTTCTATATAACCTCTTCGAAAGAGCTAAACTATTGGATGACTCAGACATGCTTCTGTAAAAAACACTTAAAGGTACTAAAATGAAATTTTGAACTAAAAAAAGATTGGAGAGAGAACTTACTTAATGAAGAGAAAACACTCGGAGAAATTTGGAGTGAAAATGAAAAGGACTTGATATTTATAGAGAGCTTCTTCGTAATCATTCCTAGAAGCACATGACGGTTCATTTCTGCTTACGTGGCCTCATCTCAAAGCCTGGAGATTCAAATTTCCAGCCAAAGTAATTTTTTGCCACGAGTCAAAGGGACACGTGTGAACCTTCAAAGAGCTCAAGGGTTAAGGCATCTGCCCGAGCAGAATGCCATTTGAGCACTCTCTTCGAGCAGAGCGCCAACTCAATTCCCCTTGTGCTCCCAAGAGCACAGAGATTAAGGCATCTACCTGAACAAAATGTCATTTGAGCACTTTGCCCGAACAGAGTGCCAACTCCGTTCCCCTTGTGCTCTTAAAAGCATAGGGGTAAAGGCATCTGCCTGAGCAGAATGCTATCTGAGCTCTGCCAAAGTGCCAACTCTGTTCCCCTTATCCTCTCAAGAGCATAAGGGTTAAGGCATGTGCCTGAGCCAAATGTCGTCCAAGCACTCTGCCCGAGTAGAGCGCCAACTTTGTTCCCCTTGTGCTCTTAAGAGCATAGGGATTGAGGCATTTGCACGTGTAGAATGCCGTCCGAGAACTCTTTCCAAGCAGAGTGCCAACTTTGTTCCCCTTGTGCTCTTAAGAGCATAGAGGTTAAGGCATCTGCACGAGCAAAATGCCATCTGAGTAATCCACTCGAGCAGAGCACCAACAACTCCATTTCCTTATGCTCTCAAGAGCACAGGGGTTAAGGCATCTGCCCGAGAATAATGCCGTCTGAGCACTCTGCCCAAGTAGAATGCCATTCAAGCACTCTATTGAGTAAACTACCAACTCTATTCCCCTTGTGCTCTCAAGAGGACATAGGTTAAGGCATTTGCGCAAGCAGAATGTTGTCTGAGCACTCTGCCCAAGCAGATTGCCAACTCTGTTCTCCTTGTGCTCTCAAAGCACAAGGGTTAAGGCATCTACTCTAGTAGAATGCAGTTCGAGCACTCTACCAGAGCAGATTGCCAAATTTTTTCCCCTTGTGCTTAGATAGAGCCTAAGGATTATGGCTTCTGCCCGAGTAGAAGGACATCCAAACACTTTGGCCGAGCAAAGTGCCAACTCTTTTCTCCTCGTGCTTGGACAAAGCCCAAGGATTAAGACATCTACCGGAGTAGAATGTCGTCCGAGCACTCTGCCCAATGAGAGTGCTAAATCCTTTGCCTTTGTGCTTGGATAGAGCACAAGGGCTAGGTGTTGTGCTAGAGCAGACTACGATGAAACTCTATATGCTCGAACAAGCCAATTCGGTGTAGGGTCATCGAACATATTTTTTTTTATGTATCCTTGGTGCTCTCCATAGACCGAGGCTCATCATCTGACCGAGCAAATAGGGGTTCAAACCTATTGTGCTCGGGCAGACCACGCCTAAACAATATGGCCGAGCATGCAGTTCTAGCACAAGATGATAAGTAGGTGGTCTTGTCAAACCTCTTAGAGTTTATACTTTCACTAGATTGCTTCCGATGAATTTCTTAGCCCACGTGGTTCGTTGCTTTAGCTATCCTTACCATTGGTTGTACTTTTGCATGCTTCATAGGCACCATCAAAAGCAAGAGGATTATGATATAGCTAAATATACACTCCCAATCGGGAGGTGACACGTGTCATTATTGACTCATATTTGGCCTAATCAATAACAGATTTCGTCATTATCATATTAGTGGAGTTAGGTTTCTAAAAGGATCCTAATGGAATCATCGCGAATCGTGATGTGATCATCAAGGATCCTCACCCGATCTTGAAAGATCTGGCCCAAGGCCCAGCTGTGAGAATCCTAGTCCTACTAGGGTTCTTCTGCCTATAGCTATATAAAGGGGACGCCCCATGTACCAAACAACTTCATACACGTACACATTGTGTCTTATTACTTTCTCAGAGTTCTACCCTTTTTATTTTGACATGTTATGTTACGAGGTCTTTCTTTATATCGTCATCGTCCATTATTTTCTTTGCTAACAAATACATGATTAATAACTCTATGCGATCGTTGCCAGATGCCAAAAATATTTATTAGTAAAAGTGCTACAAGTGCACCCTATTGAATGTAAACGGCTACTGATCACCTGAAGCACTTGTTCGCACATAATACAAGAGTTATTGATTGTAGCTGCCATAATTAAGAAGTTTAAACTTTATATCAATTAGAAGATAAGTTCATTTTTGACTTTGAAATGGCATGCCTCATT
This sequence comes from Escallonia herrerae, assembly GCA_033070095.1. Classification (NCBI taxonomy): domain Eukaryota; kingdom Viridiplantae; phylum Streptophyta; class Magnoliopsida; order Escalloniales; family Escalloniaceae; genus Escallonia; species Escallonia herrerae. The sequence continues at coordinate 205,739 of JAVXUP010000462.1, forward strand.
GGTGTTTTAGCATTTTAAACTATGTGAATTTCCAACACTTTAGACATCGAGATTAGAAGAAACACATCACTTGAAGTTAAATGAAACTTACCAATGTTCAGAATCTATACAGCCGAGCATCACTCAAGAATATTGGGACCTTAACATGCACTAAAACGTACCATGTATGTGTGCGCGGGCGCATTCGGTTTAGATTTCATCACATCAAATAGAATAAGGAGATAGAATTTGACCATATTACTCACTCCAAGTGGGAACCAGTTTGACAGATTATTACTGTGTTAGAAGAAGATTCGATAGCAATGATGAAAAAAGAAATTCTCTTGTTACCCAAAAGTTATCACTTTGTTACACGTATGAAGAGGGCTTGCCCAACAGCTTCAACTTTTGGAATAATTGATGAATTTGCTATATAGCATTGTGCTCGTCATACATCACAACTACTTCAAAGTTTACACATACTTTTCCAGGCCTTAGTGTCTAGAACTAAGATATGATTTTTTGAGACTTTAGCTTATCCACAACTATCATAAAGTTGGCAGGACATATAATTTGTCTGATGATCTTGTTGTTATGCCGAAACCATGTGAATCTCATATCGTTTACATCTTTAAGAAAACATGGTGAGATTTTAGGCCAATTCTATTCCTCAAATGAATAACAAAACGATTCGCAGCCGGTTATCTTGATAAGCAACTCATCTCTTACCATCTTTGATTGCTTTTCTTATTTTCTTTATTGCTTATTTTTTTGTACCTTAGTGGAAAGTTGGAGGAAACCATGGATTTAGCTTCCCCTGCTATATGGCTACGGGGGAAATCAGAGCAATGTCATATAGAAAATGGAATAGACTAGTCGTCTTGATCCAGTTAATCAAAAACAGACCAAATTTATGGTTCGGTCAAGTGCAATGCATAATGGACATTTAGGTTCAATCAACTTGGGTGCTTGTTAAGGATTTCTAAGTTCAATCAACCTGGGTGGTTGTTCAGAGTCTCAAGTAAGATGCCAATTTATCCTCGACAAGTTAGGTTTTAATCTCCGTGCAGCCTTGTTAAACAACCTCAAGGTTTTCGTGTGCTTGAGCTTGCAAGTTCAGTCAATGGCAAACTCTCACTTATAGTCGCTTAAAGAAGGGATCTTTTTCCCAGTGAGTTTCATATGAAATCTTCAAAGGTTGCAACGAGAACTTGGAGACCCTGCGGGAAGAGACTCCCACCAGGGTTATAAAGTCGGTGCAAACTTTCTACTAAAAATAAAGATGCAACTATAAGGGCCATTGATGTGGTAGCAGACTCGGCTAATGGCATGGCAGCAAAAGTGAATAATTATCACAAGTGCAAGTGGTTTTCGATCTAATAGTTGTTTGTGATATCTTGAGGCAACTTGAAAGCCTTTATAACCTTTAATTATAAATGTCTTTCTCTTACCACAAAAAAAAAAAAAAAAGTGGTTCTCCATCAAATTGCATTATCTCCTGCACCCAGAATTGCTACCACTTTGAAGAAATCTTGAACCCGTAGTGGAATGCTTGTTGAGGTTGTAGATTATGATTTGATCTGGACTCTTATATCCTCTGACATTGCATAGCATCGTTCAAGTTTTGACCAACCTCGGTGAAAGATTCATAGTACATGTTTAGCCATATTCAACTTGTATCCTCACGCCATTCCTTCTATGCACATTCATACTAACTAGGGCTTAGTCATCCCCTTGACGTTCCAAGGATCTCTCGTAGAATCATTTGACATAAAAAGAAAATCTTCTCCGTGTGGTTGCCCTCTAGGGCCAGAGTGGTCAAGGATAACTCCTCGTCAGCTAAAATTTTCATAAAATTTGCACACTAAGTCTTCCCATGAGACAATTTTGTAAGCCGACAAATCATGACACAGATTGTAGGCCTTATAAATACGTGATTTGCAGAATTTTGTGAATCTTAGGTTAGGATCCAACCCATAGACAACAAGGGACTTGATAAACCAATTGATGTGTTCGTGAGCATTCCCTTGTCGACTGCCAAACGTGCTACACTTTGGGTAATGTATTCAGCATGATAAGGAGCTTGTGCTATTTGTGCAGTAAATTTAAGCTTGTAACTTGTCTCATCCCACGGAAGGGTGCTATACTTGCTTGAGCAAAGCCAAAACTTCTTCTTTGGTTACTAAGCCACCTAATGATTAAAGTTGTGGCTTGTAGCAATTTGGTGCCCAAGTGGAGACAAGGCACTCAAAGATGTATGATCCAAGAAATTCCTCGGAAAACTCACCATGGGAGGAAGCTCACTATTTTGAGGTTGTACCATAGGAATTGGACTTGGTATCGCATGTGCTCGCATGATGCTAGGATCACTTTTAATCAGCTGAAACGTCATAGTTGTCCCTGAAGGAGAAAGACTTGTGCTTTCCATTAATTTGGATATTATTCGAAGTAGTGAGTAGCCATTGTCACATAGTTGCTCCAGCATCCTTCAGCAGGCTATTTTCCAGGCTCAGACACGTTATTTGCGTTGACTCCTTCGAGTATTGGGCTGAGAAAGGGACCGACATCCACGCAGGAAAAGGTAACAGAAGCCTGTTGTGTACTATCTCTATAATTTAAACACTGTGAACTAGATTCTGAAGACAAATTATAGGTACTTGGTTAATAATTATGCCTCCCTCCAACTAAAACTGAATCTAGTGAGAGGATAAAGTCAAGCACAATTGCTTCCTCTATCACAGGATTGTAGGTCATAGGATTGTAGACCACGCCTTAAGGGAAGCAAGAGCTACAACTTTGATTTTTCGGTTAATTACAACCATGTCCCTAAAGTTAGAGAGAAATTTCAGCCGTGTCTATTAGCCCGAAAAATGAGCACTAGCAGTGTTCGCTGACCGACCGAAGTACTGGAATACATAATGCTTTGATCAAAATGACCATATTGCAATGACTTGAAATTTAAATTCTTAAAATGCCATCTCTTCGCACTTCTTCAACCCACACGAACACACACGTACATACATGCACATGCACACACTATCACAAAGGCGCACACGCATAGAGTCACAGAGGCACACCACACACACACACACACACACACAAAGCACAAATACACGGACACATACGCTTTGCCATAAATGCACACATAATCACACACTCGCTCACACACACATAGTTAAAGGGGACTGCAGTAGAGGAGGGGACTGTGGAGAGGTCAGGCAAAGGAAGGGGTTGCGGCGGGGTGGGGCGTAGGAGGGGGTTGTTGGCAAGGAGGGGCTGCTGGCAAGGTGGCTGGAAACGATCTGTTACCCGTTAAAACTTGATGCCCTTGATTATATTTTCACCTTAACCCCCAAGGACATGGGTATAATTAATCCTAAATTTTTCCAAAAAACGGCAATGGAGAGCTCAGGTTAAGAAGAACTAGGACTTCAACTTTGGTCCCCACCTCGACCAATTTGACAAAGCAAGGCTCCTCATGTCCTCATGACTCTCGCCATGGGTATACTAAAGACTTCGACATGGAGGCGATGCCCAAACAATAGACTGAAGTGACATTGCCCAAACCTATGGATGCTGCACCTAACAAAAAGGTCAATGGCTTCGGCCAAATAGAGTTGTCAAAAGGGCCAGGCGGCCCGCGGACTGGCCCGACCCGGCCGGTTTCTGGCTCGGGCTGGCTCGGCCCCTTCGATGAACAGTAACGGCCCTATATATTAGGGCTTTGGGCCTGGGCTTAGACCAGGCTAGGGAATCCAAGAAAAAAGCCAAAGCCAGGGCCAGGCTAGGCCTGGCCCGAAAAAGCTCGGGTTTGGCCCGGCTCGAACCGAAGCCCGGGTTCAGCCTGAAATTGGCCCGGGTTTCAGGCCCAAGTTTGCCCCGGTTTGCGGCCCGGATTTGGCACGGTTATGGCCCGATTCCACCATTTTCAAATTCTAATTTTTCCCCCTTTCCCCCCAACGGTTTTATTCCCCTTTTTTCCTAAATTCCATTTTTACCCCCCCAACAGCAAAATAACGGCTAGTTTTGGAGGTATTTTGGTCTAACTTAATTTTTTCAACACTTTTAAGGGTTTTTACACTCTTACCCTCCCCAACAACTATAAACGGATAGTTTTTAGGGGTATTTTGGTCTTTTGTGAAGTTTCAAAAATCTATAAATTCACACCATTTCTCTCTAATTTTTCACAGCAATCTTCTTACTCTCTCTTATATAAACATTCTACATTTCTACAAGCTTTGCTACTATTTTCCTCTCCAATTACTACTCTTATTTACTAATTAGTACTCTTGCTAATTATTACTTTGTTTACTAATTACTACTCTTACTAAATTCTAATTACTAACCGCTCCTCTTATTAATTTGTTACTCTCTAATTCTTTTGTCTAGTAATTAGTAATTAGTGAATTTATATTTATCAATTACTATTACTAAATTCTTTTTAATTACTAACTCTCTCCAATTTTGAATTACCCTTAGGGTCCGATTGGCAAACGGAATTAGAATTGGAATTGAGAATTGTAATTCAATTCCAATTCCATAGGAATTGGAATTGACTTGGAATTGAGTAGAATTTGTAATTCCATTGATTGATTAGCACAAAAAATTAGGAATTAGAATTGGAATTGCTAAAGTAAAAAAAAAAAGAAGTAAATATGCAAAACAGGAGTTTCATATTTTTCTTACTAAATTATGCCCAACAACACTCCCCCACCCGCATCGCCCCACCCAGCCCCGCCCCGGTCCAGAGAACAAAAGAAAAAGAAAAAGAAAAGAAAATACACATACGATAACTTAAGTACAAAATGAAAAAATTCAACTAATCCATAAGCAAACTTGAATTTACAACATAACAATTATACATTAGAACTTTAATTTTCTGCTAGTACTTAACACCAAGAAAATGTTCTCAAATATAGGAATGTACTTAGATTTACAAAAATATAGGAATCTTCTCTACATTGGAATTAGATACCAGCTCATTGTAACCTTCAACATCAGTCTCAGCTCCTTTCCCTGTTGCGTTGTAACCTTCAACATCAGTCTCAGCTCCTTTCCCTGTTGCTCGATCTTGTTGCTATCTTGTCTACATATAGCTGATAAATCTTCCCAATTCTCAATTATCTTTCTCCTATATGGCTGTGCATCAGGATGATCCTACAAAAAGTAAATATAGAACTATATAAGTAATGTTCCAAATGTTTGAAAAATGAGAGAGATTAATATGATTTTTATGTGGACATACGCGATCCAAGCAGCTTCACTATAAACGCTAATCGTATTGGAATAGCAATCCCATGAAAAGCCACTTTGGGTCTACAACTTAGACACTACCTCATAATGCTTGTCCCATGTTTTTAGATGACCAACGTTATCCTCTTTTGTAACTTTTACGTTACATTGATCATTTATCGCATCAATCACAGCATTGTACGCGCTTAGTTTCCATCCATTAGGAACTTTGTTCCCAATATTAAGTTGGTCAAGCAAGACAACATTAAGAAAACGGTCCATTTCCACAATCCATCTAAGATATGATTTTGTCTTCGAATCACCAACATTCTTTCTTTTACTAGAAAGACTAACTTGCGAGACATTGCTATCGGTACTCATCTATTTACAAACACCAAAAGCAATAACATTAGTAGCATTACTCATAAGTGGAGGGAGTTGAGAATGAAGAGATTATATGCCACAGTAAAATTTTGTTCTTAATCAAAGTAATATAGATGTCACTAAAGTTAAGAATACTGGGTGTAATGCACAAGCATGTGAATTACTTCACTCCACTGTTTAGACATATAATGACTCAACTAGTTATATAGAAGCAGTCAATGACTCATGTTCGATCACTTGTATGATGAAGCCACTAGTTAGAGGACATCCATAGTTACCATGTCCATAATTATCAGAATCTGCATTGTCCAATATGTCGTAGTCCGGTCTAAGCCAAAGCTAACGACTCTATGTGAGCAGGAACTTCAACTAAACCCTCAGCAAGCAACACCTCCACAAGCAAGAAATGTACCAAACTTGCTCCTGACAGACCACCATCCCCAACTCAACTCAACTGAATGAAGCCTTTAACCCAAACTAGTCAAAGTAGGTTTACGCGAATCATTTTCTACCCCACCTCCATTCCACAGATATGCCAAAGTGTGTCAAGCACAATCACACTGGGGATCTAGCCCAGCACTAATATGAAGGGGCCACAAAACGCTGTGAATGATATATTGCACCAATAAATTATAAGCCCTTTCTTGTAACAAAAGTTTTTCAGCTAATCCGTAGTACTTAGACAATTTTTAAGCCAGCCATAAAACGAAAGAACATGTAGGAGTATTAGTTGACTTCAAACAATCTGACACCAAGCTACCTTTGGAGCAGGCTTCCTTATAAACTGCCAAGCAAAATTAACAGCACGGATTCTAGTAGGTGTGAGCTGCCATTTTTAATACGATCAGGCAATTAAGAATTGGGAGGTGCAACAGTGATGTTCGACAATTTTCTCCATTGCTCGAGAGACAGACAGGGGCCAATTCTAATTGTTGGTTACTCCTAGCATCATAAATTACTCATGTACCAATCTTATGCACAAACTCCTAAGCCCCAGAAGTTCTCCAAATGGAAGTAACGAATGTAGTTCTTTGCAAAAGTAAGTTTGCCTAAGTTGATTCAAAAAATTGAATCCGCATGTCTTAGATGACCCTTTTTGTCATTGCATTAGATGATTAATGGCACACTTGTCAAACCATCTCGTTTGGAAGCTCGTGTAGAACAACATTCTACCCTCCAATAAAATTTAGTTCAGATCTGACCTAACATGTTGTTTTTGGCTGTGTCAAGCACAATCACACTGGAGATTGCAAGCATGAGATATAACATAAAGCAAGAATACACACTAGACTTTCATGGCCTCCCCACCTCTTGAAAAGACCGGACAAATGCATTGACTCAGATCAGGAAAACATATACACCCTAAAAGCATTTTGCTTTAGACAAGGACACAAAGTCATGTTTAGCGAAGCAGGAGAAAACAAGTGGACAACAAAGAACAGGCATGACACCACGCTCAGCCAGATAAAGAGCATGAATGAGCTAGTGCACCGGATTATCTCATGTATAATCACTTATCCACATAGGGTCTTAGTTCAAAAGAGAATTAACTATGCCTGTCAAGGTACCACATTTAATTAATTGAGAAAGTCAGAAACATGACCCATAACTTGATAAACCAAAGAGATTAATGACCAAAAGGATGAAGAACACATCCTACTACAGAGTGAGGTTTATTCCAATATATTAAGGCATTCTAAGCATCGGCAAGTAACTAGATTTGCCCATCTGCAAAACTACTAACAAGAAGTGCAAGCACAGTAGGTCAACCACCCATATTTTACAACCTCCCTTCTACAGTGTGGTCAACCACCTATTCTCAATGGTAAATTTGATAGCAGGCCAAGAATACTAATGTAAAGAGCATCCCTACGTCCAGTACATATTAAGTTTATCAACTTGGTTCCTGCTATCCTAGGATTAAGATTTGATAGAGGGAAGGGGATCACCAACACTAGTCCTTCTTTCCTACCTGAATCAGGATGTACTCATTATTAGCCCAAAACCAATATGCCATATTATGTAAACAGATTCACGCACAAAATACATTTCTTGAATTTTATCCAAAAAGAAACTGTTATTAAAGAAATGCTTTTTGCAACAGGATAAATCCTACACAATAAGTCAATAACCAGTTTGAGTAGGCTTAACCAAAAATTTTAACAACAATGCTAAGCCTTTTTCCAAGTGTGTGTTTGATTGCAAGGATTGTTCTTAATGGATGTACTCAAACTCGAGCCCGCATGCGATCACACTACCTGCTCCGGCCACACTACCATCTATGACCCAAAACTCAAAATCAAGATCAATAACGAATTAAGATTCGAAATACATAGATACATACCACAACAAAGACCACGACACCGAAATCGCCATCCCTGCCGTAAAAACAAGTAGATCGTTGCCGGCGTCGCTGCCGCCAAAGCAGCAGATCTTGCCGCCATCGCCGTCAAATTAGTGGAGCGTAGCCACCACCGTATGCACCGTAGATTTCAGTTGCCATGGCGAGGTAGAATCAAGAGAGAAGGAAGAGAAGAACTGCTATGGTGAGGCTGCATCAGAAGAGGACGGAAGAGTGTCGGGCAAAGGCTACGAGTGGAGAAAGAGAAACATTGACAAAAATAATGGGCTGGAATTGCAAATTTGAGGTTGGGCCTCTGGAATTGGACTATGGGCTTTAAAGTCTATTTTTAATTTCATGGAATTGGGTGTGAATTGTAATTTCAATTCTAAATAAGTCGTCCAATCAGCAGAATTGTAATTCCTAAGATCCAATTCCAAAATCTACTTCAATTCCAAAGTTAATTCCGCGATCCAATCGGACCCTTAATGATTCATTTGTTACTCTTTAATTCTTTTAATTGTTATTTTTAATTACTAATTACTTTCTTAAATAGGTAACTTTGTCTGTTTGTTTACAAGCAACCGGTCCCAAGCCCGGATAAAAGGAGGAGGGCCTATGAACACATTTATCTTCAATTTAACTCTATATGGACGTTAATAATTTAGATACATTCATAAATTCTTACCTCACTTACTTCTTATTTTCTGACAAACACAATATATTAATATCATAGGTTCTTTAATACTCACTCATAACCATGATATGAGAGTCATATATATAGAATAATTTTATTTTGTATATGAGACAAAGTAGAGAGAAAAACTATTAGTCAAAATCTATACTTATTACTTAAGATCATCTTGGGAATTAACATGTATCAATCTCAACCAATTAATTTGAAGTAAAATATCAAATAGTAAAAATAATCTCTTTCAAATAGTAATCATTGTTATGTGTTAAGATTTTATTAATAAAACTCACCAAGAAAAGTATAAAAAGGTTTAACATATAATAAAAAATAAAATGAGAGACAAATACATACATACATACATACATACATACATACATACATACATACATACATACATACATATGTATATAACTTATAATGAAATAAAAGGATAAAGATTAGGTTAGTTAAATTGTGAATATTAGACATGCCTAGAGTATATGAAAGAAGAAATTTAAAATTGAGATATATAAATGAGAGAGAGCAATTTGCTTACATAATAACAAGAATCTTAGTCATAGTACTACATTATAATTTGCTTAAATAATAACAAGAAATTACCGTAATTAAAGCCTTTACTTTGAATAACAAGAAAATACAACAAAAAAAATTGGGCCCGGGCCTAGATATTGGGCCTAGGGCCAGGGCTTGGACTGAGCCCAGATTTTCCCTCCATCTGGCTTGGCCCTGCCCGGCCTGGTTGGTAGCCCCATTGGCCCGGCCCCGACCCGTTTTGTTGGAGGCCCGTTGGGCTTGGGCTGGGCCGGCCCAAGCCCGGCCCATTTGATGCCTCTACGGCCAAATGACTAAGATCAATAAATTCTTTGATGACATGGGATTCTCTCGCATATCCTGGACGTACCTTACCTCTTGCTTTATGAAGTCACGTGCCTTCTACATTATATGTTTAGGAAACAGCACTAATGGTTCCTGAACTTTGAGCCATTCGAGGGTGTAGTCCATGTAGCTTCAATTTCGTTCAGATAATCCCTAAACTATTCAATTGTAGTTCGTTAAGTCATTTTTTTTCATGTCCGTCTATTTTTAGCCGTTAGCATGCCCCACGATAGGGGCATTTTTCTCGTTGTATTTCTGCCTTCACCAGCGTCCAAACTACTTTTGCACTCAACCACCATCTAAATCGACAACAATGCCAACCACCAGTATCCAAACTATTGTTGATGCAAAATGGGATAGATTTGTGAAGGATTTACTCTCAATCAGACTTAATAGCTTATGAGAAGGGGGTGATAAGCGGCGAAGCTCATTCACATTTGGTGGTTGACAAGATCAGTGTGATAGGTGGTGACGGTGGCTTGTCACGACGATGGCAGCGGTGGTGGGTCTTGAGGCGGTTGGTGTCTTACAATGCTCATACCTGGTAGTTGCCGATCTCACCAAAACACTGGCTTGGACAAGATGATGTTGCTTTCGAGATGGTGGTGGTGTGCAAAAAGGTAATGGAGGTGGTGGAGGTTTGAAGGATGGTGGTCGTAGGAATTGCTCTTGATATTTAAGGACAGTGAGGAGGAAGGAAGGGGGGCAGTGTTCAATTAGTGGCCGGTAATGGTGGAAGGGCAGTGGCTACGACGGCGATGGTAGAAGGATGGTGACAACAACGATGGTGGAAGGGTTGCAATAGCTGTGATGAGAAAGGAGGACGATGTAGGATTTATAATATATTAATGTCAAATGATGGGGTTACCCTTAATTAAAAAAAAATCCTAAGCTTTGTAAAGGAGGGCATTTTTGTTAAGAGTCTAAAATGTGAGGAAAAGAACAAAAATGCCCCCATTGTTGGCCACATTAACAGCTGGAAAATAGACGGACGTGTAAAAAAAGACTGAATGGGCTAAATTTAGAAACTACAAGGAATATTTCTACAAATTTGAAACTACAGAAACAGGGACCATTTGGGTTGTTCCCTCTCATACATGTTTACCGATAAAGAGGCCCTTTGAGACTCACAACGACCTCTTTACCCTGAAGTTGTCAATGGCTCCGGATTTTCCTATCTTGTGGCAGACGGCAACGGAGAAGCAAGGTTCTAATCATGAATGGGGTCAGTTCCAATTAGTCTACATTTTTCGAATTTACGTGGGGGTCATCAAACTCTAGTTCAATGCACCTAAGACGGTATTTCTTGTGTATAAAATAAGAAAAACCTTTCGCTCATAAACTAGGAGAAAATCTCTATTCCCTAGACAATTGACCACCTTCACAGTGGTGTAGTTCGTTATTGCCTCTAACTTTAAAAATCGGCGGGGGTCCCAAACTTACTTGCATTTAAGAGTTCATTACAACTCAACCGTACAAGTAGAACGTAGTTAACCCGAAAAACAATTTCGTAACACTCTGAGTCTCCCACACTCATAACCACGTCCATTTATTGTGGTGTCCTCGAGTCTAGGGTCCTCGGTGTAGGGCTCGGATCAGACCCCAATAAACTGCTCTTAATTAACATGTAAGGCCGAGAAAAGGTACCGACAAGCAACAGCACAATAAACAATAACCTACCCCAACTACACCTACTAATAATAAAGTAATCAAGCCTTCTTATCCAGAAGTACTAACAAGCCCGAGCATCTAGTGTTTGTATCCCAGCACCCCTTTTTAATATTCCCAAAGCATATCTCACTTCCAAAACCAACTCACAAGCACGTGTACCCACGTGGGGAAAGCTGTTGACACACAGTGAAAGGTGACATTGTAACCAATATCTTGGCCGCCACCAGCAAAGCCAAGTGCTTCAACAACTACCAGACCAGAATGGGGCACTATGACCATATTTTGATACCCATAAAATGAAGTGGAACTGCAACATCTTGACATGTACATTCCTTCTAAACCAGAAGCAATGGTGTGGAGAAACGTAGTAGGGTAACAAAATTATATAGATGGAAAAGGACAGGACAATGGGAAATACCGATCTTCATCTGATCACAAGAATATCGACAAACCTGAACCACCAACAACCACACTAACTGCAGATTACAAAATATAGACTGCAAATGAGAGTAAGAATAAGTAAGAAAATCCCACGAAAGCTACCTATACAACCAACCACACCGCTGCCAACTCATAAATTTTCTGCCAAAAGGTTAGCTCAACTTCAATCTCCTCCGTTTCTTTCCTGTTGATTCTAAGCAGAGGGATAATACACTACGTCAGAAGCATACCAATTTCTTCTTCCTTCCTCCAGCTTCGTCTCCCTTTTTAGTTCCTTTTCCGTCTCCAGACGTACTCGGAAGAAAGAAGGGTTTCCGCCTTGTAGGCATGCTAGTTACTATTTAATATGCAACCACAAAAGGGTGAAGTAGGAAAATACAAGAAAAGGCCCCAACGAAAGGGCTGAGCAGAATTACTCCTTACTGTAGCCGGGGCTTCTTGTTATTGGATGCTGCGTGTCAATCCAGTTCGGGGTACGTTCCTGCACGAAATAATCACCTTATTAGATATTTGAACTTTTAAGAGGGAGTATATAAAGGAAACTGAATTGCATCAGTTCATACTAGGTTATTTTTGCAACACCTTAAAAATTCAGCACTATATGCATGAAATAAACACGTACCATTTTTTGTCAAAAATAGTAACACTATTAAAAATCAGAGAGAAAAAGTTACAAGAGAAGCGGTATCCACAAGGCAAAACAATCTCCTCTGGACTTAACCCACTTTCTAGACTGCGTCGAAAATTGACTTAAAAAGATATTGAAGCCATCCCGGCTATTAACATAAACTAACAAATATCAAAATAACATCGAGATATTCTCAATTGATCCAGAAAATAGGAAACTGCAATCAAATATTACCTTCTTTTTCCCTTTCTTTTTTTTTCTCTACTCGTACCAAATCTAAACATGATAATAGCACGATAATCTAGTAAGAACCCTCCAAATCCATAGCAAGATTAGCCACAGCCATGTTCCAGCAATGTTCTGGTCACGACAAAGGTTGATAAATTCCATAAACACACGAGTCATAGCCACGTTCTAGACAAGACACATGCTGATATAATTTCGCACAACAAATACGCCACTTAACCCCAGTCACTCTACTTCAGATAACCCGTACGCTGAACAAGGCACCTCCAACCAAGATATGGAGCCAGAACAAGGCACACTCCAACCTACAACACAACCAATAAAACCAACCAAAGACGTCACAAAGGACCACTCCGCATAAGGCGATAGGAAAAGGTTCCGGCCAATAGATCGTGAACGAACACAGAGAGAACCACACTCCACGAAAAAATTAAGAGAACCATGAAACTGGACCAAACTAAGGATGTATCTGGCTCTAGATTACCACAGGCTCTAGATTTCAAACTACGACCAAGCAAACAAACGCCTGAAGGATAGATGCTCTAGACTTCCAGAAGGATACAGGCTTTATATTTACAAACAAACGAGTCACATCAAAAGGACAGGCTCTTCATTTTCAAAGTAATACATTTTCAACGGGAAATCAGATTTGGTAGCGAATATTCAGATTTACCATGATGCAAGGGAGAAAACTTTTAGATCTAATCATGTGATCAAACTTGTCGTTCAAACATAGACGCTGGAATTCGAGGATCCATCTTCGCCTACAACCTATACGTACTGGGATTGAGGAAAACACCTGGAAACTCCCAGATTGGATGCTCTCACTTCTTCTCAAGATCTGTGAGAATCAATCCCTAATCGAATCAAACACTCAGCGCAATGCAGTCTGCCGATTTAAATCTCGATCTGCCTAAACAGGTTCAATCGAAGGAGCAGAGAGAGGAGGAGGGAGGGGAAGGGAAGGGAAGGGAAGGAGAACAACTACCTGAAAGGGGAGGGGGGATACACACTCCCGGTGTACAGGTGGAGAGGCACCCCGACAATTTGTATGGCGTATGTAGAGAGGAGGAGAATAGTTGTAAAGAGATGGAACAACCACCATATGTAAAAGTGGCTAACGAGTTAATAAAATTGCAGATCGACATATGACAGCGGAAGGAGTTTTAATTTCCAAGCATCTCAGTAAAGTAATTGCCAATATCATCCCAAAATCCTTCATGCTGCCCAGGGCTCTCTCGATTATGGTTCTTCAGGTGGGAAAAGTTAATCTCTTCTTAATTCGGAGGGAGTACCAACTCATCACGCTACATATGGTTTTTGACACCCACACCGCCACCTAATATTGCAAGTCAAACTTAAAAGACAAAAACACTAAATGGATCCGTCCATTCTGAAGAAATTCAGTTATCGACTTGCCAATTCCAGCCTATAACCAGCTAATTCTTTTTTCTGGGATTATATCTGCACCTCATCCGATGTTGAAGTCATTAGAGAGACAAATAATAGCTTTTTCTAGCATTTCACCCCTTGTTTCTCGTTTCATTTACATGAGTAGCATCCCCCTTTTTGGCACCTTTCTCGTACTCTCATACTTACACAAATGGATATTAGCTGCCTTTGGGATCCCAGTGTAGCTAACTTGATGTTTGATTTGTGGATAACTGGATATTGTTGCAATACCTCATCGTGAATGCAGTCTAAGGCCTTTTGGCATACGAAGGCCATCTCGAAGATATGCCAAGGTGCAGATAGGATTTGATTATGCTGCCAACAAGGAATAAAGCGTTTCTCGAGCTTAGTAAGCCTTTTGGATGTTCTAAACAACTATCTGAGGTTATATTAAGATTCTCTTTCTTTCATACACTTGCGTGCAGTCTCGTAGGAGCTAGAGCATTTTCTTTATTGGAAGTATAACCAAGCAGTTAAAACTTGAGTAAGTACGTTCAAGTTTTGATTTTTGATCTGAGGCATTAGGCTTAACCATCAACTCGGTTATGCTTGCTTTGTTGACTCCTAAGTTTCATGTACTCAATTGGGTGGTTGGTGACCATTTTTCGTCGAGTTATAGTCGAAAGTTTCCCTATCCATCATTCTCTTAAACTGAACTTTGTGGTTTCACTAAAACTAGAGACTCTTGGAGTTTTTAGCTATGTTACATGGACTCTTTAAAATGCGTTAAGTACCCGTGTCGACACTCGACGCTTGGACATGGGTATGGGATGTGTGTCCGACACATCTTATAGGATATGCCACCAAGAACTCATCTTAAAGTGTTTCATGGGTATGGGATGTGTATCCGACACATCACATAGGATATGCCACCAAGAACTCTATCTTAAAGTGTTTCATGGGTATGGGATGTGTATCCGACACATCACATAGGATATGCCACCAAGAACTCTATCTTAAAGTGTTTCTTTTAATCCGTTATTACTTTGAGATAGACCTGGAAAAAAAATGCCCGGACCCGCGGGTCGATCTGTACCCGGCCAAAAACCCAGGTAGGGAACCGGACCATATTTTTCAGGTCGGTCCGGGTCGGGTACGGTTTACCAGGTCTACCCGTATTTTGTACTATATAACTAGTACTTAGTGTTAGGGTTTTCATTCACATATCACTTTCTCTTGCGCCGCTCTTCCCTAATTCCTCCCTTCCTCCGAACTCTCTCTCCCACGGCGCTGCTCTCCTTATCTCTCGATGGCACTGCTCTTCTTCTCTCACGACGAAGCTGCTCTCTCGTGACGTGGCTTTCTCCATCGACGACCAATCGATGCCAGATCCTCTCGCAACGTCGGTCTCTTTATCGATGACCAAGCTACGCCAGATCCGTGGCAGATCCTCCTCCGGCACCACGTCTCTGCAACATCTCCGGCACCACGTCTCTGCAACATCTTCGGTGCCACGTCTCCGATCATGAAAGGGATAGTACAGAACTTACAGCAAAGACTTCAGTGGTCTCCGATCTACTTTGTTACCCTTTTTGAGTTTAGAGGATAATTTTTTTAAAAACAATATTTGTGTTTATTTTTTGTGTATTAAGTATTTTTCTACTATGTGCTAATTGTGTTCGGATTGAGTGTGCTTATTGTGTTCGGATTGAGATGATTTCTGTTAGATTTGAGATCTGAGATGATCACTTCCCAAATGAATTATAGAAATTAAATTAGAAAATGTGTAGTAATAAAAAAGAAGGAAAAATACTCCAAAAGAATTAGTTCGATGAATATCTGGTAATAAAAAAATATTGATTAAAAAATAAAATAATAATAATAATAACAATTTACCCGCGGGTAATATCCGACCCGCCTTGGTAGGGTACGGGCACTAAAAAGCTCTACCCGGAAAAAACCAGGTAAATGTTACCCGGCCCGTTTTTACCCGGATCCAGCCGGATTTTACCCCTACCCAGTGGGTTTACCCGTTTGCCAGGTCTACTTTGAGATGAGATAACATTCAATTAAAGCAATGTGCGTTCGCAGATTATACTAATTTACCTGGGGAGTAACTAAAAACTTGTAATACATAGAAATGTTTTGCCATGTCCCTGCGTCTTGGGTTTTGAAAATTAGACAAATCCGACACTTGGACATGTATCCGACTCGGACACTTATACCGAGTCCATGTAACATACATTTTCAGAAATACCTGCCTATCAGTCTCCATCAATACATGCCAATTTAGCAGGTCTATGAAACCTATACCCAAAGAATGTCAGCTCAAGGACAAAAACATACCTAAATGTGCACACGTCACATTTAACAAGCCAGATGGACACGGTTCATGGAGGCAAAGATAAAAAGAAAATAAAAATAACAAAAACTGAGGGTAATCAATTTAAATTTCCAAAAGGAAATATAGTTATTCAGCAATGAAGATCTTCAGATCTTGCCACGACTTCAACTGCCTTTCAGTTCATTATTCATTCCTCTTTCATATTTTTCCCTAGCATTCATCTTAAGAGCTTTTGGTAACCATGTTTTGAACTGTTAAATAGATGCCTTATAGACTTGAAAAGTATTTTTAGGTCAAACTTGATAATTGTACAAAGTTTTATATAGACTCATTTTGTTTCTTCCTGACAAGGTCAAGGGTATATAGTTAAGTTTGAGATGAAGACTACTCCGATGCTGAGCTGGGTTGGCTACCCAGCCCAATCATTATCTCTTTCTAAAAGCTACTGTCAAAAGAACCCAAGGCTGGGAAGAAGGGAGAGCAAAATGTGTCTCCTTCAATTG
The DNA here is from genome assembly GCA_033070095.1 of Escallonia herrerae. Lineage (NCBI taxonomy): Eukaryota > Viridiplantae > Streptophyta > Magnoliopsida > Escalloniales > Escalloniaceae > Escallonia > Escallonia herrerae. Next base: position 222,470 of record JAVXUP010000462.1, read on the forward strand.
CAAGTGCCAACAAGTTGATGCAACTTTGCTCGGATTAATCCAAGGATTCTAGGTGAATGACTTGTTTGACCTCTATTAAAAACCCATCCCGGGATTCCCAAGTATTCTAGGTGAATGACTTGCTTGACCACTATTAGTCACCCGTCTGAACCAATATTATAGCTGTAGGCGTCCAATTTTCCCCTCCATCTATGACTCAGCTCTAGCAACCCACAAGACCACAAAACCATATTAGTCTTCAGGGCTTTGAGAACAGTACCCAAGCCTGTTCTGTGCCTCTTAACCAACACGCAAGCTCTAACCCCATGTTTCCACTAACATCAAGCACCAATCCGTCATAATTTGAGCCATAGGCCTTTCTAGACTATATCACTTCCAGTGACCTATCTTGTAAGAAATTTATTACCACATTGTTCCATGCCTCACGTAACGGGTGGAAGAAATATATAATAACACACCTGCGAATAAACTCAAAAATTACTTCTCTTAATTACAAAAGTTTTTAAATTCTAAAACCATACTGCTTTCCCTTCTTCTTATTCGAAGCGTTTCAGCTCTCCTCTTATCTTTATTTAATGGCAACCCTAAAATTCAGCTCGTTAAAGAAAGACCCTTCGTAGTACACTCATTGTACATATCCGATGTAGGAAGCTATACGGGGTAATGACACGGGTAACAACATGAGGGAAAACTGGTATAGATGCATCAAGGAAACAACAGTAAACATATATAAGTTTGTGATCAAAGGTCAAATTGCTCAAAAGCCCCTTTTAACAACAATCAAAAGTGGATATGCATCATAAGAATCGACTTAGCCTCTCTAGTAAATGCGCACAAATAATTTGTTGAAATATCCTCCAAAAAGGTAGTCCTTATCGAGCAAGCAGCAGGTGAATATCAAAAATGGAGACCACTCTCCCACTATAACTGTTTTGCAACCACTACAATTGGTAACAATATTGCATTAATCTTCATGTAAGCTAGAACAAATGCAGAAGGCATACCTTCCTGGGAGCAGCTGAGAACTGCTTACGGGAACCTTGGAATTCCCAAATCGTTTGGCCCTGTTTTCATGCTCTTTGTCAACACGCATCGCAGCTACTTCCTTCTCCATGGCAGCTACCTCCCTTCTCATCCTCTTAGCCTCAACCTCCATTGCCTTCGTTAAAGTATCTACTCTCTTAGCTAACATCTGAGAAACAAGAGCCAAAAAAAGAAATCAAAAAAGTTTCAAGTGAAGAGAATCATAACATCAGGAAAAGTGAAGAAATCAACCTCGATTGCATCGTCCTTGTCTTTTAGGCTTTGATCTTTTTCATTGCCAGTTTTCCTCAATGCAATAACCTCTTTCTGTAGCAAATCATACAGCATCCCTGGGACAGTATCTTCCGTCTCCGCTGCTGGGAAGTCAATAGGTTTTTCATCCGGATTTGCTTCCCAGGTATTATTTTGCACCTCGTTGTCCTTAGTTCCCTCACACGATTGGCTGAGATTAAAACTTGGGCTTCTGCCATTTAAGAGGATTTTACCCCTGTCTAATGATCGAGTACCACCATCAAATGACTTTGATGTTCCTTTTGCGTGCTTCAACACAGAACTGCTTCCAGATGAGACAGTTGATCTCAACTGAAAGGATGGTGATCTCTTCGGTAAAAACCCGTTGGAGGTCAACTTGGAGATGTTATCAGCCCCACCTAGGGATTGGCGACGTGAAGGACCATTGCTTGGACTCCTACCATCTGATGAGGTGCGGCTGCTAGTGGTAGACGATCTTAGGGTCTCTTCCAGTACTTTGAGCCGCAGTTGATATTTTTCCTGGAGTCGCGGAACATCAATATTTTACAACTGGTCTGCGAGATGAACAAACCATATGGATACTTCATAAACTTAACCCGAGTGTTACCTTCAACTGAGCTTCAGATCTTGCTGCTCGCTCAGTTATGGAAAGCTTGTCCCGCAGCTGCTGCATCTCTCCCTGTAGAACATGTTATTGTAATAATTAGAAACTGATTAAGCAGCAGAAACAAAAACTCAACGTAGACAGTACAAGACAACCACATTGAAATATTGTAAATGAGAATGAACAGTTGCAGTATACCTGCAAGAACCTTCTTTCTTCAAGCCACTGTTTTACAGGCATCACCTTGTCATTAGCATCCTTCCACTCATTAGCTACCACTACGGCAACCCTGTTTGCTGTTACTTTTGCTCGAGCCAGCTCCCTGTCGAGCGTTTTCCTTTCCTCCTGCTTATTAGAAGTAAATAAATGAGTCCCGCATCCAGGACCAGTAGCAGGCTATGCAATTTCAGACAAATATACACACAATCATGGATATGTAATTTTTATTACATTCATCTCTTGAACTTTCCGTTGGTAATCCCTCACAGCATTTGCAGCAGCACCACCAGCTAGAACAGCTTCTTCAAGCTCACGTACAGTTTGGGTGAGCTTTTCGACCTCAGCAACTTTTTGACGGTGCATTTTGTCCAAAATTTTATTTTCTTCCTGATACAGACATGCAGTATACACATAAGCTCATTGTTCGAAAACCCCCACCGAAAAGCCTCAACAGTTCCGGCAAACAAAAAACATGCACAAACACAGAACCTGGCAAATTTCTATCTGCTTCATCAACTCCTGGTTCTTGTTTTGCACATCATCCACCATAGAAGCCTTTGCCAAGGCAACCTGCACAGTCCTCTCAGCATCAAGTAAGGCAGCCTCTTTTGACTTGGTAAGGCGATCCAATGCTTTATTGTCATCCTGCAGCTTTGCAATCTTGAAGCACAAAGACAATGTGTCAGTGACTGCATCAGTCTTCATCATCTAGCAAACAATTAAATGTCTTAAGACGCAACAAAATGCTTACCTCCTGCCGAGCAAGCTTGGGTTCAGCCTCTAAAGGTGCAAGGATGGCTTCAATTGGAGGCATGTCATCGTCCTTTTGAGCAGCATGAACCCTCCGAAGAGTGGCTTCTGCCGCAAACTGTGCTGCCATGGAGGCCTTCTTCTCATCATTGATTTTCTTAATTTCAAGATTCTGCATCATTGGAAAAGGGTAAATGTTTACCGATAAATATGCCTCCTTAACAGAGATAAAGCAAGGACACTTGAAGATAGAAGAGTATCGGTCAATACTTTGCTTTCTAGAAGAGATTCGGTTAACTTGAGCTTCTCGTCAACCTTTGTCAATTCTTCAGTTAGCTAAGCATTAAAAGAAAAGATGGAAGGAAAAATAGGTCAGAGTTAATCTCAAGCAAGTATGACTTTGGAACACAAGACAAGAAAGAGCAAAAAAAATGATGCAAAGATGAGAAAAATGTCAGTAACACCACAAATTTTCTAGGGTCAATTCTCCACTATGCTGCATTTGTAAAAAGTCACACTCCACTTTTCAAATGTACAATAAATCTGAGAATTTATCTTCTTCAGAGATCATATTGTTCTAAACTTGGCAGCAAATGGATATTACAATTCAAAATAATGACATAGCATGTTTAAGACCCCCTTTGCTGGATACGAACTCAGGAAGTCCCCAATCATAATTCTGATATGCAGCCAGCAACTACTAAGTGGTGACGTGGTCAAAGCCAAAATCATGCACCGCACAATACATGCCTAGAAACATTCTACCCAAAAACTGCCGGAGGCCCGAAGGAGCGCATAATAACATGCATTAGGAGACACAGAGGCAGTTTTAGACATGGATGGATGTCAAAACCACCAGCTTGAAAACCAGAAACCAGAATTAGCAGACACTAATAGTAGCTAAATTGCCTGTTCAGAAGCTCAAATAACGTAGTGTATTCCACAGAAATGACAAGATAAACTCGGACGAATTGTTCAAATATGTCATCAACTACCAAGACTTCAAATCCATTGTAGTAGCTAACTATGAACCCTAATCCACCCATCTAAAGACATCCACCACAAGATAATTTTCAAAACCCACTTCACCAATCACCTATAATTAGTGTTAAAAGAGGAGGACCCAAATAACATCTAACTGATATCAAAATTTTGAAAGTGAAAAGCAACCAAGCATGCTTGCTGCTTCAAAAGTGCCAAATGTTAAGATCCAAGATCATACATAATTAAACCTGGAACTAAATTCAAATGCAGATTGAACTGTTACTAAAATGTAAGACGGAAAAAGAAAGAAAAAAACCCAGAATGCAACATCGACTACAAGCTATAACCAAACCAGAAAACAGAACCTTGATGGAGATAATTCAGGTAAAAGACAAAATTATTTACCATGTCATCTACATTAATATAGATTAACTTCAAAAGTCCACGAGTTAACGGCAATGCTTGTACAGGAAAGTACCAATACAAGGCATAAAACAAGAAATCTAGCACCCATTATCTTGTCAACACAATGAGTAAAAGAAAATAACCTCTTCTACAGCCTTTTCCCGTAGTCTTTCGGACAACCTGAGCGCCTTGATCTCCGCCTGCGCCTCACCCAGCTCGCGATCCTTATCTACACAAAGAACGACGCCGTTCGCAGCCAAAAAAGGAAACTAATAATAAACAAAACATTCACAAGCGAAAGCGCCGGATCGATCGACCCGCATTTCCTCTCTCACCTCGGACCTCGTTCTCCAGCCGATTCAGCTCCACCTTGACCGGATCCGACCCGTGCAGCAGGTTCATGAACTCGTCCGCGTCCAGGCTGGGCCGCACCGGCCGCCGCCGGCTCAACCCCCTCCCCGATTCCTTGAACGATGCCGACACCGCCAGCGGCGTCGCCGCCGCATTGACGCCGTAATCGCCGTCCCCGTCGCCGAAAAACTCCGCCATCTCGGATCTGAACACTCCGGTTATCTCACATTAAACGAACTAGGGTTTCCGAATCACTACAGGCACACAGAAAGCAGAGAGTCTTGCTCTTTCTTGTAGAGAGAGAAAGTTCCGATTGGTAACGAAGTGCGTCTCTCTCTCTCTCTCTCTCTCTCTCTCTCTCTAGATAGGTCCACTGTTTAAATCTGCATCGGTGTGAGGTAAAGATTGATTATTATTTGTAGTGAGTGAGTGAGTGTGTGTGTGTGTGTGTGTGTGGGTTTCTCTCTCTAGGAAATGTGTGTGGAGAGAGAAAGCAGGGGAGGGGAGCTGTGACTGTGCCAGTGCGTGCGCGTGTGTTTATCTGTGTGTGAGACTACGAGAGGAGGAGAATTAAGAGTAGCTATAATAATGGTTAATGGGGGGAGGGTTTTAGCAGAGACGCTTTGCTGTTAAGCAGGACGTGGGAGTGTATTAGTGAGCTCTACGCTTTTTCTTTGGTGGGTTGGGATAGAGTCCGCCTGGGGCGTAGTGCGCACACTACCTAATAACGGAAGCTTACGGGGGTGAATAGAAAGTTTGGAGTGCGCCAGAGCACGCATGTGAGCGCATCCCCGAGTTACCAAGAATTGCCGTTATAAATAAACGACTCTATGTGCGAAAATAAAATTGTTACATTGAAATTTGTTAACAAAAAAATCAAGTATTGTATATAATAGTTTGTTTTGAAGCGTGGATTTGAAATTGAGATTGAATTCCATTTGCCTACAACCTTTAAAAGTGGATTTGAAATGGGATTCAATAGGATTTCATAGAATATATGGTTTAAATTGCTAAAATCCCACTATAAGAGGATTTGTTTATCAGAAATTATTAAAGTAAAATTCCTCGACTGCCCTTGAAGACACCACGCTAACATAGTGTTGCTTCCACTCTTTCTAATATTTTCATCTTAAGTTCCCCCACCCACTAGAGCTCTCTTTTTCTTATATTATTATTATTATTATTATTATTATGGTATTGTTGGCTAGTTAAAGTTTTTTCTTTTTTATATTAAATTTGTTTTAAGCATTCTTTTTGCCCTTTATAATTCATTTTGAAGAAATACATCTATGTGGCCTAAGACCATGCTAAACTTGCAGTGATATTTGTTGTTAAAGTCTGAAGTCTTAAAAAGATAGACTTGTCAAAAGAACAATTTCCTTTACAATGTTCATTTCTTCCGAACAAACCAAAAAGAATTATGTTGATTTGACGTTCAATTTTTTCCAAACAGAAAAATTATAGATCATTTCAATTCCAATAACTTTGCAAATCCCTTTTGACTTCCAATTCAAAATAATTTGGTTCTAAAGATATCCTTATAATTAAAGTAGTTATTTAATATTTAATATTCTTATTTTATATCACTTCTTATGATTTTTTTTAATAGGTAGCTATGTAACAGTAAAAGAGATGTTACACAAAAAAAGATGTTCTCATTATATATAATACTAGCGGCTGGGACACAGGCGATGCGTGTGCTACCACATAGAAATACTTTTCAAAAAAATATTCCGTAAACACGCAACACACCTTCGGTTTCTCTAATATAAAATCATCAAAAAAAATTATTCACGTTAACCCAAGTACAAAATATCAAACAAATCCTACAATGATTTAAGATTAAACCAAAATCATTGGATTGGAGTGAACAGGAGTTTATGGGGCTGGAAAGGAAAAAAAAAACTCATTGGATTCAAATAACAAGTAAGCTATGTGTTGGTTTCGCACCTTTGGTCAGTTTCATCTTTCCAAATTTTTTTCCATTTTCTTTTCTTTTCTTTTTTCCTTCTCAAATTGCATCATCTTTATGCCACATGTCATCATTCTAGGATAGTAGTTATGTAATACCGAAAGAAGATTTTATCCTTATATGAGTTACTGTGACACACGCGATACGCGTGTAAAAATAAAGTTAATACTGTCAATGCTATTAAAAAAGATCAAGCATTGTATATAAGTGTTTATTGTCACATAGATAAAATGAATCTTAAATTGCAGAAAAATAAGGTAGTCATGCGTGTGGGCAAATAAGTTAGTAAAATATTATCATCATATAAAACTTAGATTTAATTTTAAATACGGCTTTTTTAATAAATTAAAAATTGTTAAACCAAACATGTACAAAGATAAAGTTGGTAATATGATATTTGTGTAATTTCAAGTTTAGGCATTATAATTTATTTTAACTATACTTTTTTTAAAGAAGTTCAAATTATGAAAACCAAGAATGCCTTTATAGGTTGTTATTAACCATTTAAGATTTGAATTTTATGTCATTTTATAAAAAAAAAATCTTAGAATGCCACTTGTCACTATCCTTTAATTGGTAACACCAACGAGGTGTTATATCAAAAGAGATTTTCCCTCTATATGAAATATAGACATAATATAGATATGTGTATCTAATTACCGTGACATTCGCACGTATAAAAATAAAATTATAAGTAGTTATTCATTATTTAAAATCTTTATTCTATGTTAATTTTTTAAGAAAAATAAACATACCATGTAAGACTAAAAGTGGTGTCATATCAAAAAGAGTTATAAGTTTTGATTATTTTTTGTTACTGTAATTGTAATTTCAAAAACTAATTCAACAAAAATTATGTTAAATCTCAATGAATGTATTTTATTTAATATTAAAAACTAGCATATGGAATACAATTATAATTGCTTTGGAACATTCGGTTAGAGTGTGTTTGAAACCACAGAATTAAGGAATTCTCACGTTGCTAAAGAAAGTGGTCAATTCAGTGCAACTCATTTAGACTTTTTACATTGGGACTATACTTTACTAAGTTTGCACCAATAAAAGAGGTTTTTTGCCTTTTCAATAGAAATCCAAAAAGAAAAGCATGGTTTGCGCAATGAAATTTTATTTGTTTACCGAGTAATAACAGATGTAAATGACAACACATAAATTACATCTCCAATCTTCACTATGCACTTGGATCTATTAAAAAGGACACATCTGTCCAAAGGGATAGAGGACTTCCGGACTCTCTCGGTTCAATCACACAATTATACTTAGTATACAGTAGGATGGCTTACATGCGTAAAAATCATTTCTAACTGGTAAATTCTTCAGACTATCAAGGCTTATAAATAGGTTAACTCGTCATTAACTGTCAATATTTCTTAAAGCAATACATACCATAATCATAAATCGTATTTGTTAGCCCTACGATATTAGCTTAGAATTATATTAGATTTTGATGATAACTAATATTGATTATTATGTTGTCTAACATGCATCGAAGTTGGTGAAGCGTTAGGTACAATCTTATTCTCATGCAACAGATAATTAGATGAGCAAAATATCGATCAAAGATATTCAATGGAATGCTTCAAAGATGGGATACTTCAATTTGATTGTAAATGTTTTCATTCCGTGCTTTCTAACTAGATAAAGAGAGTTGATTGTATCGATAACTGTGACCTAGAAAAGTGCCCATAGGTTTTCCTAGCATGCATAACTTTTTTCAACCTTGAAAACTAGGAAATTGTATTTTCTGGAATAGTCGACTGCAAGTTTGAGCAGTAAGGTATTACAATTAACAGCATTCTAACAGCAGTGGACTGCAATGACTTCCGGTAGCCTATTACAATTGACTGCATTGGAATACAGTCGATTGTAATTAAAAATTTTAAATTTTTAACGGATACATTTGGATACAGTCAATATGTTGCAATGGGCAGTAAGGTATTACAATTAACTGTATTCTAACAGCAGTCGACTGCAATGACTTCCAGTAGCCTATTACAATCGACTACATTGGAATATAGTCGATTGTAATTAAAAATTTTAAATTTTCAACGGTTACATTTGGACTACAGTCAATTGTAATTAAAATTTTCAATTTTCAATGGTTACATTTGGAAACAGTCAATATGTTGCAATACAGTTGACTCAATGGTGCAATACAATCGATTGCGTTTACGGTTTGACGCATTTAATTTTTTTTATCAACTTCCAAACAATCATATTAATTTTCACACATATATAAACTCATTTGGGCATAATTTGATTCATCCATCGATCAAAGCCATCTTATTTTGTAAATATTCAAAGCTCAAAGCAATTCTGTAATCTCGCTTAGTTTTTATTGTTTTCTCATCCAATTGAGAGAACATTCATTGTGAGCTTATATTTGAGAGATATGCACTTTCATAAGTCATTAATACACTCATATCTCTTATTCCAGAGCTTAAACTTGTAGTCAGCTACTTTTTGAGAATGAATCTTTGTACATAATATTTCATCTAAAGTTTCTTGTATCAAAGCTTGGAGTTATGAAGCTTTGAAACTTTGGAATTGTTAACGCTTGTTCTTGATATGGGTATAGCATCAAGGGATTGTAAGAGGTTCAATCTTGATTCATAAGGAAGATCATTCTAGTAGATTCTAGGGCCTTTCAAGGGACTTCCTTGAAGGGGTGGATGTAGACTGAAGGGTAATTCGAGCTGAACCATCTAAATCTCAAGTGTCAAGTATCTCTAAATCCTTCTCTGTTTACATCATTGCCTTAAACTTGTTTTGAGATTAGTTAACTTGCTTATTTGAGATATAGTGGTTGAGGTTTGGTGTGTAGAGCTGTCTAATTGTTCATCATAGTTCCTTAAAGTTTATTGTGATCACTTGTTCATCTTTTAAATTAGTCTTAAAACCCTATTCCCCTGCCCCCTCCCTCTAGAGTTATTTTATTGGTTTCAGTAATTGTAATCTTAATCATAATCTTGTTCCAATCGAGTATGTTTGGTTTAGTATTGAAAATTAAATAATAAGCAGGGGTGAACTTGGTTAAGATCGGGTAGATGCAAATGCATGCATTGAACTTTCTTAAAAAGCCCTAATGTTTCATAGTATTACAAAATTGCCACCATACTAAAAGTAGCTCTAGTCACTTTCATTATTGTGCTTTGCAATTTAAATGACACGCATCTGAATTTCTCAAATTCCGTATAAAAAAAATAAAAGCCGTAGAAGAATGAAAGTAGGCATTCACTTAGGGATCTCAGTATTCTTATGCTCCACTGAAAAGGTACGCGACTTTGATTGTTCGTCTTTGTCGATCGCCACTGGCAAACACATGTACTCCATGTGCACGTCATAACCTACTCATCGGTGGCCATTGCCTATGCACTATATCGCTGCAGCACCAGTTATCACCCATCATCATGGTACTTAACTTTTTCCTTTCCTTCTTCTCTTGAAATTTGTTTTGTCTTAGATTCAAAACATTGCCCCCTTTTTACAGAGAAGTAATTTCAATGTGCATGGGTTTGATCTTTCCAAAGCTATGCATTAACATAAACTAGGTTTACCTTTTTCTCTTCCAAAATTGAACGATACTATAATAAGATATCAAGATTTGGAAAATCATTCTGGACAAGGGACGGAACGACCTTTCGATCTACTAATTACAGCTCTCATGTCAATGATGCTAATAATCTTCTAGGTGCCCAAAATTTTCCAAATAAAGCTCGAGGAAAGTCTAACTCATAAGACTGTCCAAATGTTCAAGCTAGCTTTTGAAAGGATCCAATAAAGTTTGACCTGGATATATCATCTTAGACTCGGGGTAGCAATGGAGGGCTTTGGTACCTGTAACAACCCGTGCCTCTGGGGAGCCGGCTTTTACCCATGAAAGAGTCGCCATTTAATTTTTATAATATAGGAGAAAACTAGAAAAACCCTAAGTTTGACTATGTGAGCCTAAGTTTGACTGTGTGAGCACAATTGACTCATTAGTCTTCTGAAAATCGTAGGGTGTGTTTGATAACATAATCAAGCACTTAAAACTTAATAATTTTCAATTAACTGCATTTGATAACGCTAAACCTTATATCACTTAGAAAATTAATTCCTACCAAAAATAGACTAAAATTTTAAGTCAGGGTGAACTTACTTAATGCTGATCACTTAATTCTAAGTGAGATGATTAAAAGTTATTTGACATGTAAATACGTACAAAAATAATTATCACCACGATGCCACCTCAATTAAATTTACTAGGAACACCGCCTCCACCACAATACAACTACCACCACAATTATTTTTTCTTTTTGTTGCCACTATTACCACCACCGCCGACATCACCACCTCCATCATATCGTCGCTGTTGTTACCACGTCCATTTCTGTCACGATAATCTAAAAGATCCACTACAATACAACCACTGTCATGACCGCCATATCGCCGCTTCTCGCTATCATCACAATTACCAACATCATTTTTCACGCAACATTACTGCTACCATTGATACTTCTTTGCCACCACCACCGCCGCCACCACTACCCCATCGTCACTGTCACCACCACCACCAATTTTAGCCCCCAAAAGAAGTTATAAAATACATAAACAAAAGCATAAATTTGGTAAAATAGAGAAATTTGTAAATAAACAATTTTCAGACATCTGATTTTAGTTTACCAAACATGTTAACTTATTTTTTAATAAAAATTTAATCGCTTAAAGTTTTTAGTTTTATGAATTCAGTGCTTAACTTTGCCTGCACTTAAATTTTAATTTTATCAAACACCCCTTAGATTTGGACTCAAAAATTAAGTTACGTAATAGGAAGGTATTAGTCATCCCTTCACACCCTAACGGTCGCATGCATAGTTAGTTTATCATCACGCTCTTAACAAAATAAGAAAAACACAAGCAAGAAATCACAATCTACGATGACTTAGTGAGTAAGAGAAAAACACATTAAACACATAAAATTGGATTCTAGTCCGAGAGCAGGGCCTAGATTGCATACATATCTCAACGAACTAAATATATCCAATGTAGTTCGAGCGAGTACTATGTGGTGGTTCATGATTTGTATCCGAATTTGACATAAGAGAACTCCTTTGAGTGTTTGTTTACAAAACTACATCTCTTAATAAATTAATTGATGAGAAAGGTCTCCGAAATATTGAAAATGATTAAGAAAATCAAGTTATCTATACTACATATAAAAGTGTGGATCCTTTGTAAATTATTTTTTGGACGACATTGTCCTTCTTATTTTCAAGAATTACTACATTGCCATTCAAGACATATTTAACATACCTTCAATCTAGACCATTCGAACAATTTTTTTTACTATTCATAAATGCTACAATTAGTACTAAATGCCCTTTTCATTTTTCATAAAACTTAACAGTATTGAAAAAAATATATTTTTTTTTAACGTTCCTTTTCTTACTTTGATTGTTACGGAGTACTCTCACCATATTCCTATACTGTAATAGCTGTGGCTAGGATTAAAGATTATGATATGGATTATTACCCCCTAATAAAATCTAAAAATATTCCTTTTACATTATTTATTGATTAAGTATCGGCACATGCTTCTAATTAAGGGTGACTCCACCTCTTCCACTTCTCTAAAATCATCTTAAAAATAAAAGTTAACATAGATGACTATCATTTCCTTTGTATTGGCGTCCCACAATATGTTGATGAATACTTGTCAAGTACATTCTGCTTTCACTACAAGAAAATATAATGAACGGCTTTTGGCCATAGCATGTTATCATGATTTCACTTCTTATTTATTTTTAGTGTATAACATCATTATCTGTTTATATAATCCCTAACTGAATACTACATGAACGGATCGTCTGCGTGTTTGCAATAAAAAATTTACTTTATAATAATAAAAATTCTTTTGTATACCACATTTAATGTTGCCAGAAATAAAAGAGAACGAGTTAAATTGATTTCAACTATACGAGTCATTGCTTTTTTTTTCCTTATCTATTTTATCTTTGGGTACTGTATCTTCCTATGACTACACATTACATTAATCACCATAGAACAAGGGATTAAATGATTTGTCACTTGTCGATGACGGGTAATATGAGCGGTTAAAAGAATACAACTAAAGCACTCTACGCAACTAAAGATTATAGTAATAGGATTTGAAGCATGGTTGTTGTTTACTCTGCGGCCAGAATTCTTTTTCTTTTAACTAAAAAATTCCTAATAACAATATTAGCTCTAGAAAGTGGTCGTGTATTTGCAAATAGATACGCATTTTTTTTTGTGGGTTAGAAATTACTAATTTTTTTGTTGCAGCTATTCCCTAAAGAGTAAACGTGTTAGATACTAATCCTATAGTAATATCTTTCTCAAATTAACTGTAAAAAATATTTTATAAAATAAGGTAAGTAAGGTCGATTGTGCTACATTTATAACAATTATTGTGTTCATTAAGTTGGACAATAAAATATATAAATAGCAAAACGAGCAAAAATGATTGAAAGCTAAGGCCCAAAAAGCACGTTATACAGATGCTAACAAAAAGATAAATATTAATTTGTGTTGAACTTTATACCTTTAAGTGTAGACTAATTGCAACGATTTAAAGTAGAGTACAGAGCACTTTCGCCATAAAAGAATCGGATGGTTTAACTATTTTGCTCAGTTACTCCTTTGTTTTTTTTTTCCTTTCTAAATTAAGTGTTTTTACTTTAACAAAATGATGACCATCGTTGGCATCAAATCGACATACAACTTTTTACATTCTGTAGATATTATGCGAGATGAAAGTGGTTGAGACACTATTAACATTCTTTAGATGGATTCATAACATTTTTAGAGAAATCCTTATGCATATACTTCTCAATTTTTACTTGCACTCTTGAATTCAATTGAACTTTCGATATTTGAACAATTAATAGATGGAGTTACAACTTTTATATACTATAATCTTATATTATCACATGTTAATTTTCACGTACTCCACACGTGCATCCTACTAGTTGGGAAAAATACACCAAGTCATGGACATAAACCCAAGCTGGGATAGAATTTGAACAAGTATAATCAATCGATCATCATGACAAGATAATTATGTTAACCAAATCACATTTGTAATATGTTGAATATCAATCTCACACGTAAAACCCTTAAGCATGTATATCTAATCAATAATTATGCCAATTCAATCATATAGGATATCTGATAAGCGAATTCAAAGATATATCCTAGAACGTGCGATCTATATGGTTAGATATTACTTTTAGCAACAAAATCAATGATACTGGGATAGAGATATTGATTTCTTGACTTTGGATAATTCGACACAGGTTGATCTTCAATTGGTGAGAAAAAGTTGATCGCTTCGCACCTTGATTGCCATCTACGGATGTGAGATTGATTGGAGGAGATCTAGATGAATAGGTTTATGATGGAGGATTAGGATTTATAGGTGAGGGCAATTTTAACAGAGTTTCAAGGTGGTTCATGATCAGTTCCATCTTTATAATGAAGCCTGCTACTTAATTTTATAGTCTTGAAGTTCTTGGACGCTATGGACCTCCGCAATACCAGGAGGAAAGGTGTACCAGCTGTTTTTTCATATCTTATTTATAAGAGTGCTTGTACCGGTCAATACACTTTATGTGAGTGTCCGACTTGACTACACAGATAGGCCAACTTATGGGGCTTGGTTTTTCTTTCATTTGAAGTCTAAACTAGGCCTACCATTCATCAGTAGAAAGCTACAGAAGTACTCTGCAATATTAAATTAAAATTATTTAAAAAATTAATTTTAACTTAAGATATTTGGGAAACACTATAGGTATGTGATATTTGGAATGAGTTTGATAGTTCCTAAATATCTCAATCAACACTTGAAATAAGACTCATAATACATTGATGAAAAACTAATGTACAGACTTTTCGTAAAGCTTATAATTTAATTCTTCAACATGAGTAAATTATCATGCACCAGCGTAGACTGTTGTGCGCGTGCCCTAACTTCGACCCTCAAGTATATAAAATTGGAATCAAGTGCAAATCACAATCCAACATTCATGCAGACATACTCTGAAGTTGAAGCGATTAAATATACATGATTGCCCCAAGATGGATGCAACAATGCAAAAGTGAAGTGTTCTCACAGCTCCCCATTGAGGAAACTTACGTATCAGTAAACGTCAACGGAAGAATAGACACTGACTTTTGTGGCGGACATGCTAAATATTGGATATGAAAATAAGTAAGAGGAATGGAAACGGAGAAGGCTAGAAGACACAATTGATAGAATAGAACTATAATAAAATGAAGGGAACATAGACCAAGATAATTGGGACAGAGGCCGTCACGATGAGAACGGATATGTGAGAAAAATTAGACCTACAAGGGCTTCTTACGTATCCGAACAAAGGGAATTAGACCAACATAGTTTGGATAACAAATGATTGGTGACTGGAACAAAAAACTGGAATTGGAAACACAAGATAATAGGTTCTTACAGTTGTCAAACATTTGGAGACATCACTAGAAGCCAGAGCCAACAAAGTGTGAAAACAGTTGGTTGTTGAGCAACATCAAAAATTAATTTAGAGTAACAATGCACAAAAGAGATTGGTCGTCAGATAAAGGGCACGCACCTAGAAGCCGGAGTCAACAATGAGTGAAATTGGTTAGTCTTCTCACAAAGAGTCTGAATTCTCAGTCCTAATGCTTTTTTAAGATAAGGATCTTTTAAAGACTTGAAGTAGTTTGGTGTAGTTTTAAACAAAATTGATCATTTATACAAGGTACTTTGGATACCCCCTATTAGGGCTTTTTCAAAAGTTTTCCACTGATTATCTGTTAAACAGCAGATTACTGATGTATCTCTACCATTTATGAATAATGGACAAAGACTAACTTGTATCATACCAATATGGACATAGTTATATCCTTCTCTAATGTATTGTTTTGCCTTATCTGTCTTGAAGAGAGGAATGTCTACTATTCTTTCTTCAGTTTGACCTACTAAGATTTCTCCTTCAGAGACCTCTACATTCATCTTACTCCTGAACCTGAATATGAAATCTTTGTATATTTCTCCAATCTTGATTTTTGGCATCTCCCAATGGTTTATAGTGGAACCGGGAGTTCCTTTCCCAATTGATTCACTCTAACTAATTATGTTATTAGATAAAGGAATCATCTCTTCTTCACGGTCGTAGTTTTTTGGCATCATGAAAATCGTGCCTATGCCTTTAAAGTTCTGTTTAAACTTTCTTCATCATCTAATGTTGTTTCATCATCAGATTCATTGTCGTACTCTGATACAAGCTCTTTTGCTTCATCTTTGGAATCTAATCCGTAACCCCATGTTGATTCGTATCTTTCTTCAGCAAATAAGAAAGATCTTATATTTTGTTTTCTTTTCTTACTTGGACATTTATTAGCATAATGTCTTTTTTCACCACACAACCAGCAGCAATCACACTCTTCTGGTGATTTTCCTTTTGGACATGAAGGTTTTTTATACGGAATATTAGATTTTTTTTAATATATCTTCCCCCATGATTTTGATTTTTCTCTTGATGGATTAAATTTTCTTTTCTGAAAATTTTTCTATTTCTTCACATATCTTTTTTCATTTCCAAACCCTTTTTTCTCGAATTTTTTCTTCGTGAAGTTTGGCTTCTTTTCACATCCATAGTTGTTTACCATGTTATCGACTTTAGAACAACAGTCATAACTCATATGAGCTTTTATCATATCTTTTATTGCTTGTCCTTCTGTACAATATTTCTTTAGAACTTCTTCTACAGCTCCAATCCTTTCTCCTAAGGAATCGCAAAGCATTCCATCGCTTAGGAGTTTAGTAAATTATTTTTTTGCTAACTCGTCCCATGGTTTAAGAAGTTTGGCAATAAATTGCTTTTGCTAATGGAGGTTGTCTCTAAGTTCTAACTTATAAAATTATTTTTTAAATTCACATGTGTAATTTTTAAAAAAAGCACATATCACATATTTGTAGTTTTGTCAAATTTGTGAAAGCACTTTTTTCTTGAATACCTATGTTATTTATAGATATCCAACAGAATTCTCATTTGAGGTTATCTGCATAAAACATTATCCATTCTTCAAAAATGTTAAGCTTGCTTCAGTCTTCAATTATCATTTTGTTATGTGTTATGCTATTCCATGGTCGCTTTCTCACACCGCAAACTCATATGTAAGAGTCGGAACTAATAATGCATGAAAACAATTGATTGCTGATACACAAGGAAAGAAGCATATCTGAAAGCCGAGGCTAACAACATGTAGAGTTTAGCATGCAAGATTACAAAAAAAAAAACATTTCATATGTTGTAATAATCATTGTACTAAGAGGGTGTTTGGGATTGATTTTAGATTGGTCAAACCTGATTAAATTAGTTTTGAAGTGTTTGGCAAAAAAAAGTAAACTGATTAAATCTACTCCAATGTGCTCAAAACTGATTAAATTCATAATCCTCATTTTCTTGGATTAAGATTTAATCAGGTTTGACCAATAAATTCACCAAAATATCCTTACATATAAGCATCATTAAATGCTCAATTTTAGTTTGAATACATTGTATGGTAATTTTGCTACACCAAACTTACTTTAATCTCTTTTTATCCAAACACATTTAACAACTTTTAATCTGCTATGCCTAAAATGGATTAAAGTTGATTTTAGAAACTGATTCTGATTTAATCAAAATCTACTTTTAAGAATCAATCTCAAACGGTCTCTAAGAAAAGGATAACATGTGCACAAACTAGCAGTTGAACAACCATTCTAGTTCATTACGGGTCTGTTTGAAACACTTATAGTTTTAGTTTTCTATTTCCAATAAAAATCGGAATCAGTTTAGTTTGGTTTTTATTTTTTAAAAAAATAAATGGTGTTTGATTACCTAGTTGTTATTTTGAGTTTTTTTTTCTTTTGGGTGTTTGATTATTCAGTTTTTATTTTAAGTTTTTTCTTTGGTGGTGATTGCGGTGGCGGTGGCGGGCTAGGGCGTGGCGGTGGCCTGCAGGCGCTGGTAGCCGGTGGTGGCTGGTGACCATGGGGGGGGGGGGGAAGAAGGGGGGTGTATGGTGGTGGTCTCAAAACAAAAATTAAATTTAAAAACCCAAAACTTCAAAATGGGAGTTTTAAAAAACAGCTCTATATTAAAAATTGAAGGAAAAAATGAAAATTATGCCAAACGCGTTTTCTTTCTCCAATTTACAAAACTGGAGAAAAAACTGAAAACGAAATGATTTTCAAATGCTACCTACGTTTAATTGCTTAATCCAACAATTTAAACAACAATTACCAGATTCTTAACATATTTTTAGATGAAATTACCTTAAGAGATTGACACCGTTATATCGTAAAAATTGTATATTCATATCGGCAGTGCATCACGTGAGATCTAGTCTGGTGCAACATTTTTTTTTTTGGTCGAAACTGAAATTGCTTTACACTAAAACACCAAGTACAACTTTAAGATCACAACCAAATGTTTGGCTCTAGAAACAGAATACCCAAAAGTGCAAACAAAAGGAGTACAAGCATAATCTTGACCCTGAAACATAAACCAGCCAACATGGCCTTGACAGAAAATGAAAAAGATAAGTATTACCATTGTTGGATTTACAAAATTCAATCAAATGGTAGAGTGGAATTGTTGCATCGAGGCATCAATTCCAATGGGTCCCTTGAAATGACAGTTTAGATTACTGTCGCGATTTTCTTCAGATTGAAGGGAGGTGGAGTGAATTCCCAAGGCCGGAGCTGAATGATCCGAAGCTTGAAGGGAGACGATATTCTCCATCTCGTCTAGATCCATCCTCTTTCCGCCACAAACCCGCCATATCGGACTCGCATCAGAGAAATCAACCCAAACTAACGGATCGAAAGTCTGGCGACCATGACGGATTCAAAAAAACTTTTCAGATCTAAGGGTAGCGAGTAGGGGGGAGTAAGATTGTGGCTGAAGGGCTCCTGATCTGTGGGTGGGGGAGGAGATCGGGCGGTGGAGGATTGTGATAGCGAATGGCGGCATAGCTGGGTGGCCAAGGTTAGGGAAGCAAAGGACGAGAGAAAAAGGCACAGGAGGAGAAGGAGGATTGTGTAAGGGCCTCCCCTTCCACCTCATGGCCATGGAAGCTGAAGGAGGAAGGGGCGTCGGCTGGTCTTCTGAAGAGAAAAGATGGAGAAAGGTTTTTTTTTATCCCTGGCTTCCCTTGTCTTAAAGTTGCTTCTGGTTTCTTTTGAGATCTAGTCTGGTGCAACATAGACAAAAGCAAATCCACGAAATGTATACAAATGTCCAAATTACATTCTACCTTACCACTAGAACAAAAAAGGAGAAGGTATACCATGTATGGCAAAGGGGATTTTAACTGCCATATAAACTCGATCTCCGGAAAACATATTATCAAGGAAAATATAGCCGGATTCTGTCCGTAGAAGACATACTAACCTTTAACTTGTTCAACTCTAGGAGATGGTGGATCTCATACTCTTTTTTGTTGGTACTCTAGAGTAGTAGGAGCATCGAGCTAAGGACATAGATTGCATGATCAACAGTTTGAAGGAATAACAAGATCTAGAGTTGTTATTTTTGTTTTAATAGATAGGATTTGGTTCCCTTTTTGGCAGCGATAGAGCCAGAAACTATGCATACAGTAGGCAAGTTTTGAAGGTAGCCTTCATGCATTATATTCATGCCGATAAACCGTATAATATTTCTTTGGAAAATAAATCACACTTCATTTTTGTTACTTAGCTTTTTACTAACATAAGAGACCAATAAATTGTTCCATAGGGTGAATTATAGATCTACAACGACAATGGTGAAGAAAATAAGGTGTTAATTTTTTTTATATGATACTTGACTTGATAGGCATAACTTTTGTATTTTGTGAAAGCAACAATTACTTCAAAAAGGTTCCATCTTAAAGGTTATGGAAGTACCAAAACCACATATATCACAAACAATTACTTGTGTTATAGGGATGTAAACTAATTATTATTAATCAAGACCAAATTTAAAATGCAATGTCTGCCATTGTTTTAATTGTGCTATTGATTTCTCAAGTAAAACATGAGCACTAGTAATACAAGATCTAGAAACTTTAGCGACCGTATTTGCCGCAAAAAGAGTGGTCACTAAAGCTAATAGATTCAACATCAGATTATGTGATTAATAATAGTAAGAGTTTTAGTAACCAGTGATGGTCACCGAATACAATTCTAGACTCGAGACCTTTTTAGCGATATGAACCGGTGCAATTAGTGAAATCTTTGCATCCGCAGTGAAATTGTCGGGTAGTGAGATTTGTTGGTCATTAAGAATGTTTAATATGTAGCAACAAACTCTAGAGACCAGTCACCTTATATGTTTAGCGACTAGTATTTTGCGTACAAGTAGGGACCAATCTTTTCACATTACTACTATCCTATTGTCACTCCCTAATACAATAACTCATTCTCTTGTGTGTCATAAGAACTTCAACACTTGTCACTAAAGTATGCTTTTAACGACAATAAAGGTAAAAAAAAAAATGCATATAAACATCTTTTTTATCATATTCACATTTGGTGACAAATCGATTGGTGACTAGAAGCAATTTATGACCCTCGTATATACTTAGTCGCTGGCCCCTCCGGGAGGAAGGTTGGTTTTGTGTATTAAACCCCTAAAGCTACGGGACGCCAGGACAGGTAAGGAGTGAAAAAGAAATAAAGAGGGAAAGAAAAGAGTAAAGAGAGAAAAAGCTGCAGGCTTGGGCTTTGGGCAACTGTTGCTATCCCTTAAACAATCCACGTTAACTGGCAGCAGCAAACATCAGAAAGAGTCTCTGTCTCCAAGGCTAATCCTGTTCCTGTTGGTAAAAAATAAGATGATTAAGTGGTGTGATTTGAAGGGTGGACACGGGATTTTGTTCCCCCAACAACCTCTAGTACTGTGCTTTTGTTTCTTTCATCAGATTTAATACCACACAAACCTTTCTCTGCCCCATAATAATGCTCAGTCACAAACAGATGTAGACCCCTATTGCCGGATGTTCAATGGCTATCAACGTTGACACTGTACCTAGCTGCTCATCCGTTGCACTCTTTACACTGTTATCTCAACACTCACTTGTGAGACCCTTTCCTTCCAAACTTGTTCTTGGATTTCAATCTCCAGCTAATTTTTGGCCGAAAGGGTGGCTGAAAATGAATTTGGGGTCTGGCTACAGCAGTCATCCCTGGTTTCCTTGTGAGGTTTCTTTCACGGCACCAACAACCAATGGGTTGGAAAAGTAGCCAAATTTGTATATAGCAATGAAAGGATGGAAATGGCTGCAAGAAAGAATGTACAAAGTCTTGAGCATTGCAATTTGTAAACAACGTTTTGGCCAAGAAGAAAAAGAACATTTTCAGCTGGGAAATGTTATCGATGCCCGTTAACTTTTCTTGATTCCGGTGCACAAAACGTTAGGCGATCATAGAGCTTGTACGCCTCTTTGCTAATTACTGCGTAGTATATATATACGTGATCAAATTGAAACCGATTTGATATCCACCTCATTGTTAAATGACTCTCAAGTGTCACTGTATGCTTACTTTAGTGCCACTTTTAGAACTCAAACATTAAAGCTTAAATAGCACTTCCAACGTTTTGTAATTCTTGCTGCAAGTAAAAATAATGTGTAGCCAAATTACTGCACAAATTCAATGTGGCTTTTCTGCAATATATATTGTAAATAAAACTAAGTACACAAACTAGACGAAGCAAGAAAAGTTTCTTGAGGTGGGCATTTAATAGAAATAAACACAATAATATTCACAAATCGTGTAATAGGCGACCATTTTGCGTGGTTCGGAAATGAATATAGTGGACAAAGAGCACAATCCCTAACTCCCAAATCAAAAACCTCAAAATCAGTAGTATATTTTGGTGAGTTGTCATAAATATTGTCTCGTAAGTAATTTGCGGAATATTGCGCTCCAAAAATTATTTGAGAAAATAATGCACATGATTTTACCATCCTTTGTTGTTTGTTTTACAAGGGAATTTCTCTACTCAAAAGCCAGCAGCCCAAAAGGCAATGGGAAAGAAGTAAGAAGGAGGAAGACAATTCAGGGTTATACGATTTTCTCTTTCTGGGATTGGGGATGCCAAATTAGGTCCTTTAAGTGGGGCATCCATCTTTTGAGAGATATTAGTCTCACATCGGGTAACCATCACATACTGGATAAATATTAAACAATATGTTAAAATTTAAATCTTACAGTCATCTCTTCTTGTTACCAATTGATTTTGAATTGGATACTTTCACACCATTCAGAAATACCCTATATTGAAATTCCAACTTTGGAAGACGGTAGGTCAGGACGAGTCCTCTTGTGCCACCTGCTGCTTCCGCCACTTTTCACCCTAAATACTGGCTCCACTTTTTGCATTTGCCTATAGAAAGATTTAGAAAGTGCAGCAAGATAGCAGCCATCTGTATCTACGGATTTGCATGTAGGGGTCGCCTGTTGTTGTGAGCCTTAAGCTATCCTCAAGTCCAAGTCCACCTAAAGCATAATGGCCAAAATCGAACACTCTGAAAACTAAAGAATATCAAACCCTTGCCATTTCTTCCATCATTAGTTTATCGTCACAAGTTTGTTGAGAGTGATAGCTAGAGCGAAAGTATGAGCGAAAAAAGTTGACCATGCATGTGATTGGGAGCACGAGAGTGCTGGACAAAATCATAATGAGAATATTGACCCGGATGTTTGCCACAAAATCATCTAAGAGGTGAGCCTAGTTTTGCATTCACTACTTAAGAGTACTTATTTTTAATGGACTTTATGTGATATCTCACATCGGATATGAGATGATTTATGATTGGCCTTATAAGACCATGCACATAAACTTAAGAGTACATATTTGACTAGCCTTTTTGAGGGAGACATTGACCTGTGGTGGTTCCGTCGACCGCGTCGTTACAAATGATATTAGAGTAAGTCTCGAAAGCTCGGGCTGGACTATCTAGTCGAGTTACCGATGATTGAGGGAAACAAAGGTAAGTCCGGATATATCCCACATCAAGAGGATAGTTTGGACAATGAAAGGTGAGGCGGGTATATCCCACATCAATTAGAGAGAAAAATTCTGGGTTATATGTTCTTGAGTCTTAGCATGGACGTTAGTACCCACTTGGTTAGTCCATTTGAGGGAGACATGGCATTGTGATGGGGCCATGGACCGGGTCATTATACTTTAGACACCACATTCATGTGACACACTTGTAAGATGAGAAACTAAAAGGCGCAGTTAGCTACTAACAAATACATGAAGTTCATGGTACTAGTTAAGCTGGCTGGTTTTAAATGTACTCGTAATTAATACTGATTTTAAAATTTTCGAGCTCAACGGTTTCATTACAGATTAAGGCATCTTTGAATTGAGCTGGCCAAGTAGCTACTAATATTAGACTCCAACAAATTCGATGCGGAACAGGGGTTACAAAATTGAACAAATTCTTACGTTTGAAAAGTTTTGACAGATTAGAGAAGTGAAATTATACTTAATGCAAATCATTCACCAAAGTTTTCTATTGCTTGATTATCCCTGATAGCCACCTAGAGCAAACTTGGCTAGACAGGGCTTATATGCTTTGAAACAGGCTTGAGTACCCAGCTAGGCTTGAATGTGTAATAATACTTCTAAGAATAATTCATTAAAACAAGAAATATCTAAAAAATTATCTGCTTTTGTGCGCAAATTTAATAAAACAAAACTTAAAAGTGAAAATATTGAGAAGTTATATTATTCGATGTTATTTTTTTCAACCAGAGACCGAGGCAGCAAGGAGCTCAAAGGCATGTGCCCACCTGCTACTCTTTGATTTTTTGTTTTCACTAAACAATTTCAATGGTATTTTGACAATGGTGCCCCTCCTGCTAATGTCTATGATATTACAATACTACGGCAAAATTGTCTTCTCAACAATATATATTCTTGCTCATTCTAAACTAAGCTGTTGGCTTCACGCTTTTATCCTTATCAGTTGTTCGCTATCTTCCTTTATGACAACAATCCCCAACAATTCTGAGACGTTTTATTTTGAATTTCTTGCAGCAACTTCTTGATTCCAGTGAAATTCTTCTTGTCTAACTCTCTTAAGCTACTTTCTTTGATGGTGGAATTCATCTAAGAACCAATCATCACGTACATAAACAATTCAACAATTCTATTTTTGTTGAATCTCAAATTTTCAATCTCTTTTGGCTCTGCCACTATTTGTAATAAACTACCCTCAAATGCATCGAGATCATCCCTACAGCAACGCGAATGCATCTGATCTCAAGTATTCGCATCTAATCAATAGCAAGAACTAAAATAAATTCTTGAAATTTTAGGTACTAAAACTTGACTTGATTGGTACATTAGTTAAACCTTTTATTAAATTTGATTTGATACTTACAATTGACCCACAGAGGAGGAGAAAAATAATGTGCAATGATTAGAAACAGACCGGAATCATCGGAGCTATCGAAACCAAATCTAAGTACATATATGAGCTTATCCACCAAATTCCCTCCAAGATGACAGCATCTTTTACCTTACATTTTGCTAAAAAAAAATACTACTTAGATGGCCCTATCATACTGAAAATAATAATAAATAAATGTTGGAAGGGTTACATATCAACCGATTGCTAATAAACAAAAGGAGCAATAATGAATATTGCCTAATTTAATAGCCCTAAGGCACGGAAGGATTTGAGTAGCTCAAAAGTATAAGATCATTACTTTGATTACAAATTTTACTAATTATGAGTATCAGTGAGAACGAATCTTCAACGGAGTGTTTGCCCAAACTGCTATGGGATTGTGGTTGGGTTTTAGATAATATATTTAATTAAATTTCATAACTTGCCGCCACAACTTTTTCAGTGTTTTGTATATTAGTACACCTCAAGTGTTTTTTTTTTGTTAGCCATAATTGTAGAATAACAATTGATGCGTTATCACGTAACACGTAGTGGGTTCGGAAATATAGCGTACGAAATCTTCGAATTTTTCGACGATGATGGATCCTTATTGTTACGAGCCTCTAACATGCTTGATCTTTTTTATAGGTACAAAAATGGCTACTAGAGTCGAGTTCGTCGTCCATGAACCAAATCCTAGAGTTTGGTGATTGCTCTAGAGAGAGTGTTATAGAGAGAGGGATTGTTTTGTGATTTATTGTCTGTCATTTGTGATTTCTTGGAATATCTCTAACCTTTATATATAGATAGTATTTAGAGACAGACTTTACCTCTAATACTTAAAAGATAAAGATGTATTTATCTCAAACACCTTTGAGATAAATATTGTATTTATCTCAAACACTTAGGAGATAAATATCCTCTAAATAACTGTATTTATTCAGACTAACAAATACACATTATCTGTTAGTGTGTGGATAATGGGTCCACTGACCCAATTTATTAACAACTCCCATTCGCCCACATATAGGGCAAATAAGTCGTGCAGTCTCTCCTTATCTCTTGTCCACTCATCTCCTCATACAGGAAATAGAACGTGCGACCTACGAGAAAGGATATCTAGTTGGGAAGTATTGTATTACGTTATCACTAAACTAACACAATATATCACTCCAAAAAATCTCAAATGTACCCCAGATAGTTCAACTACACCAGACTAAACACTCTGAAATCCCTCATAATGAATAGTGTTAAACCTCTCATATGTTATGTATTCATGACTCATATCGAAACAAAAATCGACAACCGGGTTATGAATCACATAACATGGTATAATATTGAACTTTCTTCCCAAAGCCCTCATGTCATTCCAATTAGACCCGATCACTTTCTTAGACATGCCCCATGAGACCGCATCATCCATGATCCAAGGGTACATGCTAAAGTAGCGACATTGAGTATCCTCTTATGACATAGTCTAAGGTGAAAAAGGGTACCATATAGGATAAAAAATATTTCGATTCAAGTGGCTCACACAGTAACGAACCAGGGATTCTTTCATCACTCCCACTGTCGGTCTGCATTTAGCACATGCAGTATGATTTGCATGCTATGGCGTAACCCGCAAGGGCGTGTCACATAAATGTATAGTAAAATACGCCATACGAATCTAAGTCTAGTCTCTATACAAGCTCCTAACCTGAGATTTTCAGCCCAGTCACTCTCATAGTGCCTGCCTGAAATCTCACATTCGGCTGTAAACAGGCTACATAGAGTTGTGGAGATACTCTATGATTGACCTACCTTTATAGGTCTCATCTTAGCTCCAACTAAGGCGACATGTTTACTTTACAAGCTGTATCATCTTATTCGCCTCTCTTGGCACCTAAAACGGTTATGTCTCATCTTGCTCGCTATCTTAGCACCAAGGTGAATCACCCGTGTGAGTGGGTCAATTCAAGCCTGGTGACACTCTCAATAAGGATGTATATGAAAGTATATTCATTACAAAATAAACTCAAATCAAGGAATAAAAATATAATAAGATGCCATAAACATATCAAAACCTACGTAATTCCATACTCATAATCTGAGAAAGGAAAACATAGCAGTAGGCTTGTTCAAAGGATCAACCACCATTTTTCCAGTAAGTATATGCTTCATGTTCACCTTTCCTTGCACAACTAAAGTTCTAAAGGCCTACGTGTTTGGTCTTCCCATGATGTTTGGGATCCTTTACAAAATCTAAGGCAGCTGTATTGTCACAGTGAACAGTGACAGACTCGTCCGCATGAGCTGTAACCCCTAGAGCCTGTAAGAATGACCTTAACCAAATAGCTTCCTGGACTGCTGCGGAACAAGCAACATACTCTGACTCCATCGTGGATAGGGCAATGCAAGTCTGTTTCTTGCAGCACCAAGAGATAGCTCCACCTCCTAGTATGAATGCATAACCTGAAGTAGATCTGCGCCCATCTCTATCACCGCCCCAATCAACATCAATGTATCCTCTCAGTCTCAAGTCACTACCATGATAACATGGACGAGATCAGCAGTTCCACATAGGTATCGAAGAATCTTCTACACTGCATTCCAATGAGTGGGTCCAGGATTACTCTGATAATGACTCACCATTCCAACAACAAAGCAGATGTCTGGACACGTACACAACATACCGTACATCAGACTCCCAACTACAGCCGCATAAGGCACTTTGGACATCTGGTTCCTTTTTTCATCATTGTTTGGGCATTGGTCTGTGGTTAAAGTACATGCCTTATCCATTGAAATGTCTATGGGCTTCGAGTTATGCATACAAAATCGTTCAATGACCTTCTTGATATATGTCTCTTGAGACAAATCGAGAAGTCTCTTTGGACGATCACGTATGATTTTAACCCCAAGCACATAATTAGCTTATCCCATGTCCTTCATCTCAAAAGCTGAGGACAGCCATTGCTTAGTGGCGACAATATAACTCATGTCATTCTCAGCTAGAAGAATGTCATCCACATACAAAGAAAGGATCAGAATATTTTTCTTGGATCGTTTTACGTAAACGCAATGGTCTTGTTCAATCATTTCAAAACCTATAGAGGTAATGGCATGATGAACCTAAAGTACCATTGCCTAGATGATTGTTTGAGACCATATAAAGAACGTTTGAGCCTGCAAACTTTGGTCTCATGTCCCTTGACTTCAAAACCCTCAGGTTGAGCCATACAAATCTCTTCGTCTAGTTCTCCATTGAGAAATGCAGTCTTAACATCCATATGAAAAAGTTCTAAATCCTGCTAGGTGATAATAGCTAGGATCGGGTGAATTGAAGCAAATCTCACCACTGGGGAGAATGTGTCTTTATAGTACTACCACACCCTGCTGTTGGGTATAGCCTTTCGCCACTAGATGTGCCTTATACTTGTCAATTGACCCATTTGCCTTGCGCTTGACTTTTAAAACTCACTTGTTTCCAACAGTCTTATGCCCTGGTGGAAGATCAACCAACTCTTAGACCTGATTCTTCTCCATTGAGCTCAACTCATCTTTTATTACAACCATCCACCATTACTAGCAGGTGAAGATAAGGCTTCTTCTACAGAAGTGTTCTCATCTTCATCAGTTGGGGTGCATATAAGAATTTCACCGTCAATCTCAAAACGACGACGTGGAACTCTTCCTCATGCACCTCTATGCAGTTGAGAATCCTGTTGACCTGATGGTCCTGGTGGTGTGCTCTCACTATCTAGGATGCTCCTACTATGTTGAAGGTCACTTATATTATCTTCAGCGACAACAGGATGAGGAATTAATTTCCCACCTTCGCTTGGAGATGGTAAAGTGGCTTCAACTTTCTCTAACTCATAGAAGTCAAGATTCTTGCTTGCATCTCCAATGTTACAAAAATCACTCTCTATGAAATCGACATCACAAGACTCTATTTCAGTCTTTCCAACATTTGGATGTTCACTATACATCACATAGCCTTTAGAGTTTTCAGAATACCTCAAGAAGATACTCTTTTTTAGCTCTAGGCAATAGTTTCCCATACTTATGAGAAGTATTGTGAACATAACCTGCTAAGCCCCATGGGCATAAGTTATCCAAATTTGGCTTTTGGCCATTCCAAAGCTCATATGGGGTGGATTTGACTGATTGTAAAGGCACACGATTAAGTATATAGGCTGTAGTCAACAGAGCATCCCCAAAAAGATATTGGGAGGTTTACTTGTGCCATCATAGACCTAACCATATCTAACAATGTTCTATTCCTTCTTTCTGCAACACCATTTTGCTGTGGGGTATTAGGAATAGTAAGTTACATGCTTATCCCTTTTTTCTCACAAAACTTCTTGAAGTGATCGGACAAATATTCGCGTCCCCGGTTAGTGCAAAGAGTTTTTAAACTCTTCTCTTTCTGATTCTCAACCTCTACGACAAAGCGTTTGAAACAATCCAAAGCTTCATAGCGGTGAGATATCAGATACACATAACCATATCGCGTATAATCGTCTATCAGCATGAGGAAATAAGAGGCACCATGGCATGCCTTTACACTCATAGGTCCACATAAGTCAGAGTGAACCATCTTAAGTGGCTGAGTTGCTCTCACAGCCTTTCCAAAAGGCTTCCTGCATGCTTTACCGGCCAAACAAGCCTCACATGTTTGTAGATTGACTCTTGCGAGTGAGCCCTAAAAGCCTTCTCTAGCCAAACGAGTCATTCTATCTTGGCTTATGTGGCCCAGTCTTGCATGCCAGGTGGTAGAATCATTCATAATATTATCATTCACCACATAAGAATAAGAGGACTGAGAATCAATTAAATTCAATTAAAAAAGACTGTCCATGAGAAAACCATGTCCGAACAAAACATCATCCAAAAAGATGTCTAACTTATTACCCCTAAAAATAAAGGAAAAACCAATGTCTAATAAAGCAGTAACTAAAAGTAGATTAAGCCGAACAGTGGGTGCATATCGCACATCCTCAAGAATCAATGTGAGCCCAGTGCGCAACTTAAGCTGGTAAGAACCAACCCCTAGCACCTCTTCGGAGCTATTGTTTCCCATGAAGATATGTTTGCTTCCCGCTGGAATCTGGTGATAATCTATGAACCCCTCTCAATCACGTGCTACATGTTTTGTTGCACCTGTATCCACAAACCACACAGGTTGGAAATGAGCAACTATCACATGTGAGGAAACATATAGCAGAGAGAGATATTTCAAAGTACCTTCTTCGGCTCAATGCAATCACGAGCGAAGTGTCCTTTCTGTTGACAATTGAAGCATTTAACTTTAGACAAATCTTTTTTCCCACCACGTTTTTCTCTCTTACGTTTCTTTATTTTTCCCTTCCTTTGGCATAGAAGTGCTAGCCTTACCTTTCTTATTTTGTCTTCCGCGCTAGACATTTACATTGCGTGATCCCCCTTGGGCAACATAAGTAAGGGTCTTGTCAGCGTCTCGAGTCTCAGCCTCAAGTATGACATGTTGTGAAACGTCAGAAAAGTTCTTGATTTTACTGTGGGTCAATATATGTTTCATATTGGCCCATAAGGCAGGAAGGGACCTTATGACAGCTCTGACTTGCTGCTCATCTATGAACGCATGGCCAGCATCCCTCAGCTTGCCAATCATATTGGACATCACCCTTAGATGTTCACTCATGGTATGCTTAGGGTCTTTTTTGTACTCCTCAATCTTGATCGCAAGGCTACGAAGCCACGTAGTTGAGGTCCCACCAAAAGAGAACCTGAGTTGATCCCATAAAGCTTTGCAAGTTGGAAGTTCATCATACTGCCTGATTAGATCATTTTGTAAGCTGCTCAACAAGGTGTACCGCGCACTACGATCTTTTTGATTCCACTTCTGGTAGGCAGTGTAGTCTCTTAGGGGTTACCCCTCAGTGAGCGCGACCATCTCTTTGGTCAAGTGCTCCTTGAGCTCTTGTTCATTTAACATGTGTTCCCACCTTATTCTGGTCGCACCCAAAAGCCAACTGGTCAAAGGTGCACGCTCAAGTCATGTGCACTTCGCACTTTTTTAAGTGACTTCGTCACCAAGAAACTCATCCCTGGGTGACTGCTCATCACGCTCTGACCGTCGCACTTTGCCCGTCAGTGCACCTTGGCACTTACCCAAGGAAGTCAGCTTTAGCCTTCCCCTTAGGGTCATCCTCAGCCTTGGCATCCCTTTGGGGTTGACCTCGGCCTCCCTTGGGGTCGACCTCGGCCTTGGCCTCCCTTGGGCGTCGGCCTCGGCGTTCCTCTGGGGTTGGCCTTGGCCTTCCCCCAATGGGCCAAGCCTTTAGCTTCCATACTTAGCATCTTTGCTACTCTTCAAGGGGCCAGACGTCACTCTGCGACCCCCGTCGCCCGGAAGTCACTCCGCGACCCCCGTCACCCGGACGTCACTTCGCTACCCCCGTCGCCCGGATGCCACTCTGCGACCCTCGTCGCCAGGAAGCCACTTCGCGACCAATGTTTCCTGGAAGTCACTCTGCCACCCTCCGTCGCGCCCATGCGCCGCGCCGCTAACACAGACATGCCCAAGCACCATACACAGTCCGCTGCGCCCATGTGCCGCGCCACTGATACAGTCACGCTCCTTGGCTCCCTGACACACTACAGTGCCCTTGGCACCATACGCACTCTGTCGCACCCAAGCGCCGTGCCACTGACACAGACGTGCCCCGACACCTTACTCACACTGTCATGCCCGTGCACCGCGCCACTAACACAGTCGTGCTCCCTGGCTGTCTGTCACACTACCATTCTCCTTGCATCGGTCTGTCATTTCACCATACCATGCACACCTTGCCTTAGTCGTGGAACCTGATTCGACCCACTCTCCAGAGTGTGCAGCGTCCTGTGGGGATAGGCGACTCCTCAAGGACACTATCTCAGCCAGGAGCACTTTAACTCCCCTTCCGCCAGGTAGACGGTTCCTCGGGGATGATACCTGGCCCCTCGGGTAGACGGCTCCTCCAGGATGCTACCTTAACGCGCTCCGAGTGCTCCAGCACAAGGACTCACTGTGGGGATAAGAGACTCCTCTCGGACACTATCTCCGTCAGGGAGCTCTTCAACTCCCTTTTTGCCAGGTAGACGGCTCCTCCGAGATGCTACCTCAGTCAGTCGGTTAAACGGATCCTCCGGGACGCTACTTTGATGAGCTCCGACTACTCCTGCAAAAGGACTCACCGCGGGGATAGGCAACTCCTCTGGGACACTATCTCCACCAGGGAGCTCTTCAACTCCCCTTCCACCAGGTAGACGGCTCCTCCGTGATGCTACCTCGGCCAGTCGGGTAGACGGCTCCTTCCAGATGCTACCTTGACGCTCTCTGAGTGCTCCGGCACAAGGACTCACCGCGGGGATATGTGATTCCTCCGAGAACTATCTTTGCCCGGGAGCTCTTCAAATCCCCTTCCGCCAGGTAGATGGCTCCTTAGGGATGCTACCTCGGCCAATCGGGTAGACGGCTCCTTCGGGATGCTACCTTGATGCACTCCGAGTGCTCCGGCACAAGGACTCAACTGCGGGGATAAACGACTCCTCCGGGACACTATCTCAGCCAGGGAGCTCTTCAACTCCCCCCTTTGCCAGGTAGATGGCTCCTCCGGGATGCTACATTGGCCAATCGGGTAGACAGCTCTTCTGGGACACTACTTTGACGCGCTCCGAGGGCTCCGGCACAAGGACTCACCGTGGGGATAGGCGACTCCTCCAAGACACTATCTCTGCCAGGGAGCTATTCAACTCCCCTTTCGCCAGGTAAACGGCTCCTCCGGGATGCTACAATGGCCAGTCGGGTAGACGTATCCTCCGGGATGTTACCTTGACGCGCTCCGAGTGCTCCGGCACAAGGACTCACCGGGGGGATAGGCGATTCCTCCGGGACACTATATCTGCCAAAGAGCTCTTCAACTCCCCTTCCGCCAGGTAGACAGCTCCTTAGAGATGCTACCTCGGCCAGTCGGGTAGACGGCTCCTCCGGGATGCCACCTTACGCGCTCCGAGTGCTCCAGCACAAGCACTCATTGCGGCGATAAGCGACTCCTCCAGGACACTATCTCTGTCAGGGAGCACTTCAACTCCCCTTTCGCCAAGTAGACGGCTCCTCCGAGATGCTACCTTAGCCAGTCGGGTAGACGGATCCTCTGGGACGCTACTTTGACGCACTCCGAGTGCTCCTGCACAAGGACTCACCGCGGGGATAGGCGACTCCTCTGGGACACTATCTCTGCCAGGGAGCTCTTCAACTCCTCTTCCGCTAGGTAGACGGCTCCTCCAGGATGATACCTCAGCCAGTCGGGTAGACGACTCCTTCCAGATGCTACCTTGACGCGCTCCGAGTCCTCCGGCACAATGACTCACCGTGGGGATAGGCGATTCCTCTGGGAACTATCTCAGCCAGGGAGCTCCTCAACTCCCCTTCCGCTAGGTAGATGGCTCCTTAGGGATGGTACCTCGGCCAATCGGGTAGACGGCTCTTCCGGGATGCTACCTTGATGCGCTCTAAGTGCTCCGACACAAGGACTCACCCGCGGGGATAGACGACTCCTCCGGGACACTATCTCCGCCAGGGAGCTCTTCAACTCCCCCCCTTCGCTAGGTAGATGGCTCCTCCGGTATGCTACCTTGGCCAGTTGGGTAGATAGCTCCTCCGGGGGACTACTTTGATGCGCTCTGAGTGCTCCGGCACAAGGACTCACGGTGGGGATAGACGACTCCTCTAGGACACTATCTCCACTAGGGAGCTATTCAACTCCCCTTCCGCCAGGTAAACGGCTCCTCCGGGATACTACCTCAGCCAGTAGGGTAGACGGATCCTTCAGGATGCTACCTTGACGTGCTCCAAGTGCTCCAGCACAAGGACTCAACCGCAGGGATAAGCGACTCCTTCGGGACACTATCTCTGCCAGGGAGATCTTCAACTCCCCTTTCACCAGGTAGACGGCTCCTCTGGGATGCTACCTCGGCCAGTCGGGTAGAAGGCTCCTTCCGGATTCTATATTGACGCGCTCCGAGTGCTCTGGCACAAGGACTCACCACGGGGATAGGCGACTCCTCCGGGAACTATCTCCGCCAGGGAGCTCTTCAACTCCTATTCCGCCAGGTAGATGGCTCCTTAGGGATGCTACCTCAGCCAGTCAAGTAGACGGCTCCTCCTGGATGCTACCATGACGTGCTCCGAGTGCTCCGGCACAAGAACTCAACCCCGGGGATAGGCGACTACTTCGGGACACTATCTCCGCCAGGGAGCTCTTCAACTGCCCTTCCGCCAGGTAGATGGCTCCTCCAGGATGCTACCTCAGCCAGTCGGGTAGACAGCTCATTTGAGAATCTACTTTGACGTGCTCCGAGTGCTCCGGCACAAGGACTCACCGCGGGGATAGGCGACTCCTCCAGGACACTATCTCCGCCAGGGTGCTCTTCAACTCCCATTCCGCCAGGTAGACGGCTCCTCCGGGAGGCTACCTCGGCCAGTTGGGTAGACGGCTGCTCCGGGATGTTACCTTGACGCGCTCCGAGTGCTCCAGCACAAGGACTCACTACGGGGATAAGCGACTCCTCCGAAACACTATCTCGGTCAGGGAGCTCTTCAACTCCCCTTTCGCCTAGTAGACGGCTCCTCCGGGATGCTACCTCAGCCAGTCGGGTAGACGGCTCCTCCAGGACGCTACTTTGACGCTCTCCGAGTGCTCCTGCACAAGGACTCACCGCGGGGATAGGCGACTCCTCCGGGACACTATCTCCTCCAGGGAGCTCTTTAACTCCCCTTCTACTCGGTTGACGGATCCTCTGGGATGATACCTCAGCCAGTCGGGTAGACGGCTCCTTTCAGATGCTACCTTGACGCGCTACGAGTGGTCCGGCACAAGGACTCATCGCGGGGATAGGCGATTCCTCTGGGAACTGTCTCAGCCATGGAGCTCTTAAACTCCACTTCCGCTAGGTAAATGGCTCCTCCGGGATGCTACCTCGGTCAATCGGGTCGACGGCTCCTCCGGGATGCTACCTTGATGCGCTCCGAGTGCTCCGGCACAAGGACTCACCCGCGGGGATAGACGACTCCTCCGGGACACTATCTCCGCCAGGGAGCTCTTCAACTCCCCCCTTCGCCAGGTAGATGGCTCCTCCGGGAAGTTACCTCGGCCAGTAGGGTAGATAGCTCCTCCGGGACGCTACTTTGATGCGCTCCAAGTGCTCCGGCACAAGGACTCACGATGGGGATAGGCGACTCCTCTAAGACACTATCTCCACTAGGGAGCTATTCAACTCCCCTTCCCCCAGGTAAACGGCTCCTCCGGGATGCTACCTCAGCCAGTCGGGTAGACGGATCCTCCGGGATGCTACCTTGACGCACTCCGAGTGCTCCGGCACAATGACTCACCCGTAGGGATAAGCGACTCCTCCGGGACACTATCTCTGCCAGGGAGCTCTTCAACTCCCTTTTCGCCAGGTAGACGGCTCCTCCGGGATGCTACCTCGGTGAGTAGCATAGACGGCTCCTTCCAAATTCTACCTTGACGCTCTCCGAGTGCTCCAGGCACAAGGACTCACCACGGGGATAGGCGACTCCTCTGGGAACTATCTCCCCCTGGGAGCTCTTCAACTCCCCTTCCGTAAGGTAAACCGATCCTTTGGGATGCTACCTCAGCCATTCTAGTAGACGGCTCCTCCGGGATGCTACCTTGACGTGTTACGAGTGCTCCAGCACAAGGACTCACCCCCAGGGATAGGCGACTCCTTCGGGACACTATCTCCACCAAGGAGCTCTTCAACTCCCCTTCCGCTAGGAAGATGGCTCCTCTGGGATGCTACCTCGGCCAGTCGGGTAGACGGCTCTTCCGGGAATCTACTTTTACGTGCTCCGAGTGCTCCGGCACAAGGACTCACCGAGGGGACAGGCGACTCCTCCAGGACACTATCTTCGCCAGGGTGTTCTTCAACTCCCCTTCCGCCAGGTAGACGGCTCCTCCGGGATACTACCTTGGACAGTCGGGTAGACGGCTCCTCCGGGATGCTACCTCGCGCTCCGAGTTCTCCAGCACAAGGACTCACTGCAGGGATAAATGACTCCTCCGGGACACTATTTCTGTCAGGGAACTCTTCAACTCCCCTTTCGCCAGGTAGACGGCTCCTCCGGGACGCTACTTTGACACGCTCCTAGTGCTCCTGCACAAGGACTCACCGCGGGGATAGGCGACTCCTCTGGGACACTATCTCCGCCAGGGAGCTTTTTAACTCCCCTTCCGCTAGGTAGACGGCTCCTCCGGTATGATACCTCGGCCAGTCAGGTAGACGGCTCCTTCTAGATGCTACCTTTACGCGCTTCGAGTGCTCTGGCACATGGACTCACCGCGGGGATATGCGATTCCTCCGGGAACTATCTCAGCCAGGGAGCTCTTCAACTCCCCTTCCGCTAGGTAGATGGCTCCTTAGGGATGCTACCTCGGCCAATCTGGTAGACGGCTCCTCCGGGATGCTACCTTGATGCGCTCCGAGTGCTCTGGCACAAGGACTCACCCGTGGGGATAGACGACTCCTTTGGGACACTATCTCCTCCAGGGAGCTCTTCAACTCCCTCCTTCGCCAGGTAGATGGCTCCACCGGGATGCTACCTCGGCCAGTTGGGTAGATAGCTCCTCCGGGACGCTACTTTGACCTGCTCTAAGTGCTCCGGCACACGAACTCACCGTGGGGATAGGCGACTCCTCTAGTACACTATCTCAGCCCGGGAGCTATTCAACTCCCTTTCCGCTAGGTAAATGGCTGCTCCGGGATGCTACCTCGGCCAGTCGGGTAGACGGATCATCCGGGATGCTACCTTGACGCGCTCCGAGTGCTCCGGCACAAGGACTCACCCGCAGGGATAAGCGACTCCTCCGGGACACTGTCTTCGCCAGGGAGCTCTTCAACTCCCCTTTCACCAGGTAGACGGCTCCTCTGGAATGCTACCTCGGGTAGTCGGGTAGACGGCTCCTTCCGGATTCTACCTTGATGCGCTTCGAGTGCTCCGGCATTAGGACGCACCACGGGGATAGGCGCCTCCTCCGGGAACTATCTCCGCCAGGGAGCTCTTCAACTCCCTTTCCGTCAGGTAGGCGGCTCTTTTGGGATGCTACCTCAGCCAGTCGAGTAGACGGCTCCTCTGGGATGCTACCTTGACGTCTTCCGAGTGCTCCGGCACAAGGACTCACCCCCGGTGATAGGTGACTCCTTCGGGACACTATCTCTACCAGGGAGCTCTTCAACTCCCCTTCTGCCAGGTAGATGGCTCCTTCGGATGCTACCTAGGCCAGTCGGGTAGACGGCTCATCCGGGAATCTACTTTGACGTGCTCCGAGTGCTCCGGCACAAGGACTCACCCGCGGGATAGGCGACTCTTCCGGGATACTGTCTCCGCCAGGGTGTGTTTGTGACTGGCCTACGTGCTCCGGCACTGGGGGCTTGCGTCGGAACCCCTATGGATTATGACCCCCGGGTCACTTCGAGACGGGAGCAGGTCCTCAGAGGGCATTGTACCTAGTCCACCTGGCAGTTGGGTGTCGGGTCTTCCCCACCGCTGTCAGGCATGTGGGACTCTACAAGTGCTTGGATTGGTGGCTAGATCAAGGGGGTTTTTCTGGCCACACCGACGCTGTGGGAGCCAGTCTTTCCAGACAGACAGATTGAAGCTGTGCGGGGGCAGGCTGAGTTAATATGCAATTCGACAGTCCGTGGATCACCGACAGCTGTGGACCCCTCGGTGACGTGTCACTCCCGGGAAGAGCCATGTGTCGCGTGATGACATCATAATCTCAACCTCTATAAATAGAGGTCTTGAGAATTCATTTGGGACGGCAGAACATTTTCTGGACTTCAGATTTTCAGATTCGTGGAATTCTGACATTTTCACTTTCTCACTCTAGAATCCTAGAGAGAGAAACACCAAGACCCTGACTCTGGACCTAAGGATCGGATTGTGACTGTTGTCGTGTATTCACCTTGCGCCATCGCCCTCACAGCACTGCCACCCTCAGGCTCTGTTTAGGAAGCCCTTGGTCTCTGCCCTTGCTCCCCCCTTGCTGTGTCTCACATCATCACACTTGGCATCTGTCTCGGACTACATTCCTTGTGGCACCTCCACGTCGACTGCGAACCCACTTTCCTTGGCATCAGCATGAATTTCATCTTTTTGTGCCAAATGTCATAATTATCTCTGTTAAGTTTCTCACCCTTAACGAGATCAGCCATGACATTCTTGGTAGCCATTATATTCACTACATTAGTTTGCGCAAAGAAAAAGACATTAATTATACATTTTCTATTTATTTCAAAAATTCTAAATGAAAAACATAATTCTTCCTCACGTCATGAAATCGAAAATTCGCTAAGCTCATTATCATCTCCCATGTATGTGAGTTGGGAAAATATTTTTTAAGTAATTTTTCGCAATAAATTTTATTATCATATAAGCCACAATGTAATAAATCATCCACATGATAATTTAGAACATTATAAAATTGCACCATGCAATTAAGTGTGCAAGGACTCCATTGAGCCCTATTGGCATTCTAATAACTTATGTTAAGAAAATTCTAATTTGAATAATGTGCGTGCGAAATTACATCCCCGTACAAGGTTTTCTGGAAATATATAGGAAAATAATAAAATACAACATCTTTGAGAATCCTACTACAAGCTACTCCAATAAAACAAATGGAGATGCCGCACAACACATTATTCTCAAAAGATTTTTCTTAAAACAAGTGTAACACATTAAACATAAGTTCCTTTAGAATGTCAATCTAATATCCATCCATTTAACATAAAACTAGCATGCTCAAATAATAAGTTAAAGGGTAATAAAATAGATGAATAGACTACATTCTACTTCCAAGGAAAACGGGCGTGAAGGCCTTGAAATTGTTGTGGGCTTACCAAAAGCTCAACAAATATATCTCAACAAAAATATATTTAAATCATAACTCTTAATCAAGGCTAATAAATAGAACATAATTTATCTATGTCATATAGTTCTCCAAAAATATTTATTTTCGCCCACGAAGTACAAAAAATTAATATTTACACATTATTTGTATTTTTTAGGATCACAAAAATACTCACAAATAACCCAAAAAACAAGAGATAAGTTCTAGAAAGATGACAATCAATAAATTTAACCTTAATATATCCTTTCAATTTAAAATAAATATTTTGTGTGTATAAAACAAAATTTTAAAGCTAATTTCTCTAAAAAAAGTCTTTTAAAAATTAAACAGAACACACACAGAGGGTATAAAGGTAAATTTAACGCACAGAAAAAAATCAGTGGTCCATGGTGGACCTCCACTTGCCGGCGGTGATAAAAATTGGCCAAAAACCACGTCACACGCGCCTACACATGCCATCGTGCGTGTGGGGAACGTCTGAACTTTTGAAGCAAGCGCGTGTTTACACTCGGGTGCGTGGGATCAGCAGTCGTTGGGCGCGTTTGGCGGCTCATGGGTGCACAGTTGGGGGAGCGTGCGGCGCGTGATTGGCTGACATTGTGCTTGACGTGCGTCCTTGGCGCATGTGGTGCATGTTCGCCTTCTTCATTAGAAAACCCTAATTTTCTAGCCGTTGTCATGCCGCGATGCCAACTTTCGAAGGCTATATCTCTCTAGTTTTTAAGCCAAATAATGCGCGCAATATATCGTTTGAAAGCTTATGTGACATAGATTAATTATATACCATCCGATCATGATAAAAACTGAATATCATGCTCTGAATCTGAGTCCCAAAACACAAAAAAAATCACAGTTTTCTTAAAAAATAAAATCGTGATTTCTCACAAACCATGCATTCAATATTCATAAAATTTTACGGAGTTCATCCTCAACCATAGAAGAACAAAACCATATAATTATTTTTCATAAAAACATGCTCAAAAATTTTGAATTTTAATAATGGGTCTCATTCATGTATCCGGAAAAAAAATCGTAACATGCACATTATTGATTCTAGCATGTTAAAGGCGAATTTACAAGTAATCATGCTCTGATACCAATGTAGAATAACAATTAATGCACTACCACGTAACACGTAGTGGGTTCGGAAACATACCATATGAAGTCTCCAAATTTTTCGACGATGGATCCTTGTTATTACGAGCCTCCAACACGCTTGATCTTTTTCGCAAGTACGAAAACGGCTACTAGAGTAGAGTTTTTCGCCCACGAACCAAATGCTAGACCTTTGTGATTGCTCTAGAGAGAGTGCTATAGAGAGAGGGATTGTTTTGTGACTTATTGTCTGTCACTTGTGATTTCTTGGGATATCTCTAACTTTTATATAAAGATAGTATTTAAAGACAGACTTTACTTCAAACACTTAGGAAATAGAAATGTATTTATCTCAAACACTTGTGAGATAAATATTGTATTTATCTCAAACACTTAGGGGATAAATACCCTCTAAATAACTGTATTTATTCAGACTAACAAATACACATTATCTGTTAGTGGGCGGATAATGGGTCCACTGACCCAATTTATTAACAATAATAATAAAGATATAATGGATGAACAAGATTACAGAATAGTCAAGTTATATCGAACTCATATAGGGCAACAATATACGTATCCCCATATACGGTTGACATTCCTACTTGATAGACATCACAGTAAGTTAGGAAAAATTACACATTAACTTCTGTACTTTCAGCTGTAGCGATATGACACTCTCTACTTTAAAAGTTTGTAAGAAACTAATCTGTACTCTTGAAAAATATGTGCATTGGACGAATTCCTTCTAAGTTAACCCTATTTTTAGGTGGGAACTGTTATGATGGTCATATTTGAAGGACCAAAATACCCTTTCAAGTAACTATTTATAATTCAAATTAACTATTTATTTACCATAATGCCCTTTCAAGTAGCATAAATGTATTTATTTCAAGGGCATGTTTGTCATTTGACCCCAAAGCTAATATATTCTACCTCTCTCCTTTTCCTCTCTCTCTCCTCTTTTCCCCTCCCCCAAAAGTGCAACCACCATCGCGGCTGGAAAATGAAACGTAACGTGAGGGTAATTTAAAACTAATATCAAACTCTAAATAATTTAATGTGGAACAGGTGTTAAAAAATGATATAAATTCTTATACTTGTGGTGTTTTGAGTGGTTATAAAAGGGAAATTATTCCTTAATGCAATTCATTCACCTAACCTTACTATAGTTTGATGTTTGATTATCCATGAAACAAATCTAGAGCAAGCTTGGGCTGGACATGGTTTATCTCCCCCCTGACAGGCTCTGGTACCCAGCTAACAGTTCCACTAAGGCCACGTTTGACGCAGCTTTTTTTTTTTTTTTCCAGTTTTGGAAACTGGAAAAAAAAAGTGCGTTTGGTAACCATTTTTTTTCCTTCTCCGATTTAAAAAACTAGTTTTTAAACTGCAGAGTAAAAACAAAAACTCCAGTAACTGGTTTTTTTTTTTCACTTTTGGTTTTTTTTTTTGAGACCACCACCAACACCCTCCCATAGCCTGCAGCCACCTCCGGCCGCCGGCCACCACTGTCGGCAGCCACCATCGGCCGCCGACAGCCACCTCCGGCGGCCGGCGACCACCGCTGGCTACTGCCGGCAGCCACCTCTGGCCACCGGCAGCCTCCAGCCACTGCCGGCCACCACCACCGTCGACCACCGCCACGCCCCACCACCACCACCACCGCCACCGCAAACCACCCAAAAAAAAAAGTCAAAATAAAAAGGGTTACCAAACACCAAAAAAAAAAAAAGGTTATCAAACACCCACTTATTTTTGTAAAAAAAATAAAATTAAGCTGCTCTTTAAAAACTGAAAACCAATTTTTTTTTTTTGTCAAACGAACCCTAAGTTACTCGTATTGACGAAGACTAGTTAATTAAAACATGAAAAATTCAAGGAACTGTCTCCTTTTGTGTGTACATTTAGTAACAAATTTAGTAACAAACTAAAGTGTGAAAATATTGAGAAGTTTTATTTTTCAAGTTATCTTTTGCATTTAAATGCATAGGCTATCGTGAGCACATCAATCCCAAGGAGTAGGAGAAATTACAAAAGCCGTGAAGGATGACCCTAAGGTCACTGGTTCTAATCTCTAGACCCACATGCCATATAAATTGCATCTATGCATAGCACAAATAAAAGTATGGAGCACGGGGGCATGTGCCCAGCTGCCGCTCCTTAATTTTTGTTTTCTGTATAAATCTGAAACGGTATTTTGACAATGGCGCCCGTCCTGCTAATATCTATGGCATTACAGAAATGGTATAATTGTTTTGTCAACAAGATTTTGGTTCTTGTTCTACCCTAGGATGTTGATTTTTTGCTTTTATCCTTGTCAGTTGTTCGCGTACCTTCCTTTATAGCTACAAACCCAACGGTTTAATGTTATGGGACTTTTGGTTTTGACATCTCTTTCGGCAACTTCTTGACTCCACTTGAATTGTTTATCCGACTCTATGAAGATACTTCCTTTGAACGTGGAATTTATCTAAGAACCAGCAATCACCATAAGCAATTCAATAACTCTGTTCTTGTTGAATATCATTTCTTCAATTTGCTTTTCTCTGTACTTTACTTTAGGATTATATGATTCCACTAAACCTACGAAGACGACAAAGTTGTTCTTGCAAAAAATTAAAAACTGAATTTTGCCCTACTTAATTACGAAATTCTTGATGGTGAAAACTATTGTAGATAAGTGAGTAAGCTTGAACTTTGAGACACGAGTTGTTACTAATCTAGAAAAGGAACTTTTATGCATGAAACATTGAGGGGCCGTTTGACGGGTTTTTTTTTTTGCTCTTTTTTTTTCAGTTTTAAAAATTGGAAAAAAAAATGGGGTGTTTGGTAACTCTTTTTTTTTTCAAT
This sequence comes from Escallonia herrerae, assembly GCA_033070095.1. NCBI lineage: Eukaryota > Viridiplantae > Streptophyta > Magnoliopsida > Escalloniales > Escalloniaceae > Escallonia > Escallonia herrerae. The sequence continues at coordinate 264,417 of JAVXUP010000462.1, forward strand.
TTAAAAACTCACTTTTTAAATTGTAGAGTAAAAAAAAAGGAGGAAAAAGCTCTTTTTTTTTCACTTAAATTTTTTTTTGAGACCTCCACCACCATCGCTGCCCGGCAGCACTCCGGCCGCCGGCAGCCACCACCGCTGGCCTGAGGCCACCTCCGGCCACCACTGCCTGCAGCTACCTCCGACCGCCGGCAGCCACCTCCAGTCACCGGCAGCCACCATCGGCCGGCAACCACCTCGGACCACCACTGCCGGCAGCCACTGCCGGCAGCCACTACCGGCGACTGCTGAGACCACCTCCGGCCACCACCACCATCAACCACCGCTACGCCCCACCACCGCCACCGCAAACCGCCACAAAAAAAAAAGTCAAAATAAAAAAGGTTACCAAACACCAAAAAAAAAATTAAAAAAAAGGATTATCAAACACCCACTTGTTTTTGTAAAAAAAATAAAAAATTAAGCTGCTCTTTAAAAACTGCTTTTTAAAAACTGACCACTGAAAAAAAAAATTGTGTCAAATAGACCCTGAGTTTTTATCCATTAGCTAATCATCTTGCATATATTTTCTGGCTGCGCCGGTGTTTTAACAAACTACTCTCAAATACACCGAGATCACCTCTAAAAGCATTGCAAATGCATCAGATGTCAAGTATCGTTATCAAATTAATAGCTTAGGTAGGAGGTACTAAAATCATTCTAAATTTTTTTGGGACCAATCCTTGTCTTGATTGGTCCATTAGTTAAACCTTTTAAATCAAATTAATAGCTTAGGAAGGAGGTACTAAAATGAATTCTTAAAATTTGGGTAGCAAACCTTGTCTTGATTGGTACATTAGTTAAGCCTTTTGAAATTTGTAACAAACAACCCAATTTAAGAAGAAAAAAATTATCGGAGGATGGTAGTGCAATAATTAGAAATAGATAAGAATCATGGGGGTGCTATTGTTTATAACAAACTACCCTTAAATGCAGTAGACAGTATTGGAGGGAATAATTAGAAATAGACAATATTGTTTGTTCATTAAGTAAGCATTTCAAATAATTTTTTTGGTTGCGCTAGTGTTTGTACAAATTATCCTCAAATGCGTCGATATCACCTCTAATGGATCGCAACTGCAATCCGTATCAAACTAATAGCTTGGGCAGGAGATACTAAAATGAATCTTAAAATTTTGGGTTCCAAACCTTTTCTTGATTGGTACCTTAGTTTGACCTTTTAAAATTTGAAAGGTAGAAGCCGCATAAGAAGAAAAAATTATCTGAGGATGGTATTGCAACAATTAGAAATAGGCAAGAATCATGGGGTGCTATCGGAACCAAATCCAAATACATATGAGCTTATGCACCAAATTGGGTCCCTAATCATGCTTTCATATAGAATATTAACATCCAGCCAGATCCCTGCAAGATGAAAGCAACTTTTACCTTAGATTTGGGTGAAAAATAATGTACCAATGGCCCCATCGAAGAGGGAAAAAATTGGTAAATAAGGGCACGTAAATTTACTATAATCGTTTTTTATTTTCATTTTGTACTTTTATTTTCATGATTTTCGTATTTAGTTAGAAAATACTTTTATCATTTTCACCAAAAAAAAAATCTACATACTTTTTCTTACATTGAGTTAAGTTTGGGTTAAAAAAGCTGAAAACACTCCAGAGGTTTTTTCAGTTTTTTGTCACTGTTTGAGTAATTTCACTCAAAACGAAAATAATAAAAGTACACAAAAAAGATTTTTTTATCATCATTGCAAAAAATATAAAACGAATATGGTAAACGTACGGGCTTAAATGTCGGACGTGTTATATATCAACATATTGCCAATAAGCAAATGGAGTAATAACGTATAGGGCTAATTACACCTATGTCCCTGAGGTTTGGAGGTAATTACACTCGAGGACACAAAATTTCAAAATGTAACATTCTGTGACCAAACATGTTTCAAATGTATCAGCCGTGTCCATCCGTTAGGGTTCCGTCCAAAAAGTGTATTTTTTTGCTGATGTCATCAATACATATTTTTAAAATGACGATACTACCCCTTTTTAAATTAAGAATTCAAACTTTAATTAAAGATTAGGGTTTTAAAACCCAAAATTAGGGTTTTGTTGAAACCCTAATTTGCAAATTAGGGTTTTCCCGAAACCCTAATTTCCAAATTAGGTCCAATCCCTCACCCCCGGCAGTCCCTTCCCTCCCCGCCGGCAGTCCCCTTCCCCACCGGTAGCCCCTTCCCTCACCCCGGCAGCCCCTTCCCTCCCCGCCGGCAGTCCCCTTCCCTCACCCCGACAACCTCTTCCCTCCCCGCCGACAGCCCCTTCCCTCACCCCGGCAGCCTCTTCCCTCCCCGCCGGCAGTCCCCTTCCCCGCCGACAGCCCCTTCCCTCACCCCGGCAGCTTCTTCCCTCCCCGCCGGCAGTCCCCTTCCCCACCGACAGCCCCTTCCCTCACCCTGGCAGCCCCCTTCTCCTCCGGCAGTCCCTTCTGTTATTCGCCGAACAAAGCAGATCCACCACCGGCGACGTCGCCATCGCTCTTCCCCTCCATCTCTTCTCTTCTCCTCCGCAGCAGGGGTGTGGCGATTGGGGGCTGTCCTTGACCCCGTTCCGTTCATGCAGAAGTGACAGAAATGGGGTTGGGGGTGGGGGGGTGTGGGTGCTGGGTGTGGGGAGAGGAAGAATAATCAGTAAATTAAGTGGGTAATTTATTTTAAAGTCAGGGGTAATGAAGTCATTTTGTTAAAACCGTTAGAATTTTTAGGGTTCCGTTTGTCAACGGACATAAGTGTTACATTTTGAAACTTTGTGTTCTCGAGTGTAATTACCTCCAAACTTCAGGGACATAGATGTAATTAGCCCTAACGTATATTACTAACTGAATAATAGCCATGGTCTAAAAGTAAAGGTTGTTGAAGCAAGCAGATAAAAATATGGAATTCGAAAATGTTCATCAACATGGAATTGGTTGGTGTGAGAAGCTATTTGAAAATCTTATTGGCATAGAGCTGATAATTAAGTACGCTGTTAGAATGAATGTTTAACTTATATTGAGAGTTGTTCATTTCCGTGACAAAAGTATAGCAGTATGTAAGAAGTTCCTGCCGCTAAACTTTACGGCTACAATAGTATTTTTTCCAAGTGACAATTACTACTTATTAATACCGAAGTTAGAAGTAAACTTAGAAAAGGAAGTCTCAAACAATAAAGATGAAAAGGGAGAGGTTATTTTCACCCTTACTATACTAACGGATAATTTTTAGCAACAAAAGTGTGAAAAAAACCATGAAAGTGTTAAATTAGCATTTCTTTAAGTAATAAACTAATAAGACGATGATTGGTTTCAAGAATTTAGTGGTTGATCAGCTGTAAACTGGGATAGACGCTTTGGGTCGACCATGGATTTGCTCCTTTGGACTTTCTAAATTTTAACTGGGTCATTTTTATCATTGAGGAGATAGATATAACGATAAAATATAGTAGCACTAGACTACTCGCAAATCATACACAAAACCATAATGGGCGTTGTTTCTTGTTTAAAATTTTCTTGCTGTCATTGATTATAAGTAGGATGTCACATATTTTTTGTATGGCGCATAGCACTGGGATGAGCATTGAGATATAGGTGTTTGAACATACAACATGCCTGACTTGTAATGCCACAGTCTAATGCACTGAACTTTGCATCGATCCCAACATTGCCCTTACACTGAGATATCTATTGGAAGAGGGTTAGGGGGATACATTTAGGTAACCATCGTATTTGCATTGAGAAAGTTCCCAAGTCTGGGATAAGTGATACCAGAGCCACACATAGTTTAGTACTGTAAAACTATCGGGGGATATAGATAGTCCTTTTGGAACCTTTTTTATGGCGAGCGTTAGGGGGTGCGTGAGGCAGTCATAAAGAGCAACTGTGGCATGCGAGGCACTACCTTAAGACGAGACTCGGGAGAGTTGTTTCATCTCCTTGTGACAGCGGAAGGGATTGGGCGTGGGCACTTAAGCGCAAGAGTGTGCATAGAGATATATATTTCGGACCCCAGAACAGGCCTGACATGTAACAATACACCCTAATGCACTGGACTTTGTATCAACCCTAACATCAACCAGACACCAAAGGGAAAAGGGCATCACCTAGACATGAAGCCTAACATCTATTGGGAAAAGAGCACGGGGCCTCATTTAGATACAGCGGGCCGTATCTCCGCGTGAATGTCTGTGGCACCGCAACAAACAAATCCGAAATGTCACTAGGTTCACTAAAAGTCCAAAGATGAATCCAAGTTCTCTTTAGAAGCCACAAGCACACGCCAAGTGAAGAACAGATTCATCTCGAGTTAGGCATGAAGGACATACTAATTCCATATTGGCTTTCTTTATTCTCAGATTACTCATGGTGGGTATAGTTTGTGAATACATTTCTGACTAAAAATACTTCAGCTTACCATGTACATTTGCTTCCCAAATAAACTAAAATATATTTGACTTCTCTCAGTGCTCACCGTCTCCATATTGTTTGTGACGATTAATGATTCAATAATGATGTGAAACATTTCGAATCTTTTGGATTAAAATGTGTAGCATAATTTGGCAACAGATTATTTAATAGGAGTACAAGAAGTCTAGCATTATTCAACTCGAACATGGACTCAGATGTCATACAAGTCATAGCAGCTAGCATGCTATATATTCTTAGTCATGAATCTTCCACCATCAGTGAACACAATTTTCTCTATGGTAGAAAAGTTCAGGCCCTAGTTTTATCATTACCAACGGAAGTACATCTTGCACTCCCAAAAACGAAACAAAGGGAAAAGTTAAGTATTTGAGGCTAAAGATAAGCGCAATCATCAAACGTTACAAGTTAAAGATTATTGTCAACCTTAAATAGAAAAGAAAGACTTAACATGTTTGCTCTGAAAGACAAAACTTATATAGAGTGGTTTATGGTTGATACCCAGGTGATAAGCATTTTTAAACGACAAACTCCACATATAGGCCGAACTACAGCTTCATATGTCAGTGTGTGTGACTACTCTAATAAGATCTTAGGTGGGAGTATTCACACATCATCAAAGAAATATGGTGGTAACAGAGGCGGAAGTCTGCGACTCGGAGAGGCATCATAGTAACTAAGACCATGCCCCCCTCCCTAGTAACAAAGTCCAAGCCTACTATTTGCTTTTCCAAACATTTCATTCTACATATGACTTGGCCCTCCTCAAAAGTACTTGAAGAGTCAAAATCATTTCAGCGATATGAACGGGTGCATTAGTGAAGTCTTTGCTTTCGCAACGAAATTTTTGGTTAGTTAGATTTGTTGGTCACTAAGAATGTTCCACGTATAGCAACAAACCGTAGAAACTGGCCACCTTTTACAGTTACTAGCATATTGCGTCCAAGTATAGCAACCAACCTTTCAGATTGCTATTATTTTAGGAAGAGCTTACTGTCACTCCCTAATATGTTCTCTTGTGTGTCATCAGAACTTCAACACTTGTCACTATAGTACATTTTTAACGTTAAACAACATATAAGATTTTGAGGCTAACATTTTTCTTATCAGATTCATATTTGGTGACGAATCGATTGGTGACTAGAAGCAATTTATGTCGCATGGCCCCTCGTGTAATGTTCTCTAATTTTGGAAAAAATATTCAGTAGTTGTCTAACGCTACCTCATCTGCTTAGGTAGTGTTGGACTAACACTTATATTTTGCCAACTAAACAGTATTGTCAACTGCTAAACCATAACATAGTTCACCATGGTTACTGAAATGGTGTTAGATAACTACTGAATATTTTCTCCCCAAGAGAAAGTCTTAATCCCCTGAATTAGCCTCCTTGCCGCTTCTTTACCACTGCCTTTTGGGCCGCTGGCTTTTGACTAGAGAATTTCCTTTGTCAAACAAACAATGAAGAATGGTAAGACTCATGTGCATTATTTTGTCAAATAATTTCAGAAGCGCAATATTTACGAGACAGTATTGATGAGAACCTCACCCAAATGAACCACTGATTTTGAGATTTTTGATTTGGGAATCAGGGATTTTGCTTCTTTTGTCTATTATATTCATTGATAGATAGTTACATTTTGGAATATTATTATGTTTATCTCTATTCAATGTCCACCTGAAGAAACTTTTCTAGATTCGCCACTGAGACTCAGAGAAGGTAGATCTACAAGCTCGTAAACATAAAATGTAGAGATAACAAGGAGTCTATGCGATCTATAGTGAAGCGACCAAGCATGGATTGTAACGCTCTCAGCAGCTGGAGGCCTTGTATAACAAACTTGTTTATTCATGCTATATATTTATTTGGGTTAATTACTCATGGAACCCTTGAGGTTTGCCCTAAATTACACACGGACTCGCCTATCTTTGTAAATTACACTCCGGTTCTAAAATCTAGCTTTCTTTAACGGTGTTAATGGCTGGACATAAAAAAACATTCATGCCCTTGTATATAAGTACACATTGTATGCGCTCCTATATGCTTGTTTACGCATCATTTTGTCGCTAAGATACTGGCGTATGCGGGTAATATCTAGTAGGTGGAGCTGATCTTTGTGGTTTAGAAGCTTGAAATGACAATGGAAGGCCCTGAGGAGAAGAAGCATCCATCACTCCCCTCTAACTACGTCTCGCTATCACACCTCAAAAACCAATGGCTCCAGCAACACCAGCAGCAGTAAACGCTGAACGACGACGGAGTGACCAGTGTCCCCAACTCCTCCTCCAATCGCACGACACCAGATTCGAGCACTCACCGGCATCAACCGGCGAAGAACAACCCGAATGTCGGTTCGAGCAAGCCGGAGCGGGTGAGGCCGAAATTTCAAGACATGCTGAACAAGGCCGACTAGTTGGCTCGCTCTAAGTCAATACCTACGCGCATCCCATTGCCGGTATCAAGAGGTGAGAGACGACAGGAGTGCTGAGGTTAGCGAGCAGGTATCAAGAGGTGAGAGACGACAGGAGTGCCGAGGTTAGCGAGCGGGAGCCGATGGGAATACAGATTCAGGACAAACGGAATGAGGCAGATGAGTCGACTTTGCCAAAGTATTTACCTGCTTGTGCGCCGCCGTTTCAGTGAAATCAGGCAGTGAGATACGATAGGAGCGCCGAAGCGAAGGAGTCGGAGGCGGTGGAGACAAAAATGCAAGTTGAGGTGGCTTAGGACGAAGGCAAGACGGACGAGTCAAAGAAGAAAATGAATGAGATCGACGAGTCAACTCTGCCTAACTTGTTGCCTACTCGTAACTCGCCGTTTCGGCACAATCGCCGGTATCGACCAGTAAGAAATGATCGGAGTGTAGAGTTGAGGAGGCCGGAGCCGGTGGATCAGCAAATGAAGCTAATGAAGTATAGCACAAACTGAACGAGATCGATCGACGAGTCAACTCTACCTAACTCGTTGGCTATCCTCGGCGTGCAAGATTATATATGTGTTTTGTAGCCCTTGGGAACGGGGATCGGTTGCCGCTGTGGTTGTCGGTGTGCCGGTGTCTGTTGTGGATGGGTATTGGGTGGGCGACTGATTTAGGCAGCCGAAGGTGTCACCTGTAATGGCCCTTGGTGAGGTTGGTGGCCTTGGGTGGGCCGGTGTGGTTGTGGGTGGTCGTAGTTTATCTTTGTGGGGAGGTGGTGGCCAGTGGTGGTGGGTCGTGGTGATGGGGAGAGTTGATTGGCAGGGACAGTGGGTGTTGCTGGCGGTGTGGGTCTTGGGTGGGTGGTTTTCGTTGGGAGGTAGAGGCCGGCGTGGTGGATTAGGTGATGAGTAGATACGTAAAGGCAGTGGGTGATGCCGGCATTGTCACCGGGATGTCGCCAGAGGTGTGTCGGAAGGTGTCGCTGGCGGTGATGGATGGTGATGTGTGAAATAAGAGCAGCCAGTAACCCTGTTTGTTCCTGCATTATTGGTTGTACAGTGTGAAGTTTTGGTTGTACAACATGCATTGTTGGCTGTACAACATCACTGTTCGTAAAAGTAAAAAAAAAAAAGATATAACAGAAGTAGAAGAAAAATCTAAAGGGCAAGGAGGGGTTTTATTCAAGAAAGGGAGGGTAATTTGGGGATGAAAAAAATAAAAAGTAAGGTGTCAGGTAATCTTTAGACGAAGTTAGGGTCCTCGTTAATTTTGTGGGGCTCCGTGAAATGCGGGTACAAACCTGGGGGAGCGCAGTGTAGTTTACAAAGATAGGCGGGTCCGTGTGTAATTTAGGACAAACCTCAGGGGTGCCGTGAGTAATTAACCCTATTTATTTCTAGTTCTTAAACCCCCAAAAGATATTAAAATGTATACTAGTATATATGAAGTGAAAAATACCGCTTTTACCCAGGAAGGAAATCCTTTTCACTTTCTAGCAACTTGGATACTTGAAATCGTTAACATTAACGTTGCTCAGCGTTTAGTCCTCATTTACTATGTCAAATTTATGTTCTAGATTTTGCGTACTATACTGCTCAAAAGCCATATTGAACTCGTGCATTGATTAGTGATACTCATTATTTTTACTTGTTGCAAAAACTATAAAAACGACGTGGACAGTCTTATTTAAGCTTCACTTTAATATTTAAACTTTACAAGTATCGCGAAAGTGATATATAATGACGCTTGAGAAACATTTAATAGCGAAAGCGGAGTTCAAATTAGTTTTCATCTGAAAATATGGATAAGCTACTAACAATTAGCAAAGATGCGTACAAGGCTCTTCAATCACCAAACGTCTTGTGCACCAATCAAGAAAAGTTGACGGGTATCTCTAAACATTTTCTGGATGAAAACATTATTCTTTTTCTCCTTGCCCGAAACGTTGTTTATAAACTGCAACAGCTTGTGCATGTTCAAGATTGTGTACTTCCTTTCTAGTAGCCGTCTCCATCCTTTCATTGCTGCAGTTTTGGCTACTTTTGCAATTCATTTGTTGTTGGTATTGTGAAAGAAACCTTACAGAGGGAAAGAATGTTGAAGCAAAATCTCAAAGTCACTTTTAGCCAGAAAAGTTGTTGCTGCTACCCGGGTTGTAAAAAGATTCTTACAATTCTTTGTGTAATGACAACTAATGGTCATTAAATATTTTTACTGGCTTTTCTGTTATCACCTTTAGCGACATTTCTTTACAATATCGTTTTGGCGTTACTAAATAAAAATTATCAAAAATATTTAGTGACCATTAATTGGCGCTTTACAAGAGGCCGTAAGAATCTTCTTACAACTAGGGTAGCAGTAAAATCTTTTCCTTTTTAGCCACCTTTTTGGTCAAAAACTAGTTGTGTAACACCCCAGAATTTTTCAGAACGTTAAACAATTGATCGATTACAATAATATCACAAGTTGTCAGAGTAACTAACCATCAATTAAATCATCTAATAAACCGTCATAAATGGAACATCAAAATTAAGTTCAAAAATTTTCAAATAATAATGTCAACCCACGCAGGGGTTCTAGTAATCAATACTAACTTAACTTAATTTAATTTATCTTCCTCCACTCTAATCCATGTCATCAACCTCAACCTAATGATTACTATCACTTGTGGAAAGGAAGTCAAAGGAGAATGAGCTTTTGAGAGCACAGTAAGTGATCAAAGATTTAAAATAACAAAACAATTCGGACAAGTTTTTATATAGAGTCAAACAAAACTTTTTTTTTAAGAGTATTTTCAATAAAAACATAGCATTTCAACAAAGACCAACAACATGAACGATTTTACATTCAAGTCCAATAACATCTTCTTAAGGGATTTTGCTTTTGATGAAATCACTGCAATACGATATAAACACATGGACGAGTATTCAACTCAATTCCTTAAGTCAACAGTTGTTTCTAAATAGTTCAAGTGCAATAAAATATAAACAGGAAACATTGAACATGAGCAGTACAATATAGCAAAGTCACCCCGACAGTGCTCGATACGATTTATATATGCATATGTACACTGATTACTCCATCTAGGTATTAGTTTAACCCAGCCAACAGACCATCCTTATAATTCCAAAATACAGACCATCCTTATAACTCTCAAGTTACTAACTCATGTCAACATTAAGAATCAATAAATAGAATAAAAAATATTTTACGATGATTGAGTCAATAAACAGATAAGTGTAAATCAGAATTTCAAATGATCGCTAAACGGCTTAAATTTGGGTTTCATAGGCAGTTTAAAAAAATATTTTTATACAATCATAAAAATCAATAATCAATGTATTCTGTAAAACTGTTATTTTAAACATTTGAAAATAGAATAATGAAATGGGGTTCGGATAGAATTCCTTACATCGGTTCAAGCTAAGCAATGCTACCAAACTTCGATCAATAATCTTTGAATGAACCTGAATTGACAATTTATTTGTTAGAACACAATCTATACTACTATATTAATAACCTAATATCAGCTACCCAGCACATGTTCACTTCTAACTCTGAAATCACTCAACTCAAAGCGCGCCTCGCATGCAGCCAACCTACCCAAAAATATCGTACACTCCTTAATGCGCAACAATATTCTAAATTTATTATAAATTATAATAAAACACTTTTATAGCTAAAACTTTATAAAAAGTCTGAATTTTTGACTATTTTTTGAATTAAAATAATTTCTTTAAATGCAATAAAAACCCATAAATTGCCAAAATTGCTTCTAGCTGAAAATAAAGTTCCATAATTTTTGTAACAGCTTTAAAATAGGTATACAAATTATAAAATTTTAAATCAGAAATTAAAAGGTATAAAAACTATTTTTAAATTATTCATTTTGCTAAAACCAATGCGATACGGAAACCATAAAAAATCAACTCCAAAAATCATCAAATTCAAATGGAATCTTATTTATACCATAAAAGACATTACTCTATTTTTTCCCCAAACATTTTCAAGGTTTAAAGGCTCCAAAAGAATTTTATAAATCTGAAATCTCAAAAAATCTCCAAAAGAATTTTATAAATCTGAAATTTCTATTAAATATTCATACGATCTCAGAAATTATGAATTTTTGTCAGAAATTCTAACTTAGTTCAAAGTATCATACTTTAAAATTTTACGCCTTAACAATCACTATACACTACCGAATGGTCGCGCCGTACCCACTTCAATCAGTATGCATACACCCATACAAGCACAGTTCTTGTAAACTCCCACAATAACTGCTTCCCTTCCCTGGTAACACACATAAGCACACAAGCACATTGCCACCTGCACACCTATTCACACATACACTTACAAATACATGCATGCAATACACACACACACACACACACACACACTCTCTCTCTCTCTCTCTCTCTCTCTCTCTCTACCCACATACACTCTTATATACACAGACACATGCACACCATACTCATATTATCACACATACACACCCCTAGTAGGCACTAGTTTCTTTTATTTGTCCAAAACCCACACACACATGCAGCACTCATGCACATTCACTCACAAAATCCCACACACAGCATTATTCACACACAAAACACACACCTATGTACCATACATCACACAAACACACATCACCTCATGGCAGCCCACATACATGCTCTATACACACTGTACACACATTGATTCACACACACTCAAGCCACAATACACTCAGCACACACAAAAACACACACCCATGAAGCACTCACACACACATACAACAAACACACCCTGTAACTCTCATTTGCACCAAACCCACACACCACACACAATAACACACTCACACTCACTAATGCACACATTACTCACACATGGAAACACCAACACATGCAGCCTCTCTCTCTTCCTCTTTTACACACATTCCCCACCCCCAAAGAGATACTTAAATCAAAATTTCTTTATAGATACTAGAGCATTTCAAACCCAATAAGTGTTTAGAAATACAAGAACATTTCAAAGCCGAAAACTCATAATTTTTTTTAAATACTAGAGCATTTCTCAAACACACCACACTCATCTCCTCACACACACCACTTTGCATACATTCACACACACTCATACACACATGCACAACACACATAGTTACGCACTTTCACGACACTCTCAAAACACACACCAACTCACACAACGCACACAGCTGCCTTCTCGGTAGCTTCACCACACACCGAACAAGCAGACAAATGAACCCACAAACACACTCAGTGCACATCCAATCACAACATGTTGCTGCTGCTCTCTCTCTCTCTCTCTCTCGCATACCCAGTTCCTTCTATAACAGCATCTCCCACAGCACACTAAGTACACACTAAGTACACACCTGCACTCATACTCAAAAGTTCACAATAGCCACCTTTTCCTCTCTCATAACACCTACAAACATACACTAACTCTCTTCCTCTTCCACCCACAGCCCACCATGATAGCTACCATCAAAGACCTTGCATGACCACCAGATCATCTCTCTTTCGGTAGCCATAACCATCCACCAAAAATCCCTCGGCAGGCATGATTGCTTTGCAGCCTTATCCATTTTTCTCTCAAACCCAAACGGTACAGGACACAGCCCCTAAACCCATATTAATTGCACATGATTTATAATAATAAATCTATATATGAAAGCGAATCTTATCGAAAAAGATTAATACTATTGCGGCAAGTGGGTTTCCTTCCTTCCCCTTCCTTCGTTCTCTTTGCTGATCGTGTAACAGGCAGCATATATGATAATTTAATGGAAAATTTATCATGTGGAAAATCCCTCGGCAGGCATGATTGCTTTGCAACCTTATCCATTTTTCTCTCAAACCCAAACGGTACGGGACACAGCCCCTAAACCCATATCAATCGCACATGATATATAATAATAAATCTATATATGAAAGCGAATCTTATCGAAAAAGATTAATACTATTACGGCAAGTGGGTTTCCTTCCTCCCCCTTCCTTCGTTCTCTTTACCTCTCAAAGCATCTTTATATATAAAACCCTAAATGGAAAATTTATCAAAAGTCCCCTTCAAGTTTCATTAGTTATTCAAAGTTTACCCAAAATATTTTTAGTATTTCAAAAGGGTCCAACGTAATTAGTTATGATAATTTAATGTGCTAAGAAGTTTTTTAACGGGTTGTTATATAACGTCGCTTCACTATCTGCCGCTAAAAGTGGCTACATAAAAAATATCAATGCTAACTAAAAATATATTCATCACTAAAATTTCAAGTTAAATCCGAAAAAGTATCGGGGTGTTACATTCTCCTCCACTTATATAAATTTCGTCCTCAAAATTTCACGTACTTATCACATCGAAGCACTGCACCTTCACTACTTAACTCCCAGACGAAGGTGTCACCGAATGTAACACATAACCTCCAAAATATTAGTCGAGAACATTAATAGTAGTTTCAAACCATTTACTATACTATAAAATTTTGAATATAATCTAGAGTTTCATAATCCATCCAACCAGATATTATTACTCAACCTCAACATATTTAGCCAATTCCTATAAGCACTCAAACATCAATGCCTCAAATCAAATGACGTACCCGTTACACTTCCACTACGTACTCTGATATCTAGCCACTGCGATGGTTCAACTAAGGTATTAAAGTTTTCGCTAACGCTCTCGTCAAAACTTAGGCTTTCCCCTTACTTGCTTCTAAAGTCTACGGAATCATAAACCTTGCTCGATTATTTGTTTACCTTGGTTCGAGTCTACAGAATCGTAATACCTAAGCTCTGATACCAACAATAACATTCCAAAATTTTCGGAACGTTAACGCTCACTCGGGCAATTATACTAAAACAGAATATCCTCAAATTCATCAAAATAATACCACAACTGTCAGAGCAACTAAAACATCCATCAATATATTTCTCTCAGAGTACAGTAAAAAATGATAAACTAAATTTTAATCTAGTAATGAGCTACCGAAGTTCTCCCACGCATAAGTTCTAATGATCAATGCCAAAATTAAATCCCTTTCTTACTCTCGGCTCTACTCCTTTTATCTTTCACTCGCTAGGGTATTACACTTAAAATTTTTAAATTATAATACCGTAGCGATTGTAATAAAGCATTAACCCCGATACTTAAAAATAGTGATAATTTTGTAATTTTTCACGAAAAGTAGACATGAGATAACAAATCCAGCACTATTACGGATATGAAAATAATGGGAAAAATCAGATTACGCTCAAATGACCCCTTCTCATAATGAGAATGCAAACGAGTGGGCTATTTCTTTGCAAAATTGACACCCCGATACTTTTTGGATTTCATCAAAAATTTTAGTGACGAATATATTTTTAGTTAGCATTGATATTTTTTATGTAGCCGCTTTTAGCGGAAGTTAGTGAAGCGACGTTATATAACAATCCCTTAAAAAAAACTACTTAGCACATTAAATTATCGTAACTAATTACATTGGACCCTTTTGAAATAATAAGAATGTTTTGGGTAAACTTTGAATAACTAACCAAACTTGAAGGGGGCTTTTTGGTAAATTTTCCATTTAGGGTTTTTTATATAAAGATATTTTGAGAGGCAGCAGTCCAACACCCATTTGCTGCCTGTTACACAATCGACAAAGAGAACGAAGGAAGGGAAAGGAAGGAAACCGATAAGATTCGCTGTCATATATAGATTTATTATTATATATCATGTGTGATTGATATGGGTTTAGGGATTATGTCCCTGTACCGTTTGAGTTTGAGAGAAAAATGGATAAGGTTGCAAAGCTACCATGCCTGCCGAGGGGTTTTTGGTGGATTGTTATGGCTGCCGAAAGAGAGATGATCTAGTGATCATGCAAGGTCTTTGATGGTAGCAATCATGGTGGGCTGTGGGTGGAAGAGGACGAGAGTTAGTGTATGCTTGTAGGTGTTATGACAGAGGAAAAGGTGGCTGTTGTGAACTGTTGAGTGTGCGTGCAGGTGTGTACTTAGTGTGGTCGTGGGAGATGCTGCTATAGAAGGAACTGGGTATGCAGAGAGAGAGAGAGAGAGAGAGAGAGAGCAGCATGCTCTGATTAGATGTGCATGAGTGTGTTTGTGGGTTCATTCGTGTGCTTGTTTGGTGTAAGGTGAAGCCTGTGTGTGTATGTGCGTTGTGTGAGTTGGTGTGTGTTTTGAGCGTGTCGTGAAAGTGCGTAACTATGTGTGTTGTGCATGTGTGTATGAGTGTGCGTGAATGTATGCAAAGTGGTGTGTGTGAGCAGATGAGTGTGGTGTGTTTGTGAAATGCTCTAGTATTTTAATTTTTTTTAAAAGTTTCCAGCTTTGAAATGTTCTTGTATTTCTACACTTATTGGGTTTGAAATGCTCTAGTATCTATAAAGAAATTTTCATTGAAGTATCACTTTGGGGTGGGGAATATGTGTGTAAAAAAGGAAGGGAGAGAGGCTGCTTGTGTTGGTGTTTCCATGTGTGAGTAATGTGTGCTTTAGTGCGTGTTGTGTGTGAGTGCGTTATTGTGTGTGGTGTGTAGGTTTGGTGCAAATGAAAGCTGCTACTGCTGTGAGGTAGTAACTGTGTTAAAGTTTGTGAGGGTGTGTTTGCTGCATGTGTGTGTGAGTGCTTCATGGGTGTGTGTGTGTGTGTGTGTTTGTGTGCTGAGTGTATTGTGGCTTGAGTGTGTTTGAATCAATTAGTATACAGTGTGTATAGTGCATGTATGTGGGCTGCCATTAGGTGATGTGTGTTTGTGTGACGTATGGTATACAGGTGTGTGTTTTGTGTGTGAGTAATGCTGTGTGGGCTTTTGTGAGTGAATGTGCGTGAGTGCTGCATGTGTGCGTGGCTTTTGGACAAATAAAAGAAACGACTGCCTGCTAGGGGTGTGTGTGTGATAATCTGAGTATGGTGTGCATGTGTCTGTGTATATAAGAGTGTATGTGGGTAAAGTGTGTGTGTGTGTGTGTGTGTGTGTGTGTGTGAATAGGTGTGCAGGTGGTATTGTGCTTGTGTGCTTCTGTGTGTTACCATGGAAGGGAAGCAGTTAGTGTGGGAGTTTACAAGGGTTGTGCTGTATGGGTGTATGCATACGGATTAAAGTAAGGTACGACACGAGCATTTGATAGTGTATAGTGATCGTTAACACATAAAATTTTAAAGTAGGATACTTTTGACTAAGTTAGAATTTCTGGCAAAAATTCATAATTTTCTGAGATCGTTTGAATATTTAATATTTTTTGAGATTTCAGATTTATAAAATTCTTTTGGAGCCTTTAAACCCTGAAAATGTTTGGGAAAAAAATAGAGTAATGTCTTTATGGTATAAATAAGATTTATTTTGAATTTGATAATTTTTGGAGTTGATTTTTTATGGTTTCCATATCACATTGCTTTTAACAAAATGAATAATTTAAAAATAGTTTTAATACCTTTTAATTTCTGATTTAAATTTTATAATTTTTATACCTGTTTTAAAGCTATTACAAAAATTATGGGGCTTTATTTCCAACTAAAAGAAATTATGGTAATTTATGGGTTTTTATTACATTTAAAGAAATTATTTTTTATTCAAAAATATAAAAAATTCTAAAAATTCATATTTTCATAAAGTTTAAGCTATAAAAGTGTTCTATTGTAATTTAAAATACATTTGGGATATTGTTAAACATTAAAGAGCATAAGAGATTTTCAATTAGGTTAGCCGTGTGTGAGGCTCGCTTTGGGTAGCGTCTTTCGGAGTCAGGAATGAGTACATTTTGGGTAGTTGATTTTAGGTCTATAGTGTAACAGTATAAATTGCTTTCTGATACATGATTTGACAAATCTAGGTTTACTCAGAGGTCATTGATCGAGGTTTGGTAGCATTGCAAGGATTGAGGTAAGGATTATCTCTCCAAAACTTCATCATCGTTCTGATCTTAAATGCTTTATTATAACAGTCTTACAAATTACATTGATTCAATTTTATGATTGATATAAAAGATGTTTTGAGACTGTCGATGAAACTCTAATCTACGCCTGATAGCGATCGTTTGGAATTCTTTATTCTCATCTATTTATTTAATTCAATCATTGTACAACATTTTGAATTATTTTTAAATTCCTTGAATATTGACATGAGTTAGTAAACCTGCGAGATATAAGGATGGTCTGTATTGTTAGAAGTTATAAGGATGGTATGTTGGTTGGGTTAAACTTGTACCTAAATGGACTAGTCAGTGTACATATGCATATGTAAAGCGTATCGAGCACTGTCGGGGTGGCTTTGTTATATTGTACTGCTCATGTTCAATGTTTCCTATTTCTGTTTTATTGTACCTAAAATGTTTTGAAATAATTATTGATTTAAGGCATTGAATTGATACTCGTCCCTGTGTTTATATCGAATTGCTATGAATTCACCAAAAACAAAATCCCTCGAAAAGAAGTTATTTGACTTGGATTTAAAATCATTTGTATTGTTCGTCTATATTGAAATGTTGCGTTTTACTTGAAAATTTTTGTTGACTTTATAAGAAAAACTCGTCCGGATTGTTTTGTTGTTTAAATCATTGATCGACCTTACTAGGCTCTCGAAAGCTCACTCTCCTTTGACTTCCTTTCCGTAGGTGATAGCCAGCATTAGGTTGCTGAATAAAGATTAGAGCCTAGCGAGTGAAAGATAAAAGGAGTAGAGACGAGAGTAATAAATGGATTTAATTTTGGCATTGATCATTAGAACCCATGCGTGGGAGAACTTTTGTATCTCATTACTAGATCAAAATTTAGTTTATCATTTTTTACTGTACTCTGAGAGAAATATATTGATGGATGTTTTGGTTGCTCTGACAGTTGTGGTATTATTTTGATGAATTTGAGAATATTCCGTTTTAGTGTAATTGATCGAGTGAGCATTAACGTTCCGAAAATTCCAGAATGTTACAAGCTGAAGATTTGATACTGATATAACTCAAATATCAACTTCCAATTATTGGGAGACACCTGTCATTCCCAGTCATACTTGGTCAACTACAGTTTACTGGGTGAATTAGGATTCTTTAAGGACTCTATGATGATCCTTAAGGAACCATGACGCCTAATTTTATTACGATTCTGCATTCATGTCTGTATGAAGCCCCCCTCCCCCCCCCCCCCCGAGGCCATATGTGGACAGTTGGACACAAACAAATCTTTCCTGATTTTTCAAAGTTCCTATCCTATACATGCACTATGACTTAAACATCGAAAAGTTCTCCCTTAGGAACCCCACCCGCGGTCACTTATTTTCTGTTTTACATGTCATCGTTCCTGATTAGGGATCCGGAGCATATGTTTAGCAGCATCAGATTGGTGTCATCCTTGGGGCCCGTTAGCCTAGCCGATTAACCTCAAGAAGACGTAATCACATCAAAAAGATCATAAGTTATTTCTGACAGCTTATGATAGAACTACCGATGGTGTTGCTGCCGGTCTGCAAATCTAATTACCAATAATTCAAGATGCAAGCACTGCTGCCACCGACGACACCGCCATAAAAAAAAGGTCCAGAGCTCACCAACTCCTTCTTCGATCACTAGATCAGCTGCCAAAGACCAGAAACATCAGCCGCCATGTTTGCACTCCTATGCAAACACACAATCAATTTGTAGGCAATAGCTACAATTAATTCAAATGTGTGGGCTCTTTTTTGGCCTCTTGATGATGACTTCCTCAAAGCGTTTGAAAGATTGGAAATTGTGAAAATGACAATGTAAATTGTAGAAAGTGCATGCAAATGTAAATTGAAGGCATCTAACTTCTAATCTATGAAGGCTTGGTGTTCCAAAGAAGGAAAACTTCTCTTTGAAAAGAGAAAGAAATACAAAGGATTTGATTAATGATGATTGATGTCCATTACAATAATTTTGCATCTAATATTTATTGAACAAACTCAATCTAGAAAATAACTACCACATAGAAAGTAACTACCAAATAGAAAATAACTACTACCACTTAGAAAATAATTAACGACCATTATCCTTTATCAATAGAAACACATTTAGAGGGTGGTGAATGATAAGAAAAAAAAACCTTCCATTGAGAGTTAGGAATGATTTTAGATTTGTCAAACCTGATTAAATCCAGATTAAATCAGTTTTGAAGTGTTTGACGAAAAAAGTAAACTGATTAAATTTGCTCCAATGTGCTCAAAATTGATTAAATCCAAAACCTTATTTTCTTGGATTAAGATTTAATAAGTTTTGGAGAATTAGGTTAGACGAAGTGATTTACCAAAATATTCTTACATATAAACAAAAATAAATGCTCAATTTCACTTTGAATACGCTATATCGTAATTTTGCTACACTAACCTACTTTAATCTCTTTTTATCCAAATACCTTCAACAATTTTTGATCTATTATTCTTAAAATAGATTAAAACTGATTTTAGAAACTGATTATGAATTAACCAAAATTTACTTTTAAGAATCAATCACAAACGACTTCTTAACATTAGAGAATGGCTTCCAATTTGAAACTTGAATCCATCATCATCTCTTTTTGCAAACAATAATCTGAACATTAGAGCCATTTAATGGTAATTACTTGAGGACAAACCATCAACTTTTAGTGACTATCGATAGCGGCTATGAATAGTGCTTAAGTCAATAACCTATTAATTGAGATTTTTTTTCTTTTTTGTCAACAATATTGCCCTCCTAGCTCAAGGAAATGATACTTAGAATTTGTGAAGAGCCATTGTTATAACCAAAAGCCAAATAAATTCTCCTCAAGAAAATAATAACGCAATTTTTGTTAGATTTTTTGGCTCTTAACTTTTCAGAAGTATCACAAATTATCTAACATTTTTTGGCTTAGTCAATTTCTTCAAAGTTCCTTTTCTAATCAACCAATGCATCAAGATAATTGCATGGTGAATTCCACATGACCAATGTGGATACTGAATTATTAAAACTTTGGAATCAACGGGTTCAACAAGTATATAGTCTTCACCGAAATTTAAGCTGTTAAAGCAAAAATTCTCGAACTCAATCAAACTTGAACTTTCTATTGTGAAAACTAGAAAAGGCTTGCTAATGTATTCATTACCTACACTACTTATATTTTCTTTTGGTGTATATACAATTTCATGGCCTTGTGGAGCATTAATATGCCTCCCTTTAATACTAGTTTTATTTTCTTTTGGTGTTGATACCATTTTATGGTAAAAAATATCACTCTTTGTGCCTTCTTCAACACAAGATACATTATCTCTTTTGCTATTTTTGGATCTCCGTTAAGTTTATGTAAATTACTTGCACCATTCTTGATGTAAGTTTCAGCCAGTTGATGTAGTAATTCGTATGTCTCTCCAAACACACGCATAGTTCACGAAAAATATGCAACTCTAAAAAGTTTTGAATTGGCAATTCCAAACACTAGGAATTATATGCTCCCACCGGATGTGCCATTGTTTGTGTTAGATGCAAGCCCGCAATCAATTTGTAGGCAATTGCTACAATTGATTCAAATATGTGGGTTCTTTTTGGCTTCTTGATAAGACTTCTTCAAAGCCTTTGGAAGATTAGAAAGTATGAAAATGAAAGCATAAATAATAGAAAGTGCAACTAAATGTAAATTGAAGGCATCTAACTTCTGATCTATGAAGACTTAGTCTTCCACATAAGAAAGACTTCTCTTTGAGAAGAGAAAGAAATAAAAAGGACTTCATTGATGATGATTGAGTCCATTACAATTAGTTTTGCCTCTAATATTTCTAGTACAAACTAAATCTAGAAAATAACTACCACACAAAAAGTTGCCACCAAATAGAAAATAACTAATACCACTTAGAAAATAACTAACTACTCTTATCCTTATAAACAGGAACACATTTAACGTTAGAAAATAACTTTCAATTTAAAACTTGCATCCATCATCATCTCCTTTTGCAAACAATAATATGAATGCTAGAGCCATGTAATGGCAATTACTTGAGGACAAAACATCAACTTTTAGTGACTATTGATAGTGGCTATTGATAGCGTTTACATCAATGACCCATCGATTGGGAATTTAATTTTTGGTGTCAACACATTAAAATGATGTACAACCATCTCCCCCTGCTGCAAAGCTGCCGGAGCAGCAAAAACAACCAAGCAGAAAAAAGAATTGAAAAAGAGAAACAAAGATTAAGAAGCCACAGCAGCACCGTTGTCCATGTGTGAAAACCTTATTGCCACCACTGCGGCATGTCCACCAGCAGCGGCGCCATTGAGCGACCGCCCCATCGGTCAAGACCCACAAAGTTCACATGAAAGTCACCCCCATCACCGCCGCAACTTCCATAGATCATCGATGGCAGCAAGTCAGCACCACAATCAATGGTAACGTCACTACCTTGCGAACAAGCTCCCCGACATTGGCCCCCGATGTCACGAAGGCCAAGCCAATGAGGTCACGACCAACAACCCTCCTGTTTAAAAACTTGCATTGGCACAACCATTCGACCACCAGTGAGGAACCGTCAAACACCATAGTTCTCTCAAGATCCACTCCGTCGTGACACCAACTCATCTATCGGCCTCTATTGTCCTCTCGCTCACCACAGCATCGCTACTTCGGCTCTAGATATGCACCACTGTCTCCCAGTGCTGTTGATCCAGATCTGCACTACCGCGATAACGGGAAAAATATCGTCCACCATGACCAATAGTGATGGTACGACTCCGCCGACATCGCGCAAGCCGAGATTCCCACGCCACGATAAACGGCACTGCTAGAGACACCATCCTCGCCAATCGGCCTCATCCCCAGGATCTATAGCAACACCTATCAACGCCATGCGACAAACAGCACTATCACTGCCACACCATCGGCTAGCTGCCTCAGATTTGCCTCCGAAAGCCTTGGGTTGTTCTTTGCTCGTGAAGATATATTGGGCAAATAAGTTCTTTATTTCTTTCTGAATTCCTCCCATAAAAATGCATATATATGTTTTAGACCTATAGGGTTTTATTTGTCAGACATATACCGTACCTTTTAAAAGTAGGGAGCTTTTTAACCTATGAAAAGTACATATTTGTACTTAAGACCCAAATGATCCCGTTTATTTTTAGGCCACATTTTTTAAAGCATCAAGCTTTTAACCGTCAACAATGGCCTATTTAGATTTAAGACCATAGAGTCTCCTTTATTTAAGATATGCTGCACATTCTTTAAAATCTGTGCATGTTTATTATCGTTAAAAATTAGGTGGCTATGATTTTAGGCACTGACAAACTTTCTAAAGGCTACTTTTGGTGCTCTTTTATGCTACTTAGACATGTTTTTGGCCTAGCATTATTGAGTTGCATCAATTGGCGCAAGCACATCACATGTCAAGCCTCCTAACTGCTTAAGCTCACTTGAGACACACAGTGCAACACACCCATGTTATCAAACTGACAGGGCCCTAATGGGGCCACGGAGTATGAGCACTGCTCTTATTCAATGTTAAAAACAAAGTGGCACATATAAGCTCATATGCTTTATTACTTTAAAAGGCTATCTTTTCAGTCATGTCTTTTTCCTGTTGCATGGGCTTAAACCCTACCTGCGAGCATCAGCAGTGACGTATAGACCGCTTCATAAACGAGGAACAAATTCACAGCACCTTGCTAATTGAAGTCAAGCCTATGGTTTCTGTTGCAGCATCTTTCCGACTCGGCATTACTTAGTCTTGTTATAGGTTTGGTCATACAATGACCTCTATCAATGGTTATATTAACGCAGCATTGCTTGTTCAGAAGCTAATCCTACATTAATGGAGGCATGCACACATCCAACATATCTAGTGAATTAGAACACTTTGCCAACCTTTTCTGATAGCATCGCTAATATGTCTAGTATAATTGTTAACTGATGCTCATGCCACCAAAAAATTGAATCTAGTTGCGGCATAGTATATCAATAAAATGCGGCAACTTTATTGATCACCATGCTCAGACTGACTCCACGCCCAGAGCTTTATTCATCACCCACTGCCATCCTGCTAAAATGAGTCTACATCCTCTAGCTTTATATGTTTGTCCAGTTGAGCATACAGATTATGGTCTTTCTTGTGACCATGCCTTACATATAGGCTGAAAAGCTATCTTTATATTCATGCTTTCTTAGGCAGAGACGCTTTATATATTCTTACAGCATCAATGTTACTGGCTTAAAGCCTTGTTCTTTCCCAGACAGGGGGGCTTCATATATATATATATATATATATATATATATATATATATATATATATATATATATATATATATATATATATATATATATATATATATATATATATATATATATATATATATATACATACATATGTTTTTGTGTGTGTGCGTGTAGACATACGTGCATGTGTGTGTAGATATGTATGTATGTATACACACACATACACACTATAGTGGTAATATCGCATGCTCCAATTCCCGCTTCTTCTCACTTGTGTCAAAACGACAAGTACTCATTACTTTGACCTCAGCCCCACAAGGCATTTACATAGCTTTGTGCTCCATTAGCCCTCAAGGGCGCATACGAGAACTCTATGTTCCATCAAACCCCCACGACATTTATATTTGCTTTGTGCTCCATCAGCTCTCAAGGGTGCTTACAGGAATGCTATGTTCCATTAGCCGCCAAGGGTGATAAGGTAAAGCTCAAGCTCTAACCATATGGTTTAGTGAAAGCTCTAACCCGTGAAACGACAAAGCATTTGTGGGACTTCATCACCCCCACCACTCTTTGTCAATTCAAAACTGCCAAGCGAGAGTGCGAGGTCAATTTTACCAACTCTCAGTTAATGATGAGAGTTCGCGTAGGATAAACATGTATAAGCACATGCAATAACTTGCACGCACAGTTGTGCATCCTCTCCCCAAAAAGGCTATGATAAGGCACAGCCTCTAAGATCCCATAATTTGTCTTCCCAAAGACAAATACAAATGGCCTGCTTAGGCAAAATTCTAAGACCCAGCTCTCAAGAAATAAAGTTCAAACACCTATTTGGGTGAAAATTCGTGGCTTAATGTAATATTGCGGTATTTCGGAACGTTAACACTCGCTCGATCACTTATACGCAGACAATAGAACCCTCAAACTCATTAAAATAATATCACAAACTGTCAGAGCAACTAAATCATCAATTAAATCATACTCCTAATAGGTTGTCAAAAATGGAACATTAAAAACTAAATCCAAAAAATATTAGATAATAATGTTAACCCATGCAGGGGTTCTAATGATCAATACTAAATTAGCTTAATTTCTCTCGCTCAGCTTTAATCCATACTCAGGCAACTTATGGTTGGTTATCACCTATAGAAAGGAAGTCAAACGAGAGCGAGCTTTTGAGAGCCCAATAAGGTTGATCAAGGATTAAAAATAACAAAACGATTCAGACATTTTTTTATATAGAGTCAAATGATAATTTTTTAAAAGGATGTTCAATAAACCATAGCATTTCGATACAGACATAGGGATGAGTATCAACTCAATCCCTCGATCA
This sequence comes from Escallonia herrerae, assembly GCA_033070095.1. Lineage (NCBI taxonomy): Eukaryota > Viridiplantae > Streptophyta > Magnoliopsida > Escalloniales > Escalloniaceae > Escallonia > Escallonia herrerae. The sequence continues at coordinate 288,783 of JAVXUP010000462.1, forward strand.
CTAGTCATTTTCAAAACATTTTAGATATAATAAAATAAAAAGACAGATAACATTGAACATGAGCAGTACACTATAGAAAAACCACCCCGACAGTGCTCGAAACACTTAACATATATATATATATATATATATATATATATATATATATATATATATATATATATATATATATATATATATATATATATATATATATACCATAACTAGTGCATTTATGTAGTGCATTTAAGTACTAGTTTAATCCAACCAACAGACCATTCTTATAACTCCAATAATACGCACCATCCTTATAACTCCCAGATTTACTAGCTCGTGTCAACATTGAGAAGAAATAAATACAATTGAGTTTTACGATGATTGAATCAAATTAGGGTTTCACGAGAAATTTTAAAATATTTTTATATCAATCATAAAAATAAAAATTCAATGTAGTTCGTAAAACTGTTATTATAAAGTATTTGAAATCAGAGCGATAAATAAGGTTCAAATGAAATTTCTTACCTTGATCCAAGCTAAGCGATACTACACAACCTCAATCAATAATCCTTTAAATCAACCTAGATTGACAATTTTATTTGTTAGAACACAATCTATGCTAATATACTATAAACCTAATATCAACTACCCACAACTTGCTCATTCCTAACCCTGAAATCATGTAACCCAAAGTGGGTCTCACACACGGCTAACCTAACCGAAAATCTCGTACTCCTTAATGTGTTACAATGCCCTAAATTCATAATAAATTTTAACAAAATACTTTTATAACTTAAAATATTATAAAAAAATCAAAATATGAATGTTCTAAATTTTTGAATTAAAATAATTATTTAAATGCAATAAAAATCCATAAATAGCCATAATTGCTTCTACCTGAAAATAAAGTCATATAATTTTTTCTATGAACTTTAAAATACGTATAAAAATTATAGAAATTAAAATCAGATTAATGTTTTTATAGTATAATTTTTTGTAAGAACTTTAATTTCTATAATTTTTATACTATACAAACATTAATCTGATTTAGAACTTTTTCATGAGTTTTAAGGGCTCCAAAAGATTTTACAAATCTGAACTTACAGAAAATATTAAAAATACATGCAATTTCAGAAAATTATAAAATCTTACAAGAAATTATAATATAGCCTAAGCTATAATATTTTAAATTTTCAAGGGCTAACAATCACTGTACACTATCCAATACTCGTGCCATACATAACGCTAACTCGTGGTACACCTGTGCAAGCATAGGGTACCACGACATAGTGGTGACCCGCTCCTTCTTCCCCTTGTTCTCCGCACTCATAGAATCTAGTGCACTCATGACCCACGAACCCCACACACCCACAGTTTCCAGACCTACACCTATACACAAAAACACACATTAATCACACCATAGTACCTACACAAACACACACTTATGTACACATCATTCACACACATGCACCCAACAATCACACACACACACACAAACACACACACGATCACACACATAAAGAGAGGCCCACGCACAGCACAAAGACACACAATACACACATGCAGGCACCCACTTACTACACATACCAAACACACACAAAACACATAGTTTACACACACAAGAGCACACACCAAACACACACTACATCACACATAACTAACTTACAAAGCCTATCTATTGACATATGTCTTGTATTTATGTCCCACATCAGTTACTCAAAGAAGGTTGTATCTTGGCCCTAAGTTTATAAGACATCTTGTCCCGCATTGATTGGATGGAGAAGATCGTTGCTTATCTCTAAGTGTAACTAAGGTGTATTGTGTTTAAGGTCAAGAAAGAAGAGTCCTTCTTTGAGTAAAAAAACAGTTGAGAGATACTCGCAAAGGAGCGGTGTAAATCTGACTTATGCAAAGTGGATTTGAGTTCTCTCATATTTCTTGTGTTTTCTTATTTGGTTATCGTGTTCTATAAATATTTATCTAGAGCGATTTCGTAACAAGTGGTATCAAGAGCATTTTAGGTTTATTTTTTTGGGCAAAATTTAAATCGATTTGAGAGGATAAATATGTCGAACAAAAGACCATGAAGTATGCCTGTGAACAATTCAATGGAAAGACAAATTTTGGCATATGCAGAGAGAGCATGGTGAAGGATATCCTTGTGCAGCAAGGATTGCTCAAGCCATTGCTGGGGAATAAGCCTGGGTCGATGGATCAGGACCATTGGGAGGAATTACAGGCTAAGGTTGTATCTACGATACGGTAGAATCTAGTCCCAAAGGTTAAGTACCAGGTTTTGACAGAGACTTCTCCAACAGCTCTGTGGCAGAAATTGTAGAAAATATATGTCAAAATCATTGTCGAAACGGTTATATCTGAAGAAAGATATGTACTAGTTACGGATGGATGAAGGTTCAGATCTGGATGACCATATATCAAAATTTAACCGGTTGGTGTCCCAATTGTCGAGTATATATGTTAAACTTGAGGAAGAAGATCAGGCAATTTTGTTGTTATCTTCACTTCCAAAATCATATGAGACCTTGAAGACTGCATTGCTTTTTGGGAAAGAGACATTGCTTGTTGATGATGTTATGTCGGCTCTTATAGACTCGAGCAAATTTAATGGAACGAGTTCAAGCAGTCAAGGCGAAGGTCTAGTGGTAAGGTCTGAAAATAAGAATGGTCATGGAAGAGGCAGAGGTCGATCTAGAATCAAAAATCCAGGACATGGAAAAGACAAATCGAAGTCTCGTGGAAAGCAGGACAAGTCCAGTATTGAATGCTGGTATTGTAAAGAGATTGATCACATTGTAAGGAAGTTCAGAAAGGAAGGATAAGAAGAGCAAAAAGAAACATGTGAACAATGCTAATGTTGCTGAAGAAGATGACAAAAGCAGCGATGGTGATCTCTACTTAGTTTTCTCGGTTAAGCAGGAAGAAGTTAATATCTTATTAGTTAGAGACAACAGTTTTTCTACGGAATGGTTTCTTGACTCTGCATGTTTGTTTCATATATATGTGCCCACATAAGGAATGGTTTGATTGTCTTACTCCGTGTAACGGTGGTACTGTGTTAATGGGTAATGACGTTGTTTGTAAAGTCATGGGGATAGGTACCATTAAAATTAAAATGTTTGATAGGATTGTGAGAACCCTAGGTGATATAAGGTACATACTTGACTTGAAGAATAATTTGATTTCCTTGGGCACACTCAATTCTATAGATTGCAGTATATCCATAAAAGGTGGAGTCATGAAAGTCATCAAAGGTGCCATGGTGATAATGAAAGGTCAGAAAATTGAAATTTGTATAAACTGATAGGGAACACAGTTATAAGTGAAGCTTCAGTATCAACTCATGCAGGTTCTAGCAACAACGACTCTGAGTTATGGCATAAATGGCTGGGACACTTGAGCGAGGGAGGTATGCTGGAACTTCACAGACGCAAGTTGCTGCAGGGAGTGAAATCATGCAACTTCTGCAAATTTTGTGTTTTTAGGAAGCAGAAACGAGTTAGTTTTAAAGCTGCTTCTTATACTAGTAAAGGGGTTCTGGATTATGTACATCCTAATGTTTGGGGACCAATCAAGCATATCTCAAATGGGGGAGCTCGTTATTTTATTACATTTAAAGATGATTTCTTAAGAAAGGTATGGGTGTACTTTATGAACCATAAGTATGAAGTTTTCAACGTGTTTAAGTAGTGGAAGGCTAGAGTTGAAAATCAGACGAGTAAGAAGTTTAAGTACTTCAGATTAGATAATGGCATGGAATACAAGGATGAGGAGTTTCTGCAGTTCTGCAAGGATAAGGGTATCATCAGATACTTTTCAGTGAAGAGGACTCCAGAGCATAATGGGATTGCCGAAAGGATGAACAGAACCTTGTTGGAGCGAGCTAGATGCATCAGGTTGAATGCAGATTTGCCTAAGAGTTTCTGGGCTGAAGCTGTTAATACCGTTTGTTACGTGATCAACCGTTCTCCATCATCTGCCATTAATCACCGAGTTCCCAAAGAGGCATGGTTTGGTAAATAAGTTAATTTTTCTGCAATGAAATTTTTTTGTTGTCCTGCATATGTTCATCTTCATAATGAAGAACGATCCAAACTTGATCCTAAGTCAAAAGAATGTATATTCCTTGGGTATAAGGAATGAGGAAAAGGATACATGTTATGGGATCTAGTGGCCAAGAAAAGGATAATTAGTAGAGATGTGATATTCAATGAAGCATAGATGTTGGATAAGGATGCAACTTCTAGCGAGAGGCAGGGTCACACAGTGGAGATACAGTTGCATAAGCAGAGGACAAAATCAGCTGATGAGTCTATAGATGGATCTACAGATGCGCAGTCTTTAAAGGATCCAGAAGAGCATCCTAGTGATTCTTGGAATCTAGTTAGAGATAGAGAGCCACGTACCAAGAAACCAACTCAAAGGTATGGTTTTGAGGATTTGGTCTCATTTGCACTAATCATGAGAAGTGAAGATCCTACCAGTTACAACGAGGCTGTCAAGGCAGAGGATGATAACTTGTGGTTGACAGCAATGGATGAGGAGATGGAATCTCTACGGAAGAATCAGACTTAGGAATTAGTTAAACTTCCAAAGGTTGTGAAGGTTATTAGATGCAAGTGGATTTATAGGAAAAAAGGAAGGTCAGAAGTACAAGGCAAGACTAGTTGCAAAAGGGTATTCTCAAAAAGAGGGAATTGATTATAATGAGATCTTTTTGCCAGTAGTGAAATACACTTCTATTAGATTGATATTGTCCATTGTAGCAGCGCAGAATATAGAGTTGGAGTAGCTTGATGTGAAGACAGCTTTCGTCCATGGTGATTTGGAGGAGAGGATCTACATGCAGCAACCCGAGGGATTTATTGAGCCTGGGAAGAAGGACTATGTGTGCAAACTGAAAAAGTCCTTATATGGTTTGAAGCAGTCTCCTCGGCAGTAGTACAAGCGATTCGTCACATTCATGGTAACTCATGGTTACTCTCGTTGTGAGTATGATTGTTGTGTGTATTATCGAGTTCTTGATGATGGTTCACTGTTATTGCTTACATTATATGTGGATGATATGTTGATTGTTGCGAAGAGTAAGTCTCATATTCTGCATTTGAAGAAATTGTTGAGCAGAGAGTTTGATATGAAAGAGTTTGGTTCTGCCAAGAAGATCCTTGGTATGGAGATTCATAGAGATAGGTGGGAAAGTTGTGGGTAACTCAGAAAAGTTATGTTGAAAAAGTACTAGAGAGGTTTAGTATGCTCAACGCTAAACTAGTTAGTACACCATTTGGAGCTCATTTTTAGTTATCCTCACAACTTTGTCCTAGTACAGAAGAAGATGTCGAGTATATGTCTCGAGTACCCTACGCAAATGCGGTTGGTTGTCTAATGTATGCCATGGTGTGTACCAGACCTGATATCTCACATGCAGTTAGTATGGTCAGCAGGTATATGGGAAATTCAGGGAAGAAGCATTGGGATGCAGTGAAGTGGATCTCCCGTTACCTAGTAGGTTCGACCAACTTTGGCATCATGTTAATCGTGATGGGGCAAAAGGTGAGGTTTTTGACTTTGTGGATTCTGATTATGCTGGGGACTTGGATTCCAGGATGTCCACGATTGGATATATTTTTACATTCTATAGAGGGCCGATATATTGGAAATTATTGTTACAGTCTACTACAACATTGTCAACTACGGAGGCAGAGTACGTGGCATTGACAGAGGCAGCTAAGGAGGCATTATGGTTAAAGGGACTGGTAGTGGAGCTTGGCTTCAAGCAGCGTGGTGTTTTGTTACAGTGTGACAGTCAGAGTGCAATGGATTTGGCAAAGAATTAGGTTTTCCATGCAATGACCAAGCATATAGATGTACGTTATCATAGGGTTCAGGAATGGATTAATTCTAGACAATTTATATTGCACAAGGTTCACACAAATGACAACCCAGCTGATATGCTTACGAAGACAGTCACGACAAAGAAGTTCAAACATTGGTTTAGCTTGATTCATCTTCTTTCGTGTTGAGTTCAAGGTGGAGTGCATCCCTACCTTTAAAGGGGATGCAAGGTGGAGTACCTGAAGAAGGTACTGAAGGCATATTACACTTTTCTCATGGAGTGGTTTGTTAATACAAGCCAAGGTGGAGATTGTTGATATATGTCTTGTATTTATGTCCCACTTCAGTTACTCAAAGAAGGTTGTATCTTGGCCCTTAGTATATAAGACATCTTGTCCCACATTGGTTGGATAGAGAAGATCACTGCTTATCTCTACGTATAAGTAATGTGTCTTGTATTATGTTTAAGGTCAGTCCTTCTTTGGGTAGGAAAACAATTGAGGGATACACGTGAGGGAGCGGTGTAAATCTGACTTGTGCAAAGTGGATTTGAGTTCTCTCATATTTCTTGTGTTTTCTTCTTTGGTTATCGTGTTAAATATTTATCTTGAGCGATTTCATAACACTATCAATGCTATACCCCTCACATGACTAAACACTTTAACCAGGCACACAACACACAAACATTGTGTCTTCACAATTAGAAACACACTGAAACACACATATATACAATACACACTATACACCATTGCCTCACTGCAATGGGTTTTATCTTCTTTTTTTTCTCTTCCCATAGTCGCCCATGCACACCCCCAAACCCATTACACACACACACACACACATTCACACAGAAGACACACACACACACAAATGCACCCACAAACTGCCCCATTACAGAGCCCGCTCTTCCCTTTTTTTCCATTGTACATGGTACAATCGCACACAATCAATCTAATGCAAACCTTGGCTTCTTTATCTCTTTCTCTAAAAAAACCCACATATAGACAGTCACCCTTACACTCACCCACAACTATCCTTGTGGCAGCCATGGCCTCCACCATAAAGCTTCACAGCAACCATCACCCCACAATTAACACTAAACACACATGCACACAGCTCTCTCTCTCTCTCTCTCTCTCTCTCTCTCTCTCTCTCTCTTCCACCCACAAATCTCACAATGAATGCATGGTAGGCACACTGATTATACACCCATTCACAGCTACCCATTAATTCCTTAAATCATTGAAAAAAACTAGAGAGACAAGGCTAGAACTTACCGAAAAATTTGCCAAAAAAACTTTTTTTCTTCAAGCCCCCCCCTCTCTCTTTCTATCTTTCTTTCTCTCTCTACTGTATATGTATATCAGAAGAAGAAAAAGGGTGCTTGGACGACTGCCTCAACAAAGTTAAATTTATATGTATCATAAAACCCTAGAAGGGAAAATTACCAAAAACGTCCTCAATTTTTGATAGTTATTTAAAACTTACCCAAAACATTCTATTATTACGAAATGGCCTAAAATAGTTATTTATGATAAAATAATGCACTAAAAAATTTTAACAGGTCGTTACCTAAGCCTGCTTCACTAATCGTCACTAAAAGTTACTATATAAAACATCGATGCTAACTAAAAGAAAATTTGTAGCTAAAAGTTTTCAAAAATATCGTTTATGCTAATTGTCACTAAGTATCTCAATGAATATCACTTATAATTACCATCATTAAATTAGAACTTACAATTTTCTAAAATTTTGTCGCTAAAGGTTACCTACAAAATTTCACTCATTAAAATCGACGTTAAATCTTGAGTATAAAAGTCGTCGCTTAAAATAAACTAATCAGTTAGGCAATATCAAGGTTCGGGATGTTACACTTAAGCTCCCCGGAGTTTTAGTCTGAGCATAATGGGATGGAAAGAATTTTGTTTACCCATACGAGTGGATGAAGAATCCCTCAAAGATTCGGCTTGTGTCTCAAGACACTCAGTATACACTTCATCGGCCAAACTATTGGCTAAGAAAGTGGAAGACTTATGATATTAATCAAATATAAACTCCCAAGTATTAGGAGACACCTGACATTCCCGGTGAAACTGTGTGAGTACGGCTTACTGGATAAATTAGGGTTCTTAAAGGACCCTAACACGATTCTCGAAGATAGGGCCCGAGCCCAATCATGACACCTAATTATATTAGGGTGTGGACAGTTGGACACACACAAACACTATCTTTCATGCTTTCTTCAAAGTTCCTACTTTATAATTGCACTTTGACTTAAGTATTGGAGAATTTTCTACCTGAAACGCCATCTGACGGTCACTCATTTTATGTCTTGCATGCCATCTTGGGTCATGGAGCATATCCTTAGCAATAACAAATACCAAGAAATAAAAGGTTTACAAGAAAAGGGTCCCACAATCGACTGTTGAGATGATAGTCTAAGAGTGCAAGTGAGGAGATAGGTGTAGTGTCAACATAGATAGCCGTTGAACATCAGGCAACATGTGTCTATTGTGAGTATTATGGGGAGACGGGTTTTTGGAATATTAAATCTAATGAAGAAACAAAAGCACAGTTGATGTTGCTGGGGGAACTAAATCCTCTGTCCTTCTTCAAATCACTTCCTTAACCCAACACTAAATCATCTGATTTTTACCTACAGTTTAGCCTTGGAGGTAAATATCTCTCTCCCTTTCCCTCTCCCTCTCCCTCTCCCTCTCCCTCTCCCTCCCCCTCCCACACACGTGCACAAAGAGACACTGATGTTTGCTGCCAGTTACATAGATTCTTTAAGGGATAGCAATAGTTACCCAAGGCCAAAGCTTGCAGCTTTTTCTCTCTATACTCTTTTCCTTCCCTTTATTTCTTTTTCACTCTTCTACCTATCCGACCTCCCATAGTTTTTTAGGGTTTAATACACAAAATCAACCTTTTTACCTGAGGGTGGAGGGAGGGGTGACAAAATTAGGAGAAAATATTCAGTGGTTGTCTAACACCATCTCATCAACTTAGGTGGCGTTAGACTACCATTAATATTGTGACAAATCACAACATTAGTTGAAATGTAAGGCAGCTGTCTAGTTAGATAGAAATCCTTAACCATAGTTAGCTAAAAGTTTGAAATCCAATCTTTTTGTGAAAATTTTGAAATGCCTGCCCAGAATAAAAATTTTCTATTATAATGCATATTAATTTTATCTCTCTCTCTCTTCCTGTTGATTTATTCCAGCAACCACTAGGACACCATTTTTTGATGAGATTCGCATTCGCATCAAGACACCAACACCCACTAAAAACCACGCTCACAACCCACACGATGGTTGTTAACTCTAAATCAAAGTTGCAAGGATTCATCGCAAAGAAGATTGATTGAGAGTAGGTTTCTTCAGTTTGCTATTAAAAAATTATAAGAATCACTACAAAGGAAATTTATCGCAGGAAAGTAAGAAAAATGTGGCATGTAAACTGATGTCCAAGAGGTTTTTGTTGAAATGTCCAACTGAATCTGTCTATGGAGCAACGTTTTCGTGGTTTGTGGTAGGTTGGTAATAGAGGTATACTGAGTATGGTACTCACATATTGAACTGTGAGATGCCACCCTTTTCAACATGATTTAATCCTTCCAGAGTTTGGACTAATCCAACAAAAAATATGGACACTTTCTCCAATTGGCAAAATTCAGATCGGCTGTACACTAAAACCTTTGTAGATAGTAATGCTACAAAATTTTCCAAAAACATATTTTGTATTCATTTAGTTACATGGGCACTGAGTGTGCCGGTGAAGAGAATCTTATGAAATGTTGGATGTTGATACCCATGACTTCATGATTCGTTCTTCTTCCCTTGTCATAAACTAGAAACTTGGATCTTCTTTGCAAAGTAAAACTCCAGTGATGGTGGACGTGTTGTCACCGGAGATGGCGACAGTGGCGGCTAGAAAGTCAAGAGAAAGAGGAAGAAGTTATATCATGGAAGAAGTGGCATCAGTGAGAATTGGTAATTGATGATGGTGGAAAATATTAGGCAGACTGTTTAAAATTTATGAAAATTTGAATTTTAAGTTTTCAGTAACCATGGTCAACTATGTTATGGTTTAGCAATTTACAATACTATTTAGTTGGCAAAATATAAGTGGTAGTCTAACACCACCTAAGTAGATGAGGTGGCATTACACAACCACTGAATATTTTTTCAATATTGGGGCATCCATCAAAGAAATATTCTATTTAAGTTTATATTAGTTCTCGTTTTGGGAAGACGGAAAGTCAGTGTGACACCCCCAACCCAAGTGACATCACCAGAGTCGAGTTGTCAGTCATGAATGCATTATAAACCCTGTTGATACAGAGCAATTCTAAAACATCCTTGAATATACATAAGGTTTCACAAAAACTCATCCGTACAAAAACATTTATCGTAAAGCTCAACACGAGCACAGCGGAAGTATTTACACAAAATGTCTAATTCCCAAAATGCTCATCTCATCGTCTTACTTTTCAGTTCACTGAATAAGCGCCTTCTCCTTCCCTTTCCTTGAGGTTTCCCCTACTTTGCCCTGACTGCCTGAAACATTTTAGGTAAGGAATGAGCGCAAATCGCCCAGTAAAGATAATACGAGAAACAACGCAGACAACGAAGTGACAGCCTTGGGAGAAATAATAATCAATCTCGACAATATCAAAAATCCAGAATTTCAAAGGATAACACAACATCAATTCAATGAATCAAGCAACATGTTTTCTTTTCTTTTAGCCAGACTGAGCGGCTTTAAGGCCCAACTGAACAACATTTCACCACATTCAATGAACTGTACAGACAGAACTAACTGACTGACTACCATGCACGTGAACATCAAATCGCCAAATTAAACATCAATAAAATAAAAGCCATTAAAATCACAATATTATAGTAAAGTCAAATGCAATGCAGACATCGACCGGACTGACTGGACTCAACCGACATGACTGACTCGAACCGCGCGCCCTACATCCTATTTACCGGTGATTATGTTTCACTGGCCCTCCTTTCACATAATGTCCCATGCTTCAGTATGTTCATCTCAGTCTCAGATAAATAAAAGAAACAACAAGCACAAGAAGGGAACTCACGAAGAGTTGTTCGTCCCCAAACCACGCCATCATCAAAGCACAGAACACAACAACTAAACGGACTAAGGGAACTGAGTTCACCCCATGTCCTCGATTTAACAAACCACTCAACAAAAAATTTCAGTCAAGTATAAGACTGAGGTTCAACAAAGTAACCCGAAATCATCACTAACGCACAAAAAGTAGACTAGGAAATAAGCTAGTCGAAACCACAACAACATTTCAAGACATGAGAAGTACCGGCACAATAACCACTGATACCTCATATTCACCAGAAAACGATCATCATACTTCACATCATCAATGAGGTGTATGCCACGAGGAGCAAATTCGTAGCATACAGAGAACCGTACAATCCTTACCTGGCTGGCTTTTACCCGACGAGCCCAACAACTTCAAAGCGCCGCGAGCGGGGTCACCTAATCACATATGACCCTACTCGTTAGTCACTGACCATCATAATACAAAACTATTTTATTTTTATTTATTAGCTATTACCGTGTTCTACAGCGGTCGGTTATTCCGACCCAACAGCCAGGTCTTTAACCTAGCTGAGAACCGTACTAGTGCTGACACCCTTTAGTTAGGGATTTTAATCCCATTCCCCGCTTCTTGTTATTCTATAATTCTCAATTAAGGCATTCCCAGAAGTTCGGAGTTCACGTGGTAAAATTACCAAAATACCCCCTATTTAGTTGCAAATTACCAAAATTCCCCCAGGGTCCACTATCACTCCCATCACCTCAAATCAACTTCAAAACAACCTTACAGGTATTTTACCACCCTTTCCGGACTAAAATTCCTTCGAAAAACTCTACTCAGAAAATTACCAAAATACCCCTCTCCGGTGGCAATTTACTAAAATGTCCCCATGAGGGTTCCCGGCACCAAAAAATCTCAAAAGCACTTAAAAACGTTATTTTTTACCCTCCTGAAGTCATTCCCAAGCTAAAAAGTATTTTAAAAAATTTTCGCCTGAAAATTCTGAACTGGTGTCCGGACCGAGCGCTTAAAAGCTCGTTCGGCGAAAAATAGTAAACGACCTCAGAATGGCCCAAAATATTGGGAAAAAAAACTTCTCAATATCCTAAGGTCCCCATAATATTTTCGCACCAAATCGCGCTCGTTTGATATTTTAAATTACACTGTAAAGTTTTACGGTTCCCCGTATCAGTTAACCCCTTTCCAGTCCTCGAAAAAATATGAACTTTTTCCCTAATGTAGATCTCCTAAAAATATCTAGAGTCTCTTTTTCACACTTTGGCTAAATGTAACGACCTCAAAAATCCAGAGCTCCACCGCCCCGAACTCCCGGGTCGTTAACCTACCGGATCACATCAAACCTGTCAAGTCCAGTTCACTAACATACTTCCAAAACAGTTAATCCGATATCAACTCAAACTCTTCACATTCAATATTACAAAAATACTCAAACTTGAACTATTAAAATCTAGGTTCTTTACAAACTCAAGTTCTTATAGAACGAGTTGACAAAACTGACCCACGCAGGGGTCTCCCTACACAGTAGTGATGGGCTCATCGGGATCTCACACAGACTCTAACCCATTCCCGAACATGCTACATTTGATCATCACCTGCAAAAGGGAGTCAAACGAATGGTGAGCTTTTGAGAGCCTAGTAAGGTTGTACGAGGACTACAAAAGAGATTATAACACGACTCCAAAATCCAACTGACAATGATCTTCAAAACACTTCGAACGATCAAAACTCAATGATTACCAAAAATGATCAAAATTCATCAGAAATAGATGCCAAAATAAATATTAACAATTAGAACAAAATCCAAAACGATCAATAGAAGATCTTTTTTAAGTCAGCATTTCCGAGTACCACGAAAATTTCCCTTGCTCAAAGGATTTCAATCCGAGCAGAAATTCATTTCGAAAATACAACAAGATTTCCTGAGGGATTTTAACCTAAGCAAAAATCAAATAAGATAATACGATAAAGGCTTGTCAAAGGATTTCAACCCAAGTACAAATCCTTCTAGCTAAGTACAATGAATGTTTGTCAAGGGCTTTCAACCCAAGTACAAATCATTCTAGCTAAAAAAATCAAAAATCAATATTGATCCTGGGCGATTGCAATGCCATTATGGCAAGCTTATATAGTGTACACATGCATGATGTACTAAAATGATTACTAGTTCACTTGGGTACTAGCCTGCGTTTCATGAAGGATTCAACCAGCCTTATACCGCCTCCCCACTAAACAGGTATCCAGGTCAACACAGAAATTAACAATATCAATGAGTGTTAACATAAGCTCATATTCCCGAAATCAATTCGGGTTCTCATAACAATAATCATACTAACATAAGTCAGCATTCGAGATTTTCAGAAGAAATCAGATTTTTAGAAGAAAAATTATAGATAAATAACAAAAACAACTGCGAATAATTATCGAATAAAACCACAAAAGTCTAAAGAATGAATACAGACAATTATCAAATTTGTTCAGCCCGCAATAATATGCGAGTATCACAAGATTTCTAAATAACCGATTCAGGTTCAACATTAGGGTTTTCTGGGCAAGAACATGCTGATATTGATACATAACTTAGAGTTCGGCATTAGCCGTAAATATATCAAAGGAGTACTTACGAGTACAAGTAATCAAATAAGGGTTCGGACAAAAGTCCTTACCCAAGGTTCAGATAGAATCCCTTACCTGGATCCGCAACTAAATTATCCTAACCAAAAGTCTTTAGTTTTAACCTAAAACGGAATAATCAAACCATTAGAATATAGCCTCCAGAACAAAAGTATAACTTAATACGAACTCACACATGCCCAAAATGAACCTCCCCTCACCGAGTATGTAAAATTACCGAAACTCCCTAGGGTGTAAAATTACCAAAATGCCCCTCTTGGACTTAAATCACCCAAACGGTCTACCCATAAGTAGAATCACTAAAATAAACTTTCCATATGTAAATTTATGTAAGAAAATTATTATTTTCAGTTATGTAAAATTACCAAAATGCCCAAAAAGTTATGTAAATTTGACCTTTCTTAGGTCAAATTACCAAAATACCCCTTCGGGGTGACAAATTACCAAAACACCCCCGTTACACTTTAATTTTCAAAATGACTTTTTCATAAGCAAAGTCACTAAAATAATTTACTGTATGTAAATTTACTTCAAAATACCTCATATAGGTAAAATTACCAAAATACCCCTTCGGGGTGGTAAATTATCAACACACCCCTAGGGGTTTTCGGCAACGAAAAAATATCAAAAATATCTTAAAACACTATTTTAAACATTCTGATGTTATTTTTGGCCTAAAAAGTATTTTAGAAATTTTTCGCTCGAAAATTCCGAACCGGTGTCCGGACAGAGCGCTAAAAGGCCAGTTTTGCGAAAAATACCTATCATCCTCGGAATGGCCCAAAATTTTAGATAATGAATCATATCTGTAAAATAGGGTTTCCATAAAATTTTTAGGTTAAAATAACTTGGTTTACTATGCTAAATAAATTGATAATTGTAGTTACCCGATACCCTCATTTAGTGCCCTTTGCGGACTTCAAATATTCCCAAAATTTTCCAGAGCGTAGATCTCGTAAAATTATTAGGGGTTACTGTTTTGAATGTTGTCTAATTTTGGCTCTAGATATTTATGAAAATTTGTGGAGAAATCTGTCTAAATTATTTTTTCCATTTTTAGCGACAATAACACTTTCTATTCAAATCAAACACACACACTATTTCACGTTTTTTGCACCTACTTCTCTTCTTCCTTCAGCCGAAGCTCCTGTTCATACTTGCGCACTCATTCACCCATTATAAACACCCACCAGTCCATCCAATTTTCATCCTACATGCACTTGGATACACAATATCCCTCCCTAGCCACACAATTAAACCATCCAACTCTCATATATGTACTGAATTCATCAATATATACACAACTCTCTCACACACACACACACAATCAAGAACACACACACGGCCCTCACAGTTTCGCAAAACTAAATCACAAACAAATTTTAAGACCACGAAGGGAAGGAATACCTTCAAAAGTTTCAACTAATTCCTCTCCCTCTTCCCCTGATTTCATCTCGGCCGAAGCCCCTCTTTCCCTCTTTGTTTTGTTCTTCAACTTTCCTGAAAAGGAAAGTTTCCTCTTTTGACTTTTCGTTTATTTGTTTTTTTTTTCTTTCTTCACTTAAAGATCTTATCCCAATTTATTATTTTATAATTTATTTCATTAGTTATCAAATAACCAAGGAGGAGGTGGCACCATCTTGTAACCAATTTTCAAAATTTGCAAAATAGTCCCTATAATTTTCAAAAATTATAAAAATACCCCCCAAAATTTCAAAAATTATATTTTTGCCCAAAAATTCTTTTAAGCTTCCACAAGCTTCTAATACTCGAGAATTGCTCAAAATTAGCACCTGTTTATTTTTCGGGTCACGGATGACTATTTTAAACAGCTTCCGAAGTTTGGGATATTACACTAAATCTGGCTCTAGCTATTTATTAAAATTTATTGAAAAACTGCTTAATTAAGTTTTCACCTTTAGTGACCATTACACTTACTGTTCATGATCAACACACGCTATTTCACGTTTTTCACACACAGCACTCTTCTTCAACCTCACGCCCGAACCCACGCAGCCATGAACACCCCTCCCTTCACCCACGATTACCCCATTCTTCCTCATTTCTCTACCTAACCCATATCAAACCTCACTAATACATTACAACCACCTAAATTTCACAACCTAACCCATCTAAAATGCACAAAATCACACACTTACACACACCCGAGCTGCACACACTGAAGAACACTCACTCATGCACCCCATGGCACACACTGAAACACACTCTGCCACCCCCGAATTCTCCCACCTACACCTAAATCTCTCACCCAAATCATTCATACACCATGATTTTCCCCCATTACTCCACTACCCCGAATCAATCTACCCACACAAATAAACCATCTGCACGCCACACTAAACCCACATACCAAAACATACACACGCATGCATACACAGACAAATTTCATATACAAGGGAAGATGGAGATTACCCTTCAACCAAAAATCTCACAGTTTCTCTCTTAACTCTCTGCTCGAGTTCTCTGTTCTCTGTTTTGTTCATTTCTCTTCTCTTTCTATTTTTGGTTCTCTTCTCTTCTTCTTCTTCTTTTTCTATTTTGGGTCTGCTTCTCTTTTTCTTTCTTTCCCTCTTCCTTTCTTCCTTCCCCGAAGCTGCCCTTTTTCTCTATTTTATGTTTTGTTCTGCTTTCCCTCTTTATAGCTTCTACTTCTTCCCCCTGTTTTCTTCTCTGCTCGAACTCCCTGTTTCCCTTGTTTTCTTCCTGCTTCTCTTCTCTGTTGCTGTTCCTTCTCCTTTTTTTTTGTTTCCTCTCTTTCACCTGAAATCTCCCTTATCCTTACCATTTTAAATCAGCCAAAATGGCTGAGTCACCAAAGCTGGCAGGAGCTGTCAAGCTAAAAAAATGGCTTCCAACTACTTTTTATAAAATTGCATGAAGGACCCCCAAATTTTACATATTTATAAAAAGAACCCCCCAAGCTTTTCGTAATTACAAACTAACCCCTCTTTCCACTTCCTGACACTTAGTTAACGCCCATATGACGTTACTTAAAAATAATAATTCCCGTTAATAAATCAAACTCAGCATTAAATAATTTTTCAATACTTTCAGGGTATCACAGTCAGCATGTGTGGCCTTATGCTACCTGCTATCTCCGCCATTGTTCACCCTTAATATTGGCTTTACTTTTTGCGTTTCGCTATAGAAAGATCTAGAAAGTGTAGCAAGATCATAGAATTCTACCTAGAGATTTGCACGAAGGGGTCGTCCTGTTGTTTTGAGCCTCAATTTGTTCCCAATTCCAAGTCCATCTAGAGCATAGTGGCTCAAATTGAACAGTCTAAAATCTGAAGAATATCAAACCCTTGCCATATCTTCCCCAGATGTTTTTTGTCACGAGTTTGTCGAGAGCGAGAGCTAGAGTGGAAGTATGAGCAAAATAAAAAATGACCGTGATGCAATTGAGAGAGCGCTAGACAAAAGCAAAACGAGAATATTGACCCGAATGTTTCTCACAAAATTATGGAGAAGGTGAGCCTAGTTTTGCATTCGCTGCTTAAGAGTACCTATGTATGACGGACACCACATTCATGAGACACTTATCAGATGATAAATTAGGAGGCACATTTTTATATAAAAAAAAGGGTAAGAACCCTACCTGATATATTAACCAACCACAAAATAATGTTCCAAGTTTCCCAGCCTGCCCTACATGGTCGTTACACTGACACCTCCGTTCTAGGTCTTAAAATAGCTTGTCCCATGTAGCTATCCACTCCATGGACTTCGAAAGACAACGTTGTCCTGCAAACCAAGCTAATCTTTGAGTTTTAGTGAGAAAGTTGTACTTGGCACGCTCAGGGAGCAAAATTGAGCATCATCCAACCTATAATACAAATAAAAAAGGGCCGAAGAACTTGTTACAGACAGATTATCCTACCCTCACAATTGTGCCAACAAAGAAGTACCATTAGTAATTTGATATTGAAGAAATGACGAGCCAAGGCCCAAAAAACAGTATAGCCAAGAGCAATAAAAGGCGCTTTAGCATGACAATGAAAGAACATCCTAATTAGGGAGCGTATCGTGAACTAACACCTACGGTGATGAATAAAACTTGAAGTTCAAGGTACTAGTTAAGTTGGTTGGTCTTAAATGTATTCGTAATTAACACCGATTCTTGACCATCGAGGTCAACGGTTTCACTACGGATCAATGCATATTTGAATTGGGCTGGCCAAATAGCTACTAATATTGAACTCTAACAAATTCGATGTCGAACATGTATTCCAAAATTAAATAAATTCTTACACTTGAAAAGTTTTGAGAGATTATAGAAGTGAAATTATACTCAATGCAACCCATTCAACAAACCTTCCTTTAGCTTAATTGTCCATGAAACCCACCTAGAGCAAGCTTGGGGTGGACATGGTTTATATGCTTGAGTACCCACTTAGGCTTGAAAATACAATACTTACATTAAGGTAGTTGTATACTGGAAGAATAATTATCTAAAACAAGAATCATTTAAAGAATTATCTCCTTATGGGCATAAATTTATTAAAAACCTTAGAAGTGAAAATATTGAGGAGTTATAGTATTCCATGTTATCTTTTGCAACCAGAGGTGTAGGCAACAGGGAGCACATGGCACAAGTACCCACCTGCTACTCCTTGATTTTCTATTTTCTCTAAACAATTTCAATGGTACTTTGACAAGAGTGCCCCTCCTGCTAAGGTCTATGACATTACAAAGATGAGGCATAATTATCTTCTCAACCCTAAATAATGTTACTCATTCTATCCTAAGTTGTCGACTTCACACTTTTATTCTTATCGGTTGTTCGCTACCTTCCTTTATGGCAAGAACTCCCAATAATTTTGGGACTTTTCGTTTCAATATTACTTGAAGCAATTTCTTGAGTCCAGTGAAATTTATCTTATCTAACTCTTTGATGGTGGAGTCCATCTAAGAACTCACCGCGTACATAAGCAATTCAAAAAAATTGTTTTTGCTGAATCTCAATTCTTCAATCTCATTTTGCTACAATTTACTTCGGGGTCATATGATTCCCCTATGCCTATCAAGATGACAAAATTGTTCTTGCGATAATAAAAAATCAGATGTTGCGTTATTAGATTACAAAATGCTTGACAATCCAAGACCATAAATAAGTGAGTGAGCTCGAACCTTGAGGCATCAATCATTTATTTATCTATTTATATTAGGTGAGCACCTCGCACAATTTTTTTTTTAACTCCGACACTGATTGTAACAAACACCTCTAATTCATCGTCAATGCATCGGATCTCAAGTATCCGCATCTACTTAATAGCATAATTCTTTTAGGCAGGAAGTACTAAAATGAATTCTTGAAATTTTGGGCACTAATATTTGACTTGATTGGTACATTAGTTAAACCTTTTACTAAATTTGAAACATACCATAGACCCATAGAGGAAGAAAAAACATAATGTGCAATGATTAGAGATAGGTTGGAATCATGGGAGCTATCGAAAACCAAATCTAAGTACATACGAGCTTATGCACCAAATTGGGTCCCTAATCAGGTTTTAATATTGTATATGAACATAAAGCCGAATTCCTTCCAAATGAAAGCAACTTTTACCATAGATTTCGCTATAAAATAATACTTAGATGGCGCTATCAAAGTGAAAAAAAAATTATTAAATAAGTGTCTGAGGTGTTACATATCAACTGATTGCTAATAAATCAATGGGGCAATAATGTATATTGCCAAATTTAAAAGCTCTAAGGCACGGAAGATCCCTTCAAAATGAAAGCAACTTTTACCTTAGATTTTGCTAAAAAAATAGTACTTAGATGGCCCTATCAAAGTGAAAAAAATATTAAATAAATGTCTGAGGTGTTACATATCAACTGGTTGCTAATAACAAATGGAGCAATAATGTATATTGCCAAATTTAAAGGCACGAAAGAATTGGAGTAGCTCAAAAGTAAAAGGCTAATTTCTTGATTGCAAATCTATATCTATACGACCTATAAAAGTATAAATCTTGTAAATCATTTTATTCCATTTTTGCCCTTCGTTAATCACTTCAATAATAATCATACCCTTTCATAAATACTATTATTAATTACTAATTTTGTAATCATTTCCGGTTTCGCCCTTCGTTAGTTATTCCAATGACAACCCTGTCCTTCCCTAATTATTTTTTTGTAATGTGATTAATGAACATTAAGTTATAAATTAAATCTACACCTACATTTACACATTGGAAAACAAAATGCGTGGTTGCAAAAAATATATTTTTGTGTTTGTGTGTGTGTGTGTGTGTGTAAAAGTATGAATATTGTAAATTATTTTTGGATGATTATGTCCTCTGTTAATTACATTAATTACATTCTTACCCTTCTTTTATTATTCCATTTTAAATTTTGATGAAATTAAAAGAACATTGAGTAGTAAATCTATTCTATACATTGAAAAATGTGATGAGAAAGAAAAACAGAAAAAAAACAATTCCTTTATTACTCTCTTTTTAATTTGGTAAATGAAATAAACATTAGATATTGAATTCGTTAATAAGAACTGTGATTTTTTTCCCTTACATTTTTAGGTTAGCAAACAATTAATCAATTAAAAAACTGAAAAACCAAAACAAAATAAAGAAAATTGAAATAAGTAAAAAATTAATTAAGAAACAAAAAATTGTTAGACAAACAAAAATAGAAAAAAAAAACAAAAACAAAAACAAACAAACAAATAAAAAAGGGTTAGATATATATCAAAAAATAAGGCGTAAATATTATGCCAATTTGAACTGAAAATATGTTCAGTTATTGCAGTTGAAGACCGAGTGTTTTGCACTTCTTATTAATGAAATGTAAAGCACCTGGTCTTGAAAATTATAAATCTTAACCATAAATTAATTTAACAAATAACAAAAATAAAGAAGTAGATTTGTTCTTTTAATTTCTCCATTTATTTTATTTTCAGCAGTACCATCAAATATTTCTTCAATCTATAAGTCTTGAAAGAATATTTCCAAACATTGAACTGATTACAATTGCGAATATCAAATGTACATTTCTTCTAAAAATAAGTCACAAAATAAAGAAAAACATAATTGAATTATATTATTTTGATCCCAAAAAAGATTATAATATCATATCAAACATCACTCTCGACTATATCCACGTGCAACGCACGTGCTTTATACTAGTCCTACTAAATATGAGAATAAGTGAGAGAGAATCTATAGCTCTCTATTTTTCCAATGTGCGATGGGACTGTGGTTGGCTTTTAAATCGGAGTATTATATTTCATAACTTTCCGCCACAACATTCATTGTACTTTTTTTTATACTACTACACCACGAGTGTTTCAATTTATTTATTTTCTTGCCCGTGATAATAATAGCAAGCGATATAACAAATGGAAAAGACTGCAGAATAGTCAAGTTATGCCAAACTCATATACAGCAAGAAAATATACACCCACATACACATACACGGTTGACATCTCCACATGGTAGGCATCACAATAAGATTACGGAGAATTTCACTGTCTCCTATGCTTTTAGTTAATTGCGATATGACATTGTCTAATTTAAAAGTGTGTAATAAACCTATCTCTACTCTAGGAAATTGTGCACATTGGATGAATTCCTTCCAAGTCAGCCCTGTTTTTGGGTATGAATTATTTTGGTGGTCATATTTTAAAGGCCAGAGTACCCTTTAAACCTCTTATAGTTCGAAATTAGCTATTTATTTACCATAATGCCCTTTTAAGTGTCATAAAAGCATGTATTTCAAGGGCATGTTTGTCATTCATGTTTGTCATTTGACTCCCAACACTAATATTTTCTACCGCTTTCCTTTTCCTCTTCCTCCTTTCTTTCCCCGCCCCCCAAAGTGCCACCATTGTCGCATCTGCAAGCTTCCACCGTTGCTTCCTTTTTCATCTCTATCATCCTCCTCCTCCTCTTCCTCCCATTCACGACTACTATCCATTGCTGCCGCCTCATCCTCCCCTTTGCTCCCCCCTTAATCGTTTCCTCCTCCTCCCTTTCTAAAACCCTAACTCTTGTCTCGACCATCTCTTCCCTATTCATCTATACCCCGCCGCCATCCCACTGTTTCCTCTTCCTCCTCCTCTTCCCTTATCAAACACACCCCCAACCCCCCCTCCCCTTCCATTTTCGACCATAACAAGACCCAATCTTCAGCCACAACTAACCCCTACATACACCATTGAAGGATCTGAAAATCGGCTCTTTGGCGGTGGGGTGGGATGATGAGGTGAATCGTGCTGGTGGAACCCCAACCGATGAGAAAATGGAAAAAATTGGCTGTGTGGCGGCGAGGTGAGATCATGAGGTGGATCAGGATGGTGGAACCCAGATTGATGGGAAAATAGAAAGTTGTACTTTGGCCCTTTGTATAAAGACTTCAAAATATTTACAGTAAATGAAACAAAATGTGAGGCTAATTTAAAACTAATATTAGACTCTAACAACTTCAACTTGGAACCAACATTACATATTTAATTTATTTCTTATAGTTGAAAAGTTTTGAATGATTATAGAAGAGAATTTAAACTTAATGCAACCCATTCACAAACCTTACTATAGTTTGATTATCCGTGAAACAAATCTAGAGCAATCTTGGGCTGGACAAGGTTTACGGACTTTATAACAGGCTCTAGTACCCAGGTAGTCTTGAATATATAATAGTTCCCCTAAGTTACTTGTATAGTCGAAGAATAAAAAGTTAAAATATGAAGATATTCAAGGAATTGTCTCCTTTTGTGTGCAAAATTTAGTAAAAAACTAAGGTGAAAATATTGAGAAGTTATGTTTTTCCAAGTTATCTTTTGCAAATAGAGGCATAGGGTGCAGAGAAAACAGCAACTCCAAGGGGTGGGAGAAATGGCAGAAGCCTTTAAGAATGACTCAAAGGTCGCTCGTTCTACTTTTCATACTGGCGCACCATATACATTGTGGTTTTAAGATGGTGTTTTGGATTGATTCTAGATTGGTCAAACTTGATTAAATTCAGATTAAATCAATTTTGTAGTATTTGGCAAAAACAAAAAAGTAAACTGATTAAATCTGCTCCAATATGCTCAAAACTGATTAAATCCATAATCTTCATTTTCTTGGATTAAGATTTAATCAGTTTTGGAGAATCAGGTTCGACCAAGAGATTTACCAAAATATCCTTACGTATAAATAACATCAAATGCTCAATTTCAGTTCGAATATACTATATGATAATTTTGCTATACTAAACATACTTTAATCTCTTTTTATCTAAACGCCTTCAACAACTTTCAATTTATTATACTTAAAATGGATTAAAGCTGATTTTAGAAACTGATTCTGATTGAGTTCCAACAACTATTTTCGAGGACAAGGCCCCAACGGCTAGTTTAGAGTGAACCCAGTCGACTGTATTGGGAAAACAGTCACTGCAATGAAAATTTTGCTCATATAATGCCTATAACGGCTATATTTCATTTGTTCCCTATATGAATGATTTGGGGCTTCATCATATACAATAGAAATCATCCATTCATTAGAGAAATATCAAGGCTCAAAGACTAAACTTTTCTCTTTTCATCTTTATGATTTTACATCATTAAAGAGAGCATCTTTGTAAGCAATTTTTTTAATTGAGAGTGAGCATTCTTCAAGTCATCAATTATCTCATCTCTCTATTGTACTAGAGCTTCATTTGTACTTATTTCCTTTCAAGAGAATTTCTTTGTACACAATTAATCTTTGTAAAAGAATTGTGATCAAGGCTTTGGTTTGTCAAGTCTTGAGTGAGCTTTGTGGATTCAAGGCTTCTGCTTGGTGTGGGGGTATCACCAAGTGTTGTAAGGGTTTTGATCTTGACTCGCGAAGAAGATTGTTACTAGTGGATTCTAGTGCTCTTGTAAGGAACTTTCTTGAAGAGGTAGATGTAGGCTTGAGAATAGTTCAAGTCGAACCATTTAAATCTCCTTATCAAGTATCTCTAACTCAATCTCTTTACTTATTAGTCTATACTTGCTTGAGATTGTGTAGTTAGCATCTTCATTAGAGTATTACTTAGTTTGATTGAGATTCATGATAGTGCTTAGTTTAAATTTCCCATTAATTTTTAAAAATCCTATTCACCCCCCCCCCCTCTCTAGGATTGTTTTATTGGTTTCAAGTGGTATCAGAGTCTTGACTCTTGATTTTTTGGTTAATCCCTAGAGAGTTAAGAGATCATAGGGTTTCCTAGTCTTGAGGAGAGTTTTATTACTATACCTCCACTTTTTTATGGGTCTTTGTACAGTACATGAAAAATTAACATGAGAATATTATTAGAGTCTTTAGATTTTAAAATGTGGGG
The DNA here is from genome assembly GCA_033070095.1 of Escallonia herrerae. Taxonomy (NCBI): domain Eukaryota; kingdom Viridiplantae; phylum Streptophyta; class Magnoliopsida; order Escalloniales; family Escalloniaceae; genus Escallonia; species Escallonia herrerae. Next base: position 312,688 of record JAVXUP010000462.1, read on the forward strand.
AATCATTGAAGATGACCCTTATGTCCCCACCAAGTTGATTAGGAATAAGTCTGTGTCAAAGGAGAAATCTGAATTTAGTGACTATGATAAAAATATGCTTTGCATGAATTTTAGAGCTAAGAAAACTCAATTGAGTTATTATGTGTGATTCGGCTTAGAGTATGTGGGATACATTTCAAGTCACTCATGAAAGGACCCCTCTTCTAAGAGATACAAAGATGAATTTATGCCATAGAGAATATGAAATGTTTCAAATGTTTTCTGATGAATCCATTACGGAAATGAATTTTTGTTTCACTAAAATTGTTAATACTTTGAAACAATTAGGAAAAGATTTCTCTAAAAGTGATGTAGTGAGAAAGGTAATTAGATCATTACCTAGAGAATGGGATGCAAAAAATCACCGCACTTCAAGAATCAAAGGATCTTAATACATTCCTGTTCGATGAATTAATTTGCTCCTTGATGACCTATGAAATGAAACTTGAATCATCCAGACAAAAAGGTTCAAAAAAGAAGAAGAAGAAGTGCATTGCTCTTAAAGCTTCATCAATGATAGATCAATTTTCAAGTGAAGAGGAAGAAGACTTGAATAACAAGGATATGGACATACTTGCAAGGAATTCAATGAGTTTCTCAAAATTAAGAAAGTTGGAAACTCACAAAAGAGCTAGAATGATTCAAGTGTAGAGATTACCTTAGTGGAGAATAAGAAGAAGAAGAAGAAGAAGAAAGGGTCAAGAAAGAAGCACTCCATAAAGACATCAATCGAAGCCATCATCTATAGTGATAATGACTCAAGTGAAGATGAAGGTGGTCATTTTGATGATAGAGATGCAAATATATGCTTCATGGCTTAAAAAATTGATGAGGTAAACTCTTCATATAGTGATAGTGATAGCAATTACTCCAATGATGATATTTCTGATGCTTATGCTCTTTTATATGAAGAATTCATAAAATTAGTCAAGAAAAATTGTGCCTTGAAAAAATAAGTGCATGCGATTTCAAAAGAGCTAGATGACTTAAAAAGTGAAAATAATGAGTTGCATGCCACGAATGAATGCATATCTAGCCGTTTATATGTAGAGCATATGAATAATGCTTTGGTTACTTTTATTTTGAGTATTACTAGCACAAAACAAATCTCTTGTGATACTTTGACTCTATAAAAACAAAATGAAATTTTAAGGCTTGAGAATTATGACTTGAAAAAATGCCATGAAAATTTTGTTGATGGTAAAAACAACTTGTATGTCATGCTTGGACAAACAAAGAACTATTGCACACCTTTTACACATTATGATTAGTGTAACAAGAAAGGGCATACGAGTAATTGTTGTCCCAATAGAATTGTTTATGTTAGATGTGTAAAGAAAATGTGTGTTGTGAAAGATCAAGATTTCAAATTTAAAACTAACACCTACGGACCCAAGAAAATGTTTTTATTGAAAACTAGACCTAAATTATGATTGTAGGTTGTCCAAAGCAAAAACAAATGCAAATGACAACAAGAATAAGGCTCCAAGAAAAGTTTGAAAGGGAGGAGCAACAATCTATATCTTAAAGGGGAGTATGCATTCCAAGATTGGAGATGTTACTTCAAGTGAGGATAGCCTCAAAGCTTGTCAAAGAAAATGGATTCCAAGAATGATCACTTATCAGATTGAATCCTTTGTAGTTCACCAAGACGGTAAAACCTAATGCTCTATTAAACATTGCGGTATGTGCTAAACTTATACATCGTGAAGCATGCTTAAATTGTCATACTTATTCCTCATTATATAAATAGCTTGCCTGTTGAGAATTGATGTGAACCTTGCCATCAATCTTTGATAATTTACTTATATACTTGGATACTTGTAGGATATGCATGACGATGAATAGTCCTCTTGCACATATATTAGACATATTGATTGTTGATGACCATTATTCGCTTTGTGAAATTTCATGTTGAAATTATGTCGTCTTAATGCTTCGCGTTGCCATTCCTACACACATACGTCTTTTGGTAATGCCAAAAGGGGAGCATGACTCGGTTAGACATTTAGGTGTGTTTGTTCAATACTGTTGGCATTGATTGAGGGGGAGCATACATTAGGATGTAATATGCACAAGTTAACTTGATATGAGAGCTTACATGCTTGAATAACACGCTACCTCATTACTCTTGAAAAACACATGAAGTATATGAGATTATTGAGCTACATTTCATATCTTCCTTTGGACCATAAAGGAACTCTTGATGTCATCCTATGAATTCATGAGTTGTATGCACCTCACACCATTATCTTGCTTATAACTATCTTTTCGCACATGCATACCCATGTCTTTTTGTTAATGACAAAGGGGGATAAATAATCTTGATTCTTTATGCTATGTGATTGTGTGTTTGAGATAATACTAGAGGAAGAGCATATCTTGTTTTAGCTAGGGGAGCTAGCTATGAGCTTAATTGCTATATGAGATAAATTGACATATCTTGTGTATACAAGAATGATTGAATGTTCTAAGTGAGATTATTTTGCTTAATTGACTATCATATGATACATCTTACCTTATATGGAATCAATGTTTGTCATCATAAAAAAAGGAGAGATTGTTAGTCTTAGGGTTGGATAACCTGGGCTTATGATTTGAGTGGATTCTTAGTAGATATATACATACACACTCAAGAAGACACATTGGAGAATTTGGATATATGGATTAAAGTCAAAGAAGCTTAAAGCTATAATGGACATGCTATAGAAGCTTCATCAAGTCCAATGCCAAAGAGTAACAAATTAAAGAATGCAAAGGCTAAGTTATTATCAGTTATGGTTGGTCTTTACTAATATAGTCTTGGTTTGATACTTTAATTGATGACATTGGCCTAAAATGATCCTAAGACACCTTGTGCATTGCATGTGAGTTCAGAACCTTCCACACAAGTATGTTTCTTAAAAATGAGTTAATTTTAAAGCTTACTCAGATTTTCTCAAAAATGTTTTTGGTTCTAAACTTTTCATATTTCAATAAAAAATTTCATTAGCTTTTCAACACAAAAAATAGCATCTCAATCCAATTTTTGTAGAAAACGTTATGCCCAAAATAAGAAAAGGGGCTCTGTGAGGCAGCTGCTAGACAGTAGGGTAATACAGTTGGCTGCATCACAATAAAATTAACTGCATTGATCAAAATTCAGTTCTAAAGGCTATTTTCGAGGACAAGACCCCAACGGCTAGTTTAAAGGGAACCCAATCGAATGCATTGAGAATAAGTTGACTACAATGATAGTTTTGCTAATATAATGGCTATATTTTATTTGCTCCTATATAAATGGTTTGGGGCTTCATCATACACAATGAAAACCCTATTCTAAGCCTCCATTCATTAGAAAAACATCAAGGCTTAATGATTAAACTTTTCTCACTTCATCTTCATGATTTTACATCATTAAAGAGAGCATCTTTGTGAGCAATTTTTATGATTAAGAGTGAGCATTCCTCAAGTCATCAATTCTTTCATCTCTATATTGTACTAGAGCTTCATTTCTACTTATTTCCTTTCAATAGGGTTTTTTGTATACAATTTATCTTTGTAAAATGATTGTGATCAAGGCTTGGGTTTGTCAAGTCTTGGGTGAGCTTTATAGATTCAAGGCTTCTGCTTAGTGTGGAGATATCACCAAGTATTGTAAGGGTTTTGATCTTAACCGGAAGAAGATTATTGCTGGTGGATTCTATTGCTCTTGTAAGGGACTTTCTTGAAGAGATAGATGTAGGTTTGATGGTAGCTTAAACCGAACTATTTAAATCTCCTTGTCAAGTATCTCTAACTCAATCTCCTTACTTATTGCTCTATAATTGCTTGAGATTGTGTAGTTAGCATCTTCATTGAAATATTACTTGGTTTGATTGAGATTCATGATAGTGTTTAGTTTAAACTTCCCATTAATTTAAAAAAAAAAACTCTATTCACCCCCCTCTAGGGTTGTTTTATTAATTTAAGTTGTCAAGCTTAAAGAAAGATTAACATGTTTGCTCCTAAAGATAAAACATATATAAAATGATTGATGGTTGAGTTTCACACGAATAGCCCAACTACAGTTTCACACGTCTGTTTTTTAGTTTATGAGTACTTAAAGCAGATCTTAGGTGAGAGTATTCACGCTTCATGAAAGAAATATGTTGGTAACAGAGGCGGAAGTTTGAGCCTCTGATAGGCTTGCCCGTAACCAAGACCATGCTCACCAAATACTATACATTGAAATTTTCAACCTTGGAACCGTTTAATTTCATGGTCTCTCTGAAATGCCCGATGATTTCTCCACCGCAGTGCATGGTGGCCCTTGGTCTCTTAACCACTAGTTCATTTCAATCAGGAAATAGAAAAGAAACTCTAACACCACCAACGCTACCATCATCATTGCCGCCTCATCTGTATGCATCCCAGGACTTCCCACCAAATACTACAAAAAAATTGAAGGATGGAGATTGAGTCTGGAGCAAACAGCCCCTCCTTTCAAAATGACCACCCTATGCTAAACCCATCTGAACCCCCTCGATCTTTACACAACTTTGCATCCTGGATACTCCAGATGAGTGACAAATATGAATACTTTTAGTAGCAATAGTTTGACAATTGATCTTTAACCCAACACATGTCCGCAGGTGGTAAGATTGGAAAACTCGTTGGGCGTGGGAGGAGTTAATGGAAATGAACTGAGTTTGGCTGAGTGTAGCACCATATTGGATCTTTCAGAGCACCCCAAATAGACCTGAAACCTTAGCGGAGATGATTCAGAACCGGACCTTCAGCTGCCAGTGCTCAACGTCTAGAACCGGACCTCTATAGCCAGTTTATGCTCAAGACCTCAACCTTAGAACAAATGAGAATGGTACTAGAGTCCATAGTGGATAGAGCTGGATACTAAGGCACTCAAGACGTGGATCCTAAGACATAAGCAACGTATTCTTAGTGTTAATTTTAAAGGGCTGCAAAAAGCGAATGCAATCACTTGATCATCTTCGAGACTAGGAAAATAGATAATGAGCTCATGAAACCTTAAGATGGAAAACCGCACAGAAATGCACTCTGAAGCTGGCTTGAATCAAGGATATCCAATGGAACTTCCCCAACATCAAAAGTGAATAGCTATCTTGAGGAGTTCAGTGCCAAGCCATGCAATATCTGAAGCTCTTATCCAGGAATTGCAGAGAAGCGGATCACCTAGACTTTTAGACTATCTAACGACACTAAATATGCAAAATGAAAATCAGATTATGAGAATAAATGAAGCTTACTAATTGTGAAACACTTATAAGATGCTACTACTGAAACAAGGAAGAATTAAAATCTTATTCAAACCCCTATGAGTCGTTCTTTGTCATAATCTTCAAACCCACAATCTGTGGCAATCGAACTAGATCAATAAGCAAATCGGGTGATTTTAGAGAAGTTGTAGATTGGACCTAATAGAGAACATAGGCGGCATTTGGATCATGTGGTTCTCCCCTAAACTCAAGCTTACCACAGTCCAACGCACGGAACAAGACTATCCACGCCTTTATCAAGGTAACGTATAACTCACTTGGCTCCTCTCCAATATTTGAGCTGGCATTAATTGTACATGGAAAACTGTTTAATGGGATAACCTCGAAAAACTAGTCAAGAGTCATAAACTTCTTTGGCTAATCATTGGCAATTGGTCACCAACAAAAATGATAAACTAGGTGATAGGCTTATAAACCAAGCAAGGGTAGCCGAAACATCTAGATTCTACAGACTTCTGTAGTCTCATGGACATGGGCTTCTCAAACACCAATTACATAGACTAACAAACTTTAGGCACGACTTTAACTTAGTCGTGTCTTGCCGGCATAGAGCCTAGTGTAGGACCGTTGGCTCCATATTTACTCCAGTATTAAAATCATTCACCTTGTCATAAGTTGGATCGTTGCTCCATTCTGTTAACCAGACATCACCAAACAAAAAATAAATAAATAAACCAGTCTGGTTCGAAACTATATGGCTTTGTCACCCTAGATTCAAGCCTGGTTAATAACCACTGAGATATTCACTCCCACAACACTGGCTAGACTATCCAAAGTTTCATCGAGACTCTAAAGCTTTGGAATCGAGAAACTTTCAGGATTGTTTTTCAAAAAGGAAATCATTTATAGCAAGAAATTTTAGAATCCAAAGAGTGTTGGCCAACAATCGCTAACTTTTCTTATTAAGCTTGAGCGGCAGCTTACTCAAGAGTTCAACACCATCCTGAGACAAACTATATGGTTACCAAAAACTACAAAAAGCTAATTAGCCTTGCCGATGGGACCTCCCTACAACATGTTGGATAAGCCATAACTTCATACCTATTATGCGTAGAGCCTTTTGATGGCTAATCCCTCCATCATTGAAGTGAAAGCAAATCTTTGGCAAATTAAAGCAACCAAAGCCCTCCCTGATGGCAGACATGCTATCTTCTTTCAAATTAACTAGTATGTCATAAAAATTGACATCTTCCCATTTATTTCACTTGTCTTCACCACCGAAGCCATTCATCCCAATCTTAATATAACCATTATCTGCCTTATTCCAGAAATAGCTAGGCGATTGTTTTGGGTATTCAATTAAAAATGTTGTCATCAATTTAAGATAAGGACGAGATTTTTGACGTTGTATTTGCTACTTTGAGGTAAGGGATTTTATGCTCTCTTTTTCTTATGTTACACACCCATATTTATTTTTGTGCGAATCCGATTTCCTTCATTCAATGATCTTTTTCATTACTATTTTAACCTTCAATAAAAGACGATTAGTTGCCTTATTTTAAAGCTGCTCGTCACAAATTATCATTAGTCTCGTTTATTTATTTATTTATTTATTTTGTTTTAGCCATAAGATGTTACTTTTTCATCAGTCTCGTTCCTTGCTTTTTGGATGAATCCAACAGATTTGAAAAGAAAAAAAAAAGAAAGAGAAAACCCAAATCGGCGGCCATCTTTATGAAACACAGTCAACCATCTTTTTCTTTTAGGGATAATATTACTTACATCCCTGAGTTTAGGGCTGAATTTGATAGTCAAAGACATAAATTTTAAAATTTTGTACTCTTATCCAAAAATGTGAAAATTTTGTATCACACATGACCACGGTTAGGATTCTGTGACCCTAGCTAACCTTTTTTGCTGATGTGGTAATATTGTACTTTAAAAACGATAATATTACCCCTAATACGTATTTTATACATCTCCCTCTTCTATAGTCTCATGAAAAGCACAACTAGCATTGAGACAGAAACACCATACATGAACAACTCAACATTTCAATTTCTTCATGTGGAAACATGCACAAAAGTATAAAAGTAGATGCAACATAGATTAAGCATACATGTAGCCTTTCTCCCTATCCGATGTTTGACATGCTTGCCGTATGACATCTCTTGAGCTGCTGGAACATCCATATTCTCTCTCGTTGCTCTATTGGACAAAAAAGTTCACAAAGACAAGGCTAGAGTGGTATTATCTTAGCTCTGATTTGATCTCTTTGTGGTTTCATGTTCAATTTACACCCATTCCTCTGTTCCCTTTCCAATTTTATCTCTCATCTCTTAATCTTGATTCTCTCTTTCCCTCTCTGTCTAATTTCATACCAAAAAGGCCACCACCTACCTCCACGGTTGACCAACCATTGATGTCACCTCCAACACCAACACCGAAACCAAAACCACACCCATACCCACCCACACCACCACCGGTCTTGCCATACACACCATAACCGTCATTTTAGCCATACACTAGTCAGTCAATGGGGCACCACCAGTCACCAAACCCACCACAAACCCATTAAAGATTAGTTCCACCACGACCACTCCTACCAAATTCACCACCATGATACCATCCTTCATCAAACCATCCACACACCTTAATAAAACAAACCATCACCTTCAAATAATCAAACCAACACCATGACATCTTACTTAGATCTCCATCCCTATCCGTCGCCATCATCACGAGTATAAATCCATCACGGTTGCTAACAATCTCCACCATACTCAGATTTGGGTACGGTACCAATGTTGAGAACGCAAAAGATGAAATGAAAAAAAAAAGGTTCATTCGCATACCGAAGCCGCGGCCGCCTTCGCTAACACATTACGAGAAGGAGCCACCCTCTAACCTAATACAAAGAATCTGAATTACATTTTGGCTATATCAATTAAACAGAGATGCAGAAGATGTCCTCGGGTATTGTCTGGAATTATTAAAAAGGGGGAAGCAAAATCCTTACTTATTAGCAAAAAATAGCAAATCTTAAGGGGTCGAGAAATATGGCAATGATCACTAGTTTATGCCGAGGGCATGGTATGGCTTTCCCTGGGAGAGAATCCCCATCTACTCTAAGCGGACACTTGATCCAAAAATTGATTTGGGAAAACGAGTATCATCACTATGGCAATCATGTCATTTTACACAAAATTTTAACACCATTTCTATTATGTTTGGTCAAAGGACATAAGTGATATGAAAGCTAACTTGTGCCATCGATTGTAACTTACCCCTAAGCGTAGGGATATAAGTGATATTATCCTTTTTTAAAGAACAATTGAGTCGCCATTTTTTCTTTGGACATGCCACGTGTCACTTTCTGGGCAGTCCCTTTTTCTTTCAAATTTTTTTTCCTTTCCATGCCTTCAATTTTCCACCCAAAACTTCTTATGGCGATATCACATTCATTTGACCCCCGATTGAACCGATTTTTATTTTGTTGGATTCTTATTTTTGTTCTCTTCTATTTAAGTCTACAGTGACTATTTTTGGATTTTGAATAAATATTCGTTATATTTATCAAATTACTTTGTGGAGATATTTGTGTTTCAAACTCACTTTTGCTAGTCGTGACTTCTATGTGACGCACTGACTGTGACATTCAACATGGTATAACCATGATTTGGTATAACCATGACTTGTGATACTTAATAACAAGTAATCATGTATGTGACACCCACAAGATTTGATAATTTGTGTTCAATATTCAGTTTATTGGTTATTTAACGCTCTTTTGGTCCCTTTTATCATTTGTTTGTGATATTTGATTGAGTTATCTAATCTCCTATTTAATTGGCTATATTCGATAACTCTAATTTTGTATTCATTTTTTGCACTTTATGTGTAAGATCTCCTACTGGGCAATTTGTGCTCACTTTTTTATTTTTCGTCTCCTTTCCCTTCTAGTCCAAGAGTATCACGAAGGCCGAGATGTTAGTACATCAGTGAAATTGCTTTGGTGTTTGATATTGAGAATACTAGAGGTTATGATTTCTTTAGAAGAATTATTGGTTAGTTAATTTTCTATGCACTTTGGTTTCAGATAGTTAACCTGAAGGGATTGTACTTGAGTTTTGGATCATTTTGGAGTTAAGTTTTTGAGATTTTGATAAATATGTTTGCGGTATTTTAGATGCTCTGCTCTACCTTTATAATAGTTATGTCATGGACGTGATCAAATTTTTGTGTAAGGACTTGGACGGACCATCGGGTTGAGGGGTTACATCCGACCAAATGGAAATTCTGGCTAAACCCTTCAAAATTCAGCCAACTTGAAAATCCAACGATGGCCAAGGAAGGGTTAGGAAGTAACTTCTTGTAGCACGAAAGACAGAACAAAAGATAGGGAAAGAAAGCTTCAAGAACACACCCCACCCACTACCCCTCCGTCGATCACAGTGGTAGCTTTTTTAAAGAAAAGGTAAATGACATGTTTTTTGAGAGACGCGAGCTGATATGTTGAGACCATTTTGCCCACATTTTTTAGGGACGTACTGCTTGTAACTATTTCTATGTGACGACAGACATTAATGCTTTTCCTCCATAGATCCAAAGCTTAAGCTTTTCCTTTACTTTTTTTTATTGGAAACCTATAATAGAAGTTAAATAACATTATGTAAGTCTTGGGTAGTAAACTTATGTGGGGTTGGCTTGAAGCTTTGCCTTAACAAAGTCCATAGGCAATAAGAAAGTACATAAATGATATGTGGGGGCAAGGCAGCGCTACTATGTTTGGCGAGAATGTCAGCAGACCCATTGATCTCGCGGTACACTTGTTCCATCTTGGCTTTCTCTAGTATATCTATCAGCTCCCTTGAAATTAAATATTAATGGACTACAGATGTGAGCATATGTTCCAGTGGACTTGATTAAGTCCATAATTGCAATGGCATCTAGACAAATGATGAGCATTTTTATTTTTCCTTAATTGATAGTTGTGGGACATTTGGCAAACCCCAAATTATCTGATAACAGAGTTGTAGTCTCATTCTTCTTGGGGTATCCCTCGACAAGGTTCATTTGAGAGTCTCTTATGGGCTTGCAAGCCTCGAGTTAGCCCAAACAAGCTTTGGCCACCACGTTCGAGTTAAGCATGAATAAACCTTGACGGGGCGGCTCCCGTTTAAGCAATAATGTTATCTAGTTAGTCTTTGGTATAAATGGTCTTAGGATCGATTTTGCAAACTAGGGGATGATGTGATAGTTGTTGAAAATACTAGAATTTATGTTAATCAAGAGTGTGTGGTAGATAATTGGGAAGAGGATGGCCCAAGTAACCTGGTAGATAATTGGGAGCTGATAGATATACTAGAGAAGCCAAGATGGAGGTATGATCGATTTTGCAAACTAGGGGTTGATGTGATAGTTGTTGAAAATACTAGAATTTATGTTAATCAAGAGTGTGTGGTAGATAATTGGGAAGAGGATGGCCCAAGTAACATTGATTTTTAGATAGTTGGGGGTGGATTTTGAACTTTTTGTTAGCAGTTCTCGATAAGGTTTCTTCCAGGTTACCAGGACGTGGTTATAAGTTTGAGGTATGATCGATTTTGCAAACGAGGGGTTGATGTGATAGTTGTTGAAAATACTAGAATTTATGTTAATCAAGAGTGTGTGGTAGATAATTGGGAAGAGGATGGCCCAAGTAACATTGATTTTTAGATAGTTGGGGGTGGATTTTGAACTTTTTCTTAGCAGTTCTCGATAAGGTTTCTTCCAGGTTACCAGGACGTGGTTAGGGCTATGAAGATTTTTCCATACATCTTTGCTATGTTGCACTCCCTTAGGACATGATTTTTTCTCTCCACGTATGTGGTAACACCCATAAATCATTCGATCAATCATTTAATCATTCAATCACCTCAATTCGATAAGAAAGCCTCTTATATATATATATATATATATATATATATATATATATATATATATATATATATATATATATGCTTCTATAATAACTCAAACTCTCAACTAATTGTTCTTAAATGTAAAGATAAAATTAACGTGCTCAATTAAGTAAGTTTACACACTAATTTCCCTTGCAGGCGTTAAGGTAAGCAAAATAATAGAAGTCTACACCAACTCCATAACCAAACTCTAACCATTCTAAAAGTCTACTGGTGGTTATTACCTGTAGAAGGGAGACAGAAAATGAATGAGCTTTTGAGAGCTCAGTAAGGTCGTTCAAATTTTAGAAGTGGGATACAAACAATTAACAGATTTATTTCAATGGCAATATGGGAAGAGATTCAACGCATCCCTTAAATCAGATATCAATGAAAACAATTTCAGATACACTGTAAACGATGCAAATGTTATTTCCAAAGCCACAAAGGCAGTGTAGGGTAACACTTAGCAAAGTCACACAAGCAGTGCTCAATAACTATGTAATTACATATGCATATGTACACTAACTAGACCATTAAGGTACTAGCGTCTCCTGCAATAAGAGATTATCCTTATATCACCCCCAATACAGACCATCCTTATAATGCCTCAATATAATAACTCATTTCAATATACAGAATGCAATAATTGCTATACAACGAAATAAATCGATTCTCGATGAGTAATAAATACTGAGCATCGATAAGGATTGTCAATAAACGCTTAAGCACAAAGCAGGATTTTAAAGGCAAAATACATTATTATCTCAAACATAACAGTGCCCAAAGAATAGCAATAACAAATCATAATGAAGTAAGAAATCAATTATGAAGAATTGGTTTCAAACAGAATCCCTTACCTCAATCCAAGTTATGCACTGCTATTCAACTTTGTTCAAATTCCTCGATTTAACCTAAATTGAAAATTTACTTATTAGAACAAATTCTAGCCTCATAAGACTATAAATTTAATGCTAATTACTTACTCTAACACTCTCACACGGCTTAGATCGAAATGCATCCCATGTACGGCCCAACTCAACAAAAAATTTTGCATACTCTGTAAGACATTAAGATACCCAAAAACTCATAATAAATCCTTATAAAATACATTTATAGCTTAAAACAGCTTAACAAATTAAAATTTAAAAATCCCGAAATTTCAAATATTTTAAATTAAAAATAATTTTTTGAAATACCAGAAAAGCTTAAAAATAGCAATTAATATATACTTCTAGCTCAAATCAAAGTCCCATAATTTTGCTAATAGCCTGATGATTATGTAAGGAAAATACAGAAGCTAAAATTAGGATTTAAAAGTATCGAAATCATTTTTAATATCATATGTTTTGCTAATTCAAATGTGATATGGATAATTATACTAAATCAACTCCAAAACTTACGAAAATTAAACTTTTTATATCATGAAAACATTACAAAAACTTTTTCAGAATTTATTAAGAACTTTAAAGACTCCAATTGAACTTTAGAAAAACTGAAATAACGGAAATTACTAAAAATCCTAACCGATTCAAGAAAAATCTAAAATTTTACCATTAATTCTAATATGACTCTAAGAAACTTTCTATAAATTTTGAACAGTTTATGATAATTGCACAATGCCCCAAAGCTTCGTGTCACTTGTTCTTCGTCCTTACACCTTTGCCCATACCTAGAAACTTCCCTTCACACAGACCTCTCAAGGCAGCCTCTTTCCTACTTTTTTCACACTCTAATACAATCAAAACACTTCCACATCTCACACAAACACCTACACTCAAACCATTTAAACCCACAACATATCCCATACCCAAACACTTATACAACAATAATTCCACACCCATTGTCTCATGACAGTGGGTCTGTTTCCTCTTGTTTAACGCACACACATGCACACTCACATTTCACTCTATTCACACACTATTTCACTCAACACACACACACACACAATCACTCACATACACACACAAAACACCTATACACATACACAACTCTTTCATGCACACACTACACCCATACAGTCGCACACTCACACACAACCACGCACAAGAGGCAATGGGTTTTCCTCCCGTCCAACCAACACAGCACCCTCGACAGCGACTCTTCTCTCTCTTCCACCCACAGCACCTCACAACCATTTTCTCTCTTTAAATCCCGTAGCCCCTCACGGCTGCTTCTTCCCATTACACAAACTTACAAACACACCTAATACAATTATAACTATATATATATATATATATATATATATATATATATATCCTCGCTTTCAGCTCTCCTCACTTTCCTCAATTCAAAGAGTTGACATTGCTCTTAAATAAAAATCAAATTTTCTTAAAATCATTTAATTATTCAATAGTCCCAATTTAGTTTTAGATTTATAACTAACCCCTTTTCACTAATCATCATTAAAAGTTGCCGATAAAAATATTGCTTATACACGTTGCTAGATATTTTGTATAGAAATGGTCGCTGATAATTGCTAATGTAGTATCGACGCTAACAATAGAGTATGAATATTGTCGCTAAATAATTTCAATTAACCGGCTAACAATATATCAGGTTTCAGGGTATTACATATGTGCACACAAGCATGACAAGTAGTAAGGCCCACTATGTGTCAAAAATGGAGTTTAGATTTAATAGTTTGCCTATCGTGGCAGTAAGCCACAGAAAGTGTTTGATTCAGGGGGTAGGTGGTTATAGTCTTCCAAATCCTTTCTCACTTCAAATTGGTTTTAGACACGTGACTGTTATTTGGTAGCATATTGTAGGCAGAGAGACTGTTGAAGACTCCTCTGAGGAGAAACATTAGACATATAATCCTATTGGGAGGTACGACTACTGTTAGGTGGCGTAGATTATGTCCTTAATATCTTGGGGAATATGAGTAAGAAACTCTTTTGACGTACTAAATCACAAAGCAATCTTTAATGTGTGCATTTTTGAGATGGATATCATGAAAATGAATCTTACCATGTAAGAGGTAGACGAAGGGTCCGTCATTTGACCAATTATCCTTTTCAGAAGTTCATGGACTTGTCATCCCTAAAATCCATTATATCCTAGGATTAAAATATGTTGACCCTTCTTTAGATTTACCAATTGAAGATTTCTTAGTCTTTTTTAAGAGACTGGATTTATTTAGGCAATTCTCTGGGGATAGTCTTAGGCCATACCAAGTCTCGTCGGCACAGAAAGAACCAATTAAACTTAGCAAGGATTGCTAGATTTTTTAGTCGAGTTTGCTTGATAGACAGACCTCACATTCTCTTGGTTTCATGACCATGTCCAAGTAGGATTCAAACCAATGACCATTTAGTTAACAGCTCCCATTGGATTAAGTGAATTGTCATTTTTTCATACATACGCGGAACCCCATAGGGAATTTTGATGGAGACGATTACTACTAGTAGAAGTTTTTGCTGGGAGGGCCATGGTTTGCATATAGTAATAGGAAATGGTTGTAGTGAAAAATTTAATGAGAGTGATTCTTCTGGCCATGGGTAGCAACTTAGCCTTCCATCCTGTCAAACACTCTTGATTTTTCTCAATGATGAAGTTGAAGTAATTGAGAATCAGTTTTTGGTGGATAATCAAGAACCCAAGATGTTTTACCATGTTAGAGGAGATTGAGATCCAAGGTTGGATGCACAAAGGGTTCTTCGGTCTTCAAGCGAGTGAAGAAAAGTTTGAATTTACCTAAGCTAAGCTTTTGACCAAGATCTTGATAGAATCGAGAGAAAATGATGCGAGTAGTGATTCCGTTTTTAGCGCTAGCGTGACCAAATAGGATCAAGTCATCAGCAAAAATAGTCTGGACTAATCTCAACCCTCCCTTTCCTACTGGAACTATGATCCATTTTTTACTCTCCATAGCTTTTTAAATGGACTGAGAAAGCACATTTATGCATTGAACGAAAATGTATGGGCATATGGGGTCACCTTGCTGGAAGCTTTTTGTTGTTTGGAACCACTTAATGGTTTCCTTATTAAGGAGAATGAAGACAGTGAGAGTTTCGATGCAACTCATTATGATATGGGTGAGTTTGAGAGGGAACTTAAAATATTTTAATTTTTCCCGTATGAATTCCTAATTGAGCTGTCTTATGCTTTTTTCAAACCTATTTTTATGGCAAACACTAGCTTAATGACCATTCTTCAGTGCTTCGAAGGGATGGCTTCTTGTTCCAAGATAAAAAAAATTTCCCTCCGTTGTCGTCCGGGCACAAAGTTTGATTAGAGAGGGTATATGATGTTGTTCAGGAGGGCTAATTATGTTCACTAAAAGTTTGGACATGATTTGCGTATGGTGATGCATAATCCTATAGGTCAGAACTTGGTAATCACTTCAGGTGTTTTTCATTTTCTCTTTTTCTCTCATTTGTCTAAAAAATATGAAGACTCATATATCTTCCACATCCTTATATAGTTTACTAATGTAATTATAATATGACTTCAACTCCTAATTTCTATTGCAATTCAACTTAAGGTCTTCATTACTAATATAATCACAAGATGACTTAAAATCCTAATCTAAGTCAAAATCTTTTTTAGTATCTAATTTAATCATATTAGCCACTAATACTATTAAATATTAATTTTGTCAGTAAAAGGACCTCCAAGTAAATAATTTAAAAGCAGTATAACTTTTTAATTATTATTTACACGAGTAGCCAAAAATATGGGGTATGACATCAAATCTTCAAACTCTAGTCGGGATTTTTTAACTTTTGCATCTTCGACCTACCATTGAGATTCAAAAGCATATTTTATGCGATTGAAGTCACCTGTCCTCTCTCCATTAGTACTTTCCATGTTGGTTTCCACCGATGACTTTTTACCGGCAATGATATTTTCTGCCGCCGAATTCTAGTGGTCCTCTTGACGACGGGGCTTCAAGGGGGGGTCTTTGTCAAAAAAATTTTAATGCCACTACTTTCAGATCTATCAACAACAAAGTGGAAAAGGCAAGATTTACCTTAGCTATTGCATCATCCATTATTCATTATTGTGGGCTTCAATTTGAGGTGTCCCAAATGTTTTTCCCTCCCCTTTAATAAACCATCATGCTTTTTCTCGTGGGGAAAAAAGTGCACTATGTTGTTTGTGGTGATGGAAGACATGGCTTAGCTTTGATATGCTTTCAATTGTACTTTTCAGTTCAAGGGATCTCATTCTCATGATTTTCAAGTGGGATAATGTCTTGCTTCCAATGTGCTTGTGTGCTCATCTCTCTCTCTCTCTCTCTCTCTCTCTCTCTCTCTCTAACTTAGACGGGGTTTTTTTGGCTTATAACTTCAGCGACGTTAAAGAGAAGGGACCTTTTGGTGTAGTTTGTTTATAGTCCCATTTTTGTCTAGCAGGGTGCAAGTTCATTGATTTTAGAAGCAGTGAGTACTCAGGGCCTAGGCTGTAATACCCCGAAAATCCCATATATTTTTATGGGATAATTTAACTTTTTAACGATGAATTATTACTATTCTTATTATTATTTCTCTTAACATCAATATACTTTTTAGCGACGAATTTGGGGAACGCTATCATTATGATCTTTAGTGATAATTTTATAATCATAAGACATAATTTAACGAATACAAATATTATTGATATTGATTAATGTCGTTGGCAAGGATTAGCGTTAATTGGTATTTTTCTGGAAACCCTTTAGCCACAGTTTTATACATATAGTTAGCGTCAATATTTTATTAGCAACTTTAGTTAAGAATTAGTGTAGCGGGGTTAAGTAATAACCCGTTAAATTCTTTTAATACGTTATCTTTCATAAATAACTATATTGGGCATTTTTTTTTTAGTTCCGGGTGAAAATTAAATGACTCACGAAATGGTATGCATAAACTACATGCAGCCGACCCTAATCAACTCCTCCAAAGAATTTTCGGCAAACAACAATAGGAAGAAGGCTTGAAACGGAGGCAGAGAGGGAGGATCCTGAGACTTTCCGGCAAGAATTTCCGGTAAGCATACTCAGTAAATATATGCTTCATGTATTGATACATATAAATACATGTATTTAAGTAAGGATATCATTGTACGGGAGGGCTGCTAAGGGATGGATTTAGGTATAATACGATTGGGCTATGGGTGCTGTTCGTGCGTGAGTATGTAAACTAATTTCAAACATTAGTGTATGCTGTGTGTTGTTGTGCGCTGCGGGTAACGGCATGGAGGAAGAAGAGGCTGCCAAGGTGGGCAACTGTGGTGTTGTGTCATGTGTGTATTTTGTGGTGCGTAGGTGAGCGTAAAGGCGGAAAAGTGAGGGGAAAAAGGGCTGCCGTTGTGGGCAGCCATGGCGTTGTGCTGTGTGGGTGTTTAGGAGGGTGAAAAGGTGGAAAGGGGAAAGAGAATGGAGCTGACGTAGGGCAGCATATATGTGGATGTTTGAGGGTGAGCTATGAACGTGCAGTTGGGTGGCGAATCTAAAGGAAACGGTTGTGCGACAACGGGCGTAAGCAGCCTTGTTCACAGATGTTTAACATGTATATGTCTGGGTAGACATCCGTGTAATGGCCATGGCTATGATGGTTTGGAATAGGTGGTGCGTGTGTGAGAGTGCGATGTGCGTGCGAGGGAGGAAAGGCAGCTTGTGTGAGCTGTGTATTGTGTTATTGTGGGTGCAAGTATGGTGGGTTTTTGGCGTGCAAGGAAAGGGGATGGAGGATGGTTGTGCATGGGGTGTGTTGGGGTGTTTTTGTGCCTGTGTGATGGTGTAAAAGGATGGGAAATCTGTTGCAAATGGAGCTGCCAAAAGGCAGCAGGTGAGTGAGGTGTTTGTAGTGTTTTTGTGTGTATGTAGAGGTGTAAAAAGAAGGGGAAGACTACTGTAAATGGGACTGCTATAAGGTGTAGTGTGTGAGGTATTTGTGGGGAATTGAGTACTGTGTTCATGTGCGTGTGTGTATTGTATTTAGTGGTGTATGTTTGTGTGAATAAGTGTAATGTGGTTACATATTGAGGAGTATTGTTTGTAAAGTGGTTTATGTAAGAACACAAGTTGGGTTGTATGAGGAAGGAGATGGGTTGTATGAAGAAGGAGATGGGTTTGTAGGAGAAAAGTGATGCTGCGTAGAGAGAGAGAGAGAGAGAAAACTTAGTTTTAAACTTTAAACGCAAAAGTGTCGCGAAAAGCTATCCTATTCCAGCAGTCTCTTTTCGAATTTTTAAAATATATCTAGAAAATCTTTTGGGCAAAACTCAAAGAAGTAACTTCGGTCTATTTTTCAGGACCTACACACAGTAAAAATTTTAGATTTTTCGGAGCTCGGGAAGCATGTTAACTAATTTTATTCGTGATAGAGACATTAGTGTATTATAGAATAGTAAACTAAGTTATTAAATTCTGAAACTCCTACAATAATCTTATGTAGCTAAGATAAGGTAGTGTCTAAAGTTTCGAAATATTTTAAGGTCGTTTGCTATGTTAGCGGCGTAGCGCCCGAACGGATATAGCGTAACGCTTCATTGTGACAATAGTTACTAAATTATTTCTAAGGACCTCTTCTGAATAGATTTAGACAAAGTGCAAATAGGTAATTATACATAAGTCGGGGGACGGTTGGGTAAAGTTTACTCATCTAAGAGAAACATAATATCTAAACGTGCCCGAGCGTCAATAAATGACATCTGTATGATTTGTTATTTAGATTTTGATAGTCAAGAGTTAGGGCCGGCATTTGAGCAAATACCTGAAGCAGATTTTGAGCGAGGTAAGTACTCCTGCCATATTCCTCCGTACACCCTATTTTCCGTTTATGTATATGTATAAATGAATTGTTCCAATTAGAAGTTTTAAATCCTTTTACATGCTACTGCTTTTGTGTAAATTGTTTGATGAGAAAATGCATAAAAAAATGCCATGGAATGTTTTCTATGAGTAGTGTTTTAAAGTTGTCTTATGTTGAATGAGACGGTATTTCTGGCTTGGTTGTTGCGCCCCATATCCACGGGGGAAAGTTGGATTGTTGGGTCCTGGTCAACGGGACGATACGTTGACGCACAGTACTGTTGCTCGTGGTGCACCCTTGCGTCCACACTATATGTATCCCGGACGAAGGAGGGATTGTGGGCCCTAGTCAGGGGGGCGCATACCCTGACCAAATAAATGTTCATCCCAGGTGGAGTAGGGATTGTGGGCCCTAGTCAGGGGGGAACGTACGCTGACCGCAACATGCCTATGTTATGATGAACTGTGATAATTATTGATGAGCCTACTTGATGTCATACTTCGTTTCTGAGAATCTTGGATGAATTGCTTTCAAAAGTATATATATGCATAGTATCTCTTGTGAAATGTTTACCAGTTTTAAATTGAAGAAAACCATGGCATGTTTCATGTTTTTATGAATCCTAAAATCTATTTTAGGGATATGGTTTGTGTACTTACTGGGCCCCAAGCTCACCCCTTTTTATAAATATTTTCAGGCGATCAACTAGATAAACATGAGTATTACGAGGGAAATGAGAATGAAGCCGCAGGAGATGCTCATTAGGAAGTTGTTTAAGCCCTTCAGAAATTATAGAACTGCCAGTTATTTATTTGAATCGTTCGTAGCTTAATTTTAGGAGGTTTCTTTAAAATAAATGCTATCGGTCTCTATGGAGGATTTCAGTAGAGATGATTTGGGAAAGAGTTGTGAGGGCATCTGTAGAAATTCATGTTATGGTGTTAGTTAATGTATGATTTTAGAATTGTGTACAGGTTTTAGCGAGCAAGGCCTGGCAGAGCCCTAAATTGGAGTCTATTGGGTCTGCGGCCAGTCATGTGCCTAACTCGTGGGCCTGCCCGTGGGTTTGGGTCGTGACATAGGCAAACAGGGGTCACGAGAGGGGATAATTTGAAGGGAGGGTGTTAGCCTTATGGTTGGATAACCTAGGCTTACATCTTGTTTTGATGATAACTACACATTGATTATGTTCTAAGGTGTGCTTTGAGTGTATTCTTAGTACGCATATACATGCACACTCATGAAGACACATTTGAGAAGTTGGATAGATAGATTAAAGCCAAAGAAGCTTAAAGTTATAGTGGACATACTATGAAAGCTTCATCAAGTCCTATGTCAAAGAGCAAGAAAAAATGCATCGGCTAAGTTACTATCGATTATAATTGATCTTTACTATTATGTAACTAGTCTTGGTTTGATGCTTGGATTGATGACTATGACCTAAAAAGACCTTAGGACACCTTGTGCATTGCATGTGAGTTCATAACCTTTCACACAAGTGTGGTTCTTGAAAATAAGTGAACTTTGGAGCTCACTCAGATTTTCTCAAAAACTATTTTGGTGCTAATCTTTTCATATCTTGATAAAACTTTTCATTAGCTTTCCTATGCAAAAACTTTTCATTAGCTTTCCAACTCAAAAAGCGGCACCTCAATCCAATTTTTCTAGAGAAAGTTATGCCCAAAATAGGAAAGGGAGTTCCGTGAGGCAGCCGATAGGCAGTAGGGTAATACAGTCGACTGTATTTGAATCCAGTCGACTGCATTGGTCAAAATTTAGCTCTAACGGCTATTTTCGAGGACAAAACTCCAACGGCTATTTTCGAGGACAAAACTCCAACGGCTATTTTAGAGGGAATACAGTCGAGTGCAATGGCAGTTTTGCTCACTTTTTGTCTATAACGGCTATATTTCATTTGCTCACTATATAAATGGTTTGGGGCTTCATCATACACAGTGGAAACCACATTCTAAGCCTCCATTCATTAGAGAAACATCAAGGCTCATAGATTAAACTTTTCTCTCTTCATCTTCATGATTTTACATCATTAAAAGAGCATCTTTGTGAGCAATTCTTTGATTGAGAGTGAGCATTCTTCAAGTCATCAATTTTCTCATCTCTCTATTATACTAGAGCTTCATTTGTACTCATTTCCTTTCAAGAAGGTTTCTTTGTACACAATTGATCTTTGTAAAAGGATTGTGATCAAGGCTTGGGTTTGTCAAGTCTTGGGTAAGCTTTGTGGATTCAAGGCTTGTGCTTGGTGTGGGGATATCACCAAGTGTTGTAAGGGTTTTGATCTTGACCCAGAAGAAGATTGTTGCTAGTGGATTCTAGTGCTCTTGCAAGGGACTTCCTTGAAGAGGTGGATGTAGGCTTGAGGGTAGTTCAAGCTGAACCATTTATATCTCCTTGTCAAGTATCTCTAACTCAGTCTCTTTACTTATTGCTCTATAATTGCTTGAGATTGTGTACTTAGCATCTTCATTGAAAGATTGCTTGGCTTGATTAAGTTTCATGATTGTGTTTTGTTTAAGTTCTCCATTAATTTTCAAAAATCCTATTCACCCCCTCTAAGGTTGTTTTATTGGTTTTAGAGGGCTTTATGTTCTTGCGGTCGGAAGGAGGGGAATTCGGCTAATCAACATGATTCTTCTTAACTACTGGGGTAGGTTTGCAAGGGATGAGGGAAGGGGGTGAGGGGTGGGGTTCTGCTAGTGTGTGTCTTTCACTTCCTCTTGCGTCATCCAATTTTGCTCGAACCCTTACCTATTTTATCTGTTTACTCTTTGGAAATTTTTTACCTTCTTAAAATTGATATCCCATATTTCTATATTAAACATCTTCTGATCTAGTACGATTGAAGCCCATGCTTGTGCAACATTATTCCTCTTTCATCCAGATTTTAAAGTTGTTCAATTTTGTGATGTTTGGATTAGGGTGATTCTCCACGGAGGAAGATATTTTTGTGGTGAGTGGATATAACCCTAATCAATTTTTATAAGTAGCTAGTGGAGACTCCAAATTTGGTTTCTGATCCCTATGGCAACTCAGATGTAAAGGCCACCCTATTATTAATTATTCTATGTTGTCACTTCGTGGTACAGATTTCATGATCCAGCTCGACATCAGGTGCTTGTTGTCCCTTGTCCCTCACGTTCGAACGCAATAAAATGATGCGTGATTTGTTAGTAGAGCAACTTGTTTTGTGGCGTGCGGAAGATCATCTATTTTGGAAGTTTGGGTTTTTGGATGATTTTTCTTGTGTCAATATGATTGGGGCTGATTGACTGCCGCCCTCGTGATGAGCAAGGGTGGATGGATGATGGTGTAGCAAGTGGAGGATTATTTCTCTTATTTATGTTTAGAGAAGAAAAGAAAAAAGAACTTGAGTGGCTATAGTCTTCACATCCTACAAGTGAGTCCATTGTGGTCTTTGGTCATCCCAAAAATTGCGTTATTCACGGTAAAATATTTAGTAGCATTTCTTTTTTTATCTAGATTCACCTGGGTATGCCCATGATTTTATTGTCAAGTTTAATACCTTGAATCCATTATGACGATCTATAACTCAGTGTTACTTTCTTATCACTAAGATTAGATCAGATAGCTGAGACGACTTCTAAACCTTTAGTCAGCTTTGGAGGAGGGTTATGATATGAGATTTCGATGCATATCTATATCTATGAGTATTAGATCATGGCTTTATGTACCAAAAGTGCCATATGAAGCAGCTTAAGAAAAGTTTTTCTGGTGTAAGATATGTTCTGCCCAAATTTATTTTTTTATGTTTTCTTAACTAGTTCTTTTTGATTGACAATACAACATTTTACTTTTTAAACCAAAAAAAATAAAAAAAATGTTCGAACGTTGTTTGTGGATACGTATACAACCCCGCTTTGTTTACACGTAAAGTGAGTGTCAGAGCTAAAAAGAGACAATTTCCGTACATCTATCCACCCTTGGTCCAAGTGTTCGTGCTATGAAGTTGAATTTTTATAGCTCTGCTAAACCTGTACCAGCTCAGTCTTAAGAATCTCCTAAGTGATGATATGATTCTTTTTTTTTTTTGGTAAAATAATTTTGGGAAAAGTTGATGAATTGATATTGTCACTCCTGATTGATTTCCTCCGTAGTATATATCACTCCTTGTTGGATTTCTTTTTTTTTTTTTGGTTATTTTACGTACCTATGGTACGGAGCATTAAATTGAGTTTTTTTGCTAAATAATACTATTTTAAAACTTAATTTCCAATTTACTTGATTTTGGAACTTCTTTACCCGCGCACACTTTTAGAAATTACGGTTTGAAACTATGACTTTAAAGTAAAAATTGTGGTTTGAAACGACATTTTTAGTGTATATATATTTTTCATTTTAAATTACACTGAAAATGAAAAAAAAAGAAAAAAATGTGAACCACTTTTTCTACTTAAAATCGTGGTTTTAAACAGCAATTTCTACTATAAAGTCGTGGTTTCAAACCATAATTTTTAAAAGTGTAGTATGCGGGTAAATAAATTTTAAAATTGAATAAATTGATAATTAAGTTTTAAAATAGAATTATTTAGGAAAAAACTCGCATAAAATTAGGTGCAAATTAATAGTAGTGAGATTTATGTCTCCCAAAAAGTTACTAAAGGGTTTTAAGAACCATTCTCAGTTAGGGTTTAAGACTTTAAGCCCAAGAACCTTCAAATGTTCAGTATCCAGGCATCCTCCATTCTGCCAAAACAAGGACACCTACCACCAATTGAAGAAACCAATCCCCCTCATGCATGATCAAAGAAGCCCTTCATTTTCTCATCCCCCACCTGCAAAAAACATGTTGGAAGTTCCCAAACTCCTCCACCCTCAACAAGTGCCTCCACCACCTCACGCGCCATCACTGCGCCACCTCTAGCTCAATTTTCTCCTCTACTTCATCTCCAAAGGGTACACTCCGCACTCCTCCTCTTGCAATTCAGTTATCTCATTTTTATGCAAACTGGGTCACCTTGATTCCGCCCATTATTTTATTAACTCAATGCCTTGGTTTGGATGTGCGCATTTTTAGTTACAACTCTTTGATCGATGGGAACTGTTGTTCACGTGATATTACGGGAGCATGTTCGATATATAGTCGAATTTGTGACGGTGATGGGAAGATGAGGCCGGATTTGGTTACATTTAATGTCATCTTAAACGGGCTTTGTAAGGTTGGAATGGAAAATGGAGTGTTTTTGTATATGGGTTTGATGTGGAAATGTTATATGCCAAATGTCGTGACGTATATTATTTTGATTGATATGCTATGTAAGATGGGTGATTTGGATAAGGGGATTAGAGTGGTTAGAAATATGAGAAGAGATGGAATATTGCCGAATTTGGTTGTTTTTAGCTCGTTGATTTATGGTTGTTGTAAGGTTGGTAAGATGGATGTTGCGTATAGATTGTATAATGAAATGTGCAAATTTAGTATATCACTGAATGTGATTACTTACGCGGCATTAATAGATGGTTTTTGTAAACAAGGGATGTTGGAAAGGGCTGAGTGATTGTTTGCTAAGATGTGTAAGGACGAGGTTGTGCCCAATTCTGTTGTCTACACTTCAATGATAGACGGTCAATTTAAGAAAGGAAGCCTGGAAAATGCTTTTAAGTATTTAAGCAAGATGCGTGATCAGGGAATCAGACTTGATGTACCTGCATATGGGACTATTCTATCAGGCCTCTGTAATAGAGGCAAGTTAGACAGTGCAATCGAGATTAAAGAAGATATGGTGAGGAATGGATTAGCACCTGATCAATTTATCTTCAACACACTTATGAATGCACATTTCAAGAATGGAAATTTGAAAGTAGCATTGAACGAGTACAAGGAGTTATTAAATAGAGGTTTTGAGCATGATGTTGTAACTCTTACAACCTTGATGGATGGACTCTGCAAGCAAAGACATCTATATGAGGCAAGAGGGCATTTTAACAAAGAAATGGCCAATGATATATTATACACCGTGCTAATTGATGGCATGTGCAAGAATGGAGATCTAAGTCAAGTTGAAATGGTCTTCGGTGAGATGTTAAAGGCAGGATTCATACCTGACAAGTATATGTACACCTCTTGGATTGCTGGGCTGTGCAAGCAAGGAAACCTGGTGGAAGCATTTAGGCTCAAGAACAAAATGATTCAAGAGGGTACTATCCCTGATTTATTAACGTATAGCTCTCTAATTTTTGGTTTAGTTGGTAAGGGACTCATGATTGAAGCAAAACATATTTTTCATGATATGTTGAAGAGAGGAATTACTCCTGACTATGCCGTGTATGATATCATGATTAGAGGTTATACTAAGCAAGGTGATGCAAATGCCATTTCATGTTTGCACAACGAGATGAAAAACATAGAGCTCCTTATACAAGAAAGTGTGGCGAGTGTAAGGAGTTAATTTATGTTCTTTTGTTGCCTATGGTTACCAACAGCCTATCTGGAAGTCTATGCCCGATTTATGGCTTCTACCTGTCCTGGGATTTCTTTGCAGCTTTGACGTTTGCAACTTTGTGCATCGTTGCATCAAAGCTCGTTGGCACCATCATTGAGGTGCTAAACAAAGTCATAGGCATCATCTCAGTACAAATAACAGAGCACGACTTTACCATCACTGTGCACATAATTCAGGTGCCAAACGAAGTTGATGCTGTTACTTCTTGTTTATAAAATCATCTTATGCCCTCCAAATTGATATATGTGTAACCGGAAAGTGATGGTTGATTGGAGGGGAGAGGAAGAACAGTTTAGCTCTGAAAATATTTTGGAATGTTTGAAGAACAGTATGTGGGCTTCTTCTTGTTTTCTTCTTTTTGTTTCTTCAGACAAACCTCTCTCTGGTAGACTGGGAGGCATTTGCATCACTGCCTTGACACTGACATTTAGATTCTAACTAAGACTATCCTTTAAAAGATGCAGCTTTGAGTACTATAATTTACTGTTCAACACCCGACATGGTTGTCGAATTTCATGCGCTCATACTCTCTCGTGGTTTGTCCCACATCCCATATATTCTTCACTAAGCAAATATATCATTCTGATATTGATGAACTTGATATCGATATTTAGCATTTAAACATTAACCTTGAAAAAATACCAGTAGTTAGTGGTTATATCTAAGAAAATATTATCTTTAAAATTGATTTCCCCTCCATCCTCCTAGTTGATATCATCCTTACATGTTTATTGGAAACTTTGATGGGTTTTAGGGCTCTGTTAAATGACTTATGTTAGTTTATCAAAATCGTCATTCTTTTGGCTGAACTGCTGTTAGTTAAATTTTATATTGAACGGTTCATGTGTTGGTGGTTCTTGATTTTTCCTTTCTTTCTGCAGCTATTTATAGTAATTTTATTGGTCTTTGTCAGGATTACTATTTTATCATTGCTTGCTCACATGGTCTAAATTTGTTGGCTGTTGCACCAAATTTATGATTATGTGTATCTGAATATAGACCTCCACTCTTTGTTGAAGTAGCATGTTTGGAATAAACTTGAGTGAACCTGCATTTGGGTTGATCTTGATAACATCTCATTCTTATTACACTCCACATCATCATAGTCTCTAGTTTCCTATTCTCAATTGGGTGTTTGTATGTTCTTCCATCCAGTTTTTGCACAACCTAGAATGAAGATTATGACGTGCTCGCTGCAAACATAATGTTTCTTTCACACTTAAACAGTTCTGAAATTTTCTACTTTTCCAACTTTTTGCCAAGTGATCACTCTTTTGCTTTTACCATGTCTTGGAGTTTGTCAGCCCACTCTTTTGATTTAAGAACCAATATCAATATCCTTCAAGTAGGTCTAGCCTTTTTGTTAGACGTAATTTATTTTCAAATCAACAGATTTTCTCTAAAAGTTTGACCTTAAGTGACTTGATTATTTTATAAACTGAATTTATGTTCTTCACAAACTCACGGTCTATGATACCAGTGATGAGGTAGTCTTTCCGTAATCCTACTGTTCTACAAGTTGAGCTTTGTAGTTGTGATTTTGAATTTTTGATGCAGTTACTGCAGTGGATCTCAAGCAGACTGTTCATGTTGATAAAGACCTTTAGATCTGTGCTTACTATTGAGGGCATGTGAGGTTCTTGAGCATAATTCCAATCAATTGCTATGTTTGAAGCTGCATTTGAAGATAGTAATCTATATTTTAGTTCTGCACCCATGTCATTGAAATCTTATGGTTTGAAGACAATAATCAAAGTTTTTGGTTCTGTACCCTATGGCTTGAAGTCGCTTAAATCTTCACAAATCCAGGTAGACCTTTTGTTTTCTACTTTGATCTCATGAACCATGGTATATTTTTCTGGCTTTATAGAGGTTGAACTTTTACAAGGCGATTATGTTTCTTTCCCTTTTACCAGGTACGGGCATGTGCGTGTGTGCCCACACGCGCATGTGTGTGGTTGCCTTTGCAATAAGATAGAGGCCATTTCCACATTTCTCTCAACCGTACCTCTCATATCATGTCTCTGAGCTTCACGGCATACTTTGTGACTGAATGCTCAGAGGATGTCAGCAATATTGCTTGAAGAACGAGGGCTACATAAACACCGTTAACGAGTAAGGGAGGTAGTTTCACGGTCTGTTCAAGCTTTCTGCTCGTTAAGTAGTTGAAGACTTGAACAAGGAGCTCATTGCTAATGTTGAGGAATTGACTATACAGAGATTTCGAATTACTTTCAAAACTTTCTGAACTTATGGTCCTCTTTTTTGGATGGATTTGATTAGATCGTGCACGTGTATTTCACCCCTCTGGACAGTATTGTTGTAGGATTTCTTACTTATCAAAAAAATTTACTACTCAAATCCACCCAATCCCAATCCAAAAAAAAAAATTAACGGTTAAAATGAAATTATATGAATAAAAGAAAAAGGCTCCTTCCTTCTCTCATGGTGCTGAGGACAGTAATAGTTGTGTTATACTATTCGTGTGAATTGCCTTAATACATGGTTTGAGATATAATCTAATTTTTTGAACTACGTTGTTTAGGTTCTTAGAGCTGCAATGTTTTACCAAAGTAGGATATACTACACAGGGGACTAACATGACCCTTGATAGACATTGCGGAGCTGCTGAAATTGACCGTCGGGAGTTGGATCTCCTAATAACAGAGTATGGAATTGTTAGGTATTCGTCATATAAACATGCAAAATTTTGTATACATACAACTTGTTGTTATTTAGCATGTGTAACCAAATTAATTTTTCTCTATCATTTTGAAAGAGTGGCTTATAAGAAAGCGTCCTTTCTTCTCGCACCCTAGTTTCTCTGGTTGTTGGTTTGTTCAGTTTGGCTTTCCTGTACTTCAAATAAGACAAATATGATGGACAAGCTACGAAAAAGAAGAGAAAGTGTGCTGGTTGGGGGGTTAAGTACCATGGCAGTTTCATGGAAATCCAGAAGTGCAACCGAACCTCCCAAAAATACTACTACATGGAGTCCCAAGTGACCTTCATGAATTCTTTTATCTTGGTGTAGTTTATTTACCACATGTATTTGGTTGCAAAAAATACTTAATATTTGTTGTATCTTTTCCTTCATTAGCAACATAATCAGAATCCTGAAAGTTCATCACGGTAAAGTCTCTGCATCCTTGTGATTGGGAAGCCTCGATTTCTTGTGAACAAAATTTTGACCTTTCCATATCTGGTTTGATGATTTTTTCCATAACTGACAACACATTCTTACAGCCACAGTTGTACCGGCCAAAAATGACCACCGATGCTCCAATGAATATTTTTCTCTATCATAGTGTACATCGTTCTATACAAGCTGCCCAACAGTAAAGGTGAGAGTGCATAGTCCCTACCATGAGCTAAGCTAATGGTTAAGTTCATGTATTCTTTGGTCAATGAAAGGCTATGGACACAGAGCACATGATGAGAAAGCCACATCAATAGGAAAATGGCTAACTCTTTTAGATCGGGCAAAGTGTTAGCATTCTTTGACTTAAGAAAATATATTTCAAAAATCTCAGAATACTTGGAAGAAGAAACATCAAGAGACAATTTGGTGGGGTTGTGATAAGTCAAGGCATTAGCATGATTACTAATTGGCAAAAGGCCTGTTAAAGCACATACATCGAAAATGATAGGGGCCATCGTTTCGGTCTTTAGCATAAGGGCATTGGTGGTAGATGGCCAGAAAAAAAAAAGAAAAAAAAAGCTAGACAAAAGCCATCGGTCCATTTTGGGAGGGGTTTTAAACATGTGAATCAGTTCGAAAATACCTTGTCGCCTCCACTGATCAACAAAAGAAGCAGACAAACGGTCAACCCACAAGGCCGAATCGGCATTCATCAGAGTTAGCCAAGATCTAATCGGCAGACCAGTTTCGCTCCAGTCTTTCCAATTCAGGAAAGGCGAACTGAGCAGCAGTTTTTCTTAATCATCAATTGGGTATCCCTTTAAGGGTTGAGGACAAACCCTAAAAGATGGGTCTAAGATATGTGGGCTGATGAATTTTTGGAATTTCTTGTAGGGAATCAGAACGCGGGAGTCGATAGGATCAATATGGTCCATAAGAGCCCCAACACCCCATCGAGGGTTAGGGGGACACTCGACTCTTTTTCCCTCATTGCCTCGAGGAATAGTTCTTTTCTTCACCATGATTTTTGGAAGAAGTGCAAGGGGCAATGTTGACACCAATATTTTCACAAATAGTGTGTAGACACATGGCATGATGATAACCACAAAGGAGTGCATTGATGAAGAAAGTGAAGAAGGCACATTATGGTTACCATCGATTATCGAGTTGTAAGGAAGAGATAAATAATTGAAAAGAAACGCAAAAAACAAAATATTTTGAATAATCGGATGAAGAAGGAGGAAACCGCCAAAGAATGACATGATCGATGGCGTTAAAACAAACGTGGAGATAAGATAAATGTATCCAAGAAAAACGGTTAGTGAGAAGTTTCTAAAGTAGGCCACGATCAGCATGATTAAGAAGATTTCGGAGGGAGCAATCGATCTGGAGGTTTAAGAAGTTACTCCCAATAAAGATAAGGAATGGCAATTATCAAAAGAAGACGGTTACAAATGATGCAAGTATAAAAGTAGATGCAAGGCAACAAAAAAAAGGGTCGTCAATCTCTTAACGAAACTATACTAGGAAGAATAGCTTATTTAGACTTCTTTAGGCAGCCTGTTAGATGATCTGTGTAGTATCGATAGAAAATCCAGTGCGTCGTAAAAATTGTGTTCGTTGTACTATGAGATTTGTCTTTGTGATTTCAGTGGGTGCATCGTCTTTTGATCAATTCAGTATATTATCATCTGTTAGTTTTCCTTTTTAACAAAGTCCTCAGGCTCGAGAGGCAAAAAAGATCCCACATTGTTCATCGGTTATGTCGCGGGCGCACGATCGATAGTGTGTTTGCCCAGCAGCGCAAACATAATGTTTTTCTTAAAAAAAATTCTTGGATTCCTCATATAGGCTATCACAAGCATCTTCGAAGCTTTCACTATCACTAGCGAAAGAAGAGCTTACCTCATCGTTTGACATGAAGCACACATTTGCTTATTCATTCTTCTCATTGTTTTCATAACTTTATTTGAAGTCACTTCGTGTTGGAGTATATTCGGCATTCATTGCTTCTTCCTTCTCTTTGTTCTTTTTCTTAAAGAGTTGTCTTCTTTTAACTCTTTCACATACATCTCTTCTTTCCTTCTTTTCTTTTTTGTATATGGGACAATCCATCTTCATGTGTCTCAGCTTGTGGCATTAATAGCAAAGCTTCTCTTCGTTGCTAGCATTTTGTTGTCTTCTCCCACTATTCCTTCTAAATTTAAAGAACTTCTTGAAGTTCTTTGCAATCATTGCAACATCCTCTTCATCAAATTCTTCTTCATCATCACTTGACTCAAGGTTTGAAGATGAAGCTTTAAGAGCAATTGATGTAGGCTTCTTCTCCGTCTTCTTGATCGAAAGATTTGAGTTGCATATCATTCGTCATTAACGAGCACATCAATTCATCAAGAGAAAAGATATTAAGATTCTTCAATTCTTGGAAAGCGGTGATCTTTGCATCCCAAGCTCTTGGTAAGGACCTAATCACCTTTCTTACTAGATTACCATTAGTGAATTCCTTACCCAACTGCTTCAAAGGATTTACAATGTTAGTGAAACGAGTATTCATGTCCGTAACAGATTCATTTGGAAGCATTTGGAATAACTCATAATCTCTAAACAATAAGTTCATTTTAGAATCTCTAAGAAGTGAAGTTCCTTCAATGCGTAACTTGTAGAGTATCCCAAATACTCTTAGTGGAATTACACATAATGACTCTATTGAGCTCATTAGTGTCTAAAACACAAATAAGACAATTTTTTGCCCTAGCATTCATACAAATCATTTTCTTATCATGATCACTATAATCCGATTTGTATTTAGGCTCATCAACCTTGTCAACCACATTCGTCAGAACGAATGGGCCACTCTCAATAATATCCCACATCTCATAGTCTTGAGACTCTAAGTAGGTTTTTATCTTAACTTTTCACACACTATAATTGGTCCTATTAAACAATGGAGGCCTAGTGGTAGAACTACCCTCCATTATCCCAACGTAAGCAATGATCGATTAACTCTCTTGGCGTTGCCCAATATATCAAGAATTGAGACTTTGATACCACTTGAAACCAATAAAAGAACCCGGGGGGCAATAGGGTTTTTAAAAATTAATGAAAAATTTAAACTAAGTACAATCAAGAATCTCAATCAAACCAAGTAATATTTCAATGAAAATATTAACTACACAATCTCAAGCAATTATAGAACAATAAGTAAAGAGATTGAGTTAGAGATACTTGACAATGAGATTTAAATGGTTCGGCTTGAACTACCCTTAAGCCTACATCAACCTTTTCAAGGAAGTCCCTTACAAGAGCACTATAATCTACTAACAACAATCTTTTTCTGGGTCAAGATCAAAACCCTTACAACACTTGGTGATGTCCCACACCAAGCACGAGCCTTGAATCCAGAAAGCGCACCCAAGATTTGACAAACCAAAGCCTTGATCACAATCTTTTTACAAAGATCAATTGTGTACAAAGAAACCCTCTTGAAAGGAAATGAGTACAAATGAAGCTCTAGTACAATAGAGAGATGAGAGAATTGATGACTTGAAGAATGCTTACTCTCAATCAAAGAATTGCTCACAAAGATGCTCTCTTTAATGATGTAAAATCATGAAGATGAAGAGAGAAAAGTTTAATCTATGAGCCTTGATGTTTCTCTAATGAATGGAGGCTTAGAATGTGGTTTTCATAGTGTATGATGAAGCCCCAAATCATTTATATAGGGAGCAAATCCTCGAAAATAGCCATTGGAGTCTTTTACTCAAAAATAGCCGTGACCAATGCAGTCGACTCTATTCCAATGTAGTTGACTGTATTACCTTACTGTCTAACGGCTGCCTCACGGAACCCCCTTTTCTATTTTGGGCATAACTTTCTTTAGAAAAATAGGATTGAGGTGCCCCTTTTTGTGTTGCAAAGCTAATGAAAAGTTTTATCAAAATATGAAAAGATTAGCACCAAAATAGGTTTTGAGAAAATCTGAGTGAGCTCCAAAATTCACTCATTTTCAAGAACCACACTTGTGTGAATGGTTATGAACTCACATGCAATGCACAAGGTGTCCTAAGGTCTTTTTAGGTCATAGTCATCAATTCAAGCATCAAACCAAGACTAGTTACATAATAGTAAAGATCAATTATAATCGATAGTAACTTAGCTTATGCATTCTTTCTTACTCTTTGACATTGGACTTGATGAAGCTTCCATAGCATGTCCACTATAGTTTTAAGCTTTTTTAGCTTTAATTCATCTATTCAACTTTTCAAATGTGTCTTAAAGAGTGTGCATATATAAACCTACTAAGAATACACTCAAAGCAAACATTAGAACATAATCAATATGTAGTTATCATCAAAATAAGATACAAGCCTAGGTTATCCAACCATAGGGCCAATAGTGGTTGTTTGTGATGGTGGGCGTGACGGGTACTGTGTGTTTTATAGCAGCAATTGGTGGTGACGGGTTCTGCGATGTGGTGAAAGGATAGATCCGATGGGTTCTGCGATGGGTGAGAAGATAGATCCAATTGATCGAATTGGCTGGCAGCTATAAGAATGACCATTTATAGCGGTCGACGATGGAAGATGGGTGGTCTACGCCAGCCGATGATGGGAGATGGGTGGTCTACGGTGGCCAGTGATGGGAGATGAGTGGTCGATAGTGCGTGGCTTTTGGCGGCAGTGTAGTGGCCATTGGTACTTCGGCCGGCATTGGTGGCCAGAAGTGGTGTTGACCAACCAACGGTATGATCGGTTGGCATTGGTAGTGGGCGATTATGATGGGTTGCGGCGGGCAGTTGGTGGCTGTTGGAAGAGCCTAAGAGTTTATGTGAATTAAAGAAGAAAAATGAGAGAGAGAGAGAGAGAGATAGATTGTAAAAAGGAGTCACGTGGACAAATTTTATGTCCTCTTTTTTCATAATGACATTCCTACCCCGTGGACTTTTTAGCGGCATCTGTGATCCGTTAGCCGATGTAGTAATTTGGGTTATTTTTTTAAACTTGGATACTTCTTTGGCATACCTTCAAACTTGGGTACTAAAGCTGTACTTGAGGTAAACTTGAGGGTATAATTTTGGGACTAGGCCTAAAAACTTCTATTAAAAGGAAAGAGTTTCTCAGAAAATGGAATTCTTCTAGCACTATAACATGACTTTGATTATAACAAGTTGATGCTTTATAGAAAAGTTAGAGTTGTTGATTTAGGCAAAAGATTATAATGGTTGAAAAGATCAACTTATTATTCTTTCGATGTGTTTTTGAATGGAAGCGAAGGAAAGAAAACTTTTGTCTTTGTCACGCTTTCAAAAAATTTAAAATATAAGAAAAATAATTTTTAGTTCTATTGGTTGTGTAATTTATATTTTTGTAAAAGGTAGAAATAATGGTGCTTTGGTATATATGGAAACTCTATTGTAGGATAAAATCACACTAGCATGTCTCAAGTTTCACTCTTGCTACAACCACTACCCCTTACACAAGGGAAATTACCCTCACACCATTTGACATTTGGATTAGCATACCAACTTGCTTCATGTGTCATCTTATCTCTTATCGTCCTTTTAATCATCAGAATCATAAGAAATTCCAAGAATAACATGTTGAGATGCCAATTTAATCAAGTCCCCAAAATTGTTAACCATGTATCAACACCACCACTAGCACGCTTTGGTCACTAGGTCCGTGTATCAACTTGTCCACCTTCATCGCTATAAACAACCTCAAAGACGCCGGCTATCTACTCCCAAAAATTAGAGCTCTTCTCGCCATCTAGATTATCGTCAAACTGGGTTGATAAGTATTTTGCAGAAGCTCTATAGGCTTGCATCATTAGCTCTTGACTCGATAGCTATTCACCATCTAACGTAATATACCTAATGTCGAGCCGCTGTTAATGCATACAGGTTAAGATTTGTGATTTATGGAGGCCAAAATTAATCATGCTCATTTAATTTGTTGCTTGGAACAATTCTGTAGAAACGGTATACCATGATGGGGGGAAATGGGTGTTTAAATGGGGGTTGAACGATTTTTCATTAATGATCACTCTTTGTCAAATGGTATCCATAGTTGGGTACTCTGACCTATAGTGAAAGAAGTATGCGTTAGTGGTAGTCTGCTTTTAGTGACGAATTCTTTGTTGTTGTTTACGATTAAAAGTATACCCTTCCGTAACAAACTTCCGTGGTGGCCATTTCCAAGATATCAACCGTGTCTTAATTAATAGTACCGTGTCTTAATCATAGACATTAGAAGGCTTTCAGATGTTTTCAAATTTTAGAGATTTAAGGTGTATGTATCGATTATTTTTTGGGTCAAAGAGGACGGATAGTGAAAAGCTAGGTTCGTACTTTTATCATTTTTATTTTCAAAATGAAAATACTAAACATACAGTCCTGAGAGCTTATAAGGTTTGAGATTGAAGGTTTAAATTATTTGTGTTTTTTTATTATTGACTCGTTAAATTTTTAGTAACTTTAAAAATCAGTCTTTTGGTGTTCTAGCACTTTTCTTAAAACATAATTTGTATTACATATCCCGTCTTGCAATGACTAAGGGTGTTTGGATATAGGATTTGAACTGGAAATTTGACTTTGGTAGGGTATTTGTAAATCATTTGGACAAAATATCTTGTTTGGATAATTCAAAAGGGAATTTTCAAAAGATTTGAACTGTCAATTTGAGGTCTCCAAATTCACGGAACAAATCACTAATCTAAACTAGTTATTTGTCAAATCCATTCACATATATAATTTACAAATCCACCATACTTCATCCCTGTTTTTTGGGAATCCTGTCCCCCACCTTTTTAACAACCTTTTGCTTCCTTTCTTTTTTCTCTCTAGCTTCTCTCTCCCTTCATCAGAGGTATCTGCCATCAGCTAACACAGGTACTCAATCTTGTTTCTTCTTCTGATTCAATTTAGTCCACTTTTTTTTATCGTGATCATCCTTCAATGCAAATTGGTCGAACGTCTGTGTAATCGGCCAATTGTAAAAGGCAGGTGAACTCGGTAAGAGATTACCCACCTAACTTCCTAAGGCACAAAGCTTTTCTTAATACGCCCAACTGCTCGCATTATTTGCAAGTAAAAGACGATGGATGGGTTTTTATTGAGTGTTGGTGGGTAATTGAAAAAAGTGAAGGGTTTTGGTTGACGATGGTGGATTTGGGGTCATAAGAGGGAGGCTGTTCGACAGCCGGTGGCAGAGGACAGTTGTGGGACTGTTTCCTTGTTGGTGGGTAATTGAATTGGTGATTGGTGGTGGCTATCGTAGGTGGTAAAAGATGATAGTGGTTGACGAAGTGTTGACTGATTGATAGAAGGGCTGCTGGAGTTAACGGTTGTGCCAGAGAGTGTGAGGTCAGTGAGGTGGGTGAGGAAAATGCCTATGAGCTTGTGCAGGGAGTTCATGGGTAAGAATGAGCAGAGGTTATAGGAGAGGGAGTGGGGAAACGGGGTGTGGTAGGGGTGGGGGTAAGGCAGTGGAGGAAGGAGAGGGAGGTGAGGGTGGAAAGGGCCTTGAGGGCGGTGATGGAGAAGGGGAGGTCGCCGAAGCAGTTGGAGAGGCAGCGGGAGATGAGGTATCAAAACGGGGAGGAATAGTCACAGGCGGTGGCATTTTGGAGGGAGGGCTGCGAGTTTGGAGGTTGGGATGTCAAGGGATTAGAGAGCTCTAAGTTGTTTTGGGTCCATGGTGGAGGCGGTGGTGGGTTGGGATATGGTGGGAATTAGGGTTGTTTAGTGGGAGAGGGGGTGGGGGAGATGGTGGTGCTAGTGGTATTATTGTGGGTGGGTGGAGAGACGGAGGAGGAGATGAGGAGGAGGGAGAGGAAT
The DNA here is from genome assembly GCA_033070095.1 of Escallonia herrerae. Taxonomy (NCBI): domain Eukaryota; kingdom Viridiplantae; phylum Streptophyta; class Magnoliopsida; order Escalloniales; family Escalloniaceae; genus Escallonia; species Escallonia herrerae. The sequence continues at coordinate 349,088 of JAVXUP010000462.1, forward strand.
GTGAGGTTACTGGACGGTCAGGTGCCATTAGTAAGAAAGAGATAGAAGGGGGCTCCTATAAATCTGTGAGGAGCTTGCTTCAGAGAGTGTACTAGGAAGTGAGAAGTGAGGACAAGAAGGATACACTATCCTCCTTTTTAATTGATTGGAACTTTTCAATTGGTTGGAACTTTCAGTCAGCTTTTGGTTGTAGCTGGAACTTGGAATTTGGCTCATTTTATGGTGATTGCTTGTCATTTTGGTTGTTCATCTCATGTTACTGACAATCTATAGTGTGTTGATTTCTGTGTAATCTATCTGAATGATTAATATCGAATATTTTTATTGTTGTTATTTAGGTTTTCTACAATAATCATAATCAATTATGAGTGATATGAATAATGCATTGTGAAACTTACGAAGAAGGCATGAAAATGAAAAGGAAGAAAGTCACAAGAAAGTAAAAATTATTATAGGCGCAATAGTGATGACCGTGACTTCTGTGATAGTCTGGTATAATAACAAATTCTTGGTAAAAAAACCACGACTTGATTGGGATAATGCAAGAGCGGGCTATTTGAAGCGTTTATATGACGGACGAGAAGCTGATTGCATAGAACAACTATGCGTTCTTTAAACTTTGTAATGTCTTGCATGAGAAATAAGACTTGGTGCAACAAGAAATGTACCAATTGAGGAAGCCGTAGCAATGTTTCTACATATTTTGGCCTATAATTTGAAATATAGGTTAGTCAAATTTATGTACTTTCGATCTGCCGAAACAGGTAGCTGGCAATTTAACAGAGTCCTGCGTGTCGTGATGAAAGTTAGTATGGAGTACTTAAGATTGCAAGATTTAGTCCTAGATCAAGCTGATGCAAGGAAATGGAAATAGTTATGATTTGAGGTACTTTTTATGAAAAGAAATCACCACGTTCTTTTTTTGGGTTTTTTTAGATAATATATCATATATGTTCTTGTGAGTAAGATATGCATATTCTTTTATATTTATAGAATTATTTGGGAGCACTTGATGGAACACATATTCCAGTAACTGTATCCGCAGAAGTACGACCAAGATACCAAAATGGAAAGGGTGGTATAACTAAAAATGTGCTAGGAGTGTGTGCCCAGATTTGAAAATCATATACGTATTACCAGGTTGGGAAGGCTCTGCTTTTGATTCGTGAGTTTTAAGGGATTCTTTGTGTAGGCGCAATCGGTTTCGTATTCCTAATGGTACTTTTAATTTGATTTGATTAAAGCTTTAAGAAGTTTTTCCCTTACTACTTTTTATGATTATTCTTCATGATGTAGATAAGTACTATCTTGTGGATGCGGGATATACTAATGGACCAGGCTTCTTAGCTCTGTACTGAGGAACTCGATACCATCTTGACGAATGGGTTGGAAATAATTCAGAAAATTATAAAGAGTTGTTTAATCTCCGACACTTAGTTGCAAGAAATGTCATTGAAAGGACTTCTGGGTTGTTGAAAAAATGGTGGGTTATACTGCAGACAACTTCATTCTTTGACATAAAGACACAAGTGAGGATTATCAATGCTTGTTGTGTACTCCATAACTTCATCCGTGCTGAGCAACTCAACGATTCGATATTAGAGCATCAAGAAGTTGTGTTTTTAGCAAAAGTAGATCGTGACATTGCTCAGACTTTGCCAGAAGAGGATAGACACGATGCAGACATGGTTACATCTGTGCAAGTGACAGAGCAATGGACTACGTTCAGAGATACATTGGCAATGAATATGTTTGAGAATTATCAAGCATCAAGAGGCCTTGAAATTTAATATTAGGATATACTTTTTTAAGTATATTGATGACTTAGATGATCCTTTTATAATTGAATGAATGTTTTGCCTTGCAAGCATGTAGGGGGATGATTCTATTTCTTTAATTGTGATGATTTTGGTGTGTGAAAAATCGTGTTAAGATTTGGAGGAAAATGTACGCCATAGTGAGTGCAGTCCTTGCGTAAAGTGGTTTTAATTGGGATGACCGAAAGAAAATGATCTTAATTGATGACGAGAATGCATGTAATGCATATGTTGCAGTATATTTTGCTTGCGTTTCTATATTCGTCTATTAGTTTACGTCAACTTCATAATTTAACTTCTATTTTGTATTTCACAGTCACATGACAAAGCAAAACCATATAGGTATAAGGTGATACCGAACCGAGATGACTTGGTAGAATTATGTGTGATAGATAGTGCAACTGAAGAAGGTGCTGAAACTGCTTTAGATGCAGATGAGCTGATGAGTCCTATTGCAGACCTTTATAATACTAACTAATTGCTTTTCTGGAACTCAAGGCTTAGTGATTTATCTGACAATCCTTTTCCAGCTACAAAAGAAACTCAAAAGAGAAAAGTACCCTCTTCAACGCCAACCAACGTGCCTAAAAAAAATGGCAGGGTAAGGATGTTCTTGCTTCTTTAGTTGCTAAAATGGCATCATCTCTTGACGATTTCATGTGTGCAACAACGCAAAAATTGGAAGCTAGTAAGGTTTGTGAGGAGGTGATGGCAATACCACATCTTGAAGAAAACCAACAATTTAAAGTTATTGCCTGATTTATAGAGAACGAAAAGTTGTTTCGCGTGTTGAAGATACTATCCGTTGAAAAGAAAAAGATTTGGGTGCTTATGTTTATTCCACCGGTGTGGGAAATTTTAGTTAGATGTTGAAACTTCATTCTTTGCATTTGTTTTTTTTTTTTGGATAATGACATTTTATTTTCTTCTTAGCATACCCTGACTTTTGTCATGATTTATGTTCTCAATTCATAATAAAAGTTTAAATTATTTAAGTATTAATTTGTGTGGTTTCGGATATATAGAATAAGCTAGTTCATAGATATAATTTAAGGGGAGTCTTAAATCCATTTGTACTAATCTAAATAAAACATTTAAAAATACTCTATTAGAATTTATAGTATAATAAAAAAATATTCAAATAAGATATTTTAAAATAAAGAAATTTGTAAAAGGAATTTCAAAACGAGGGCATTTATCAAAATACCATATTCACGCGCCCTAAAATTTCTTATATCCTTTTGGTTGATAATAAAATAAAATAACATGAGCAGAGTGAAAGCGCGCCTAGAAACTGGAAGTTCTGCCGACATGGCCATCGAGTGTCTCGTTCTAGGTAAAACCCCTCGTCTCTCTTTCTCCATGCCTTCCAAAATCTCTCGGACATGCAACATATCCTTCGGTTGATCATCAGGTGCAGGACAAGAGGTGGGCAAAAGCTGCGTCGTGGTGACGATCAATGGCAAGCGAATCATGTTTGACTGCGGCATGCACATGGGGTATGACGACCACCGCCGTTACCCGGATTTCTCGCTCATCTCCGAATCCGGTCACTTCGATGCGGCTCTCACCTGCATTGTCATCACCCATTTGTGAGTCTAACATATCACCACTCCCCAACCCCAAACACACGCACGCACTCACTCACTCACTCACTCACTCACTCACTCACCGCGTCTTTTGTTCAGGTAAAACCTAGTATGAACTGATTAGGGTTTCGCGATTGATTTTTTGCAGTCACTTGGACCATATTGGCGCTCTTCCGTATTTTACTGAAGTTTGTGGCTACACTGGGCCCATTTACATGACGGTAATTTTTTTATATGTGTTGGTTTGGCCCCTCCTCTTCGTAATTTTTCTGGTACCTTTGACTTTTTCTGCGAGTTCTTAGGATAGAATTCAAACATGTAAAACATTTGGATCACTTAAAAGTAGTTATTACTTATCAAATAATTATATCTCGACAAAGTCAAACTAAGGCAAAAAGAACCTGTCATTTTATATCAAATAAGCATTGTTTGGCAAAAACAATGACTGACGTCAATGTTTACATTTTCCATGTGCATTTTAGAATTCCTTAAATTCAATGGAGGCAGCAATTGTGAAATTGTTGGGGGTGGGGGTTTTGGGGGAGGGGGGGAGGGTAACGTTTTGTTGTACTGTTCTGGAATTTTAATTGGCTGAATATAGTCTTCTTTAACAGAATCTGTGTCTCTGCCCTCTGCCCTAATGAATGGCTTTAACTTTGTTGGAACGTGACCATTTGAACTTGGCTCACTTCTATTTTAGTTACCTTTTATATTTTATTTTGCTCATTCTTATTCATTTCTTATCTCTATTACGAAAATTTTAGCTTATTGCGAGGTTACGTTTATGATAATGTTCTCTGCTTTTTATCCTACTATCTTATAATAAGATTATAAGGGTTTATAGTTGAATTAGCTGAATTTAGTTTCATATGATGAGAAGTTTGATTTAACAGAAAGCTAATTTTCTGGCTAATAAATTGCGTAACTTCCTTGGAACATCATCCTCTAAACCTGCTAATTCATGTTGTAGTTTATCCATTTCATTAATATCTTGGTCGCTACAAAAAAAAAAAGTTCAATCTTTTTTTTTTTCACTTAACAGAAACTTATTAGATTGATGTGGATCTTTTCATTAAGCATGTACGTTGTCTGACTTGGTGAAGGATACGGTTTTAGTTACGTCTCATATATAAGCATATCAAACTTGCATGCTTTAGATGAACTAGCATTTGCTTACTGTTCTCCTATCTTTATTCATAAGTACAATAAATCAGTGGCAAATTGATGCACATGCTGTTTTAATTCTGGCTGCAGTATCCAACAAAAGCTTTGGCTCCTTTGATGTTGGAGGATTACCGGAAAGTGATGGTTGACCGGAGGGGAGAGGAAGAACAGTTTAGCTCTGAAAATGTTTTGGAATGTTTGAAGAAAGGTACATGGGGTTCTTCTCGTTTTCTTCTTTTTCTTTCTTCAGACAAACCTTTCTGGTAAAGTGGGAGGTATCTCATACTCTTCTCCTGGTTTGTGTCCGCAGCCCATATATTCTTCACTAAGCAAATATATCAGTCTGATATTGATGAATTTGATATCCACACGTAGCATTTGAAACATTAACCTTGAAAAACTACCAAGAACAGGTGGTTCTATCTTGGAAAATAGTATCATTAAAGTTTATTTCCTTCCTCCATTCTCCTAGTTGATATCATCCTTGCATGTTTATTGAAAATTTTGATGGGTTTTAGTGTTGTGTTCGACGACTTTCGTTGGTTCATCAGAATCATCATTTTTCTATGCTTAAAATGCTGTCAGTTAGATTACATATTGAATGGTACAGTATTGGTGATTCTTGATTTTTCCTTTCTTTCTTTTGCTATATGTAGTAATTGTACTGGCCTTGTTCAGAGTTAGTATTCTATCATTGCTTGCTCACAAGGTTTAAGTATATTGGCTGCTAAGCAACATTTGATTATGTGTATTCTCTACATTCTGATTTAAAATCTAGACTGCCACTCTAGGCTGAAGAAGCATGTATGGCCGTAAACTTGAACCTGTATTTGGGTTGATTTTGATAACATCTCATTCTTAATACACTCGACATCGTCATATTCTCAAGTTTCCTATTTTCATTGGGTTTTTGTATGTACTTCACATGCAGCTTTGTCCAACGTAGAACGAAAGTGATGATACGCTACAAACTCATGTTTCTTGCACGCTTATGCAGTTCTGAACTTTCTACATTTCAAAATTTTTTGCCGACATCACCCTTTTGCTTTTCAATGGCTTGGAGTTTGTCGGACCAGTCTTTTGATTTAAGAACCAATATCAATCTTCTTCAAGCAGGTCTAGCCTTAATGTTAAGACGTAATTATTTTCACTTTATAACAGCGTTTCCTTTATACGTTTGGCCTTAAGTGACTTCATACTTTAAAAGTAAATACATGTTTTTCACGAACTCACGTCCTATGATACTAATGATGAGGTAATCTTGCCGCAAAGCTACTATTCTATCTGTTGAGCTTTTTAGTTGTGATTTAATGCAGTTACTGCTGTGGATCTCAAGCAGACTGTTCAGGTTGATAAAGACCTTCAGATCCGTGCTTACTACGCAGGGCATGTAAGGTCCTTGAGTAAATTTCCAGTCAAGTGCTATGTTTAAAGCTTCATTTGAAGACAGTAATCTACATTTTATTTCTGCATCCTATGGTTTGAAGTCATTCAAATCTTATGGTTTGAAGACAGTAATCTAAATTTTTAGTTCTGTTTTGATGTCGCTTAAATCTTATGAGTGCCAGTTATGCCTTTTGTTCTCTATTTTAATCTCATGAAACGTAGTATATTTCTCTTGTTTGTAGAGGTTTAACTTTTACTAGGCGTTTATATTTCTTTCCCTTTTACCAGGTGCGTGTATATGTGCGGTTGCTTTTACAAAAGAGGGCATTTTAATATCTCTTGATCGTACCTCTTAAAGCATGTCTCTAGTCTTCGTGACATACGTCTTAGCTGAATGTTTAGAGGATGTGAGCAATGAGTTCGAAGGACAAGGACTACATAAATACACTTGTACCGGAGGTGGTGTCACATTCTCTTCAAGCTTTCTGCTTACTAAATAATTGAAGACTTGAACAAGGAGGTCATTGCATATGTTGATTTAAAGATATTGCTGAAGGGATGAGGGCTGTTACAGAACATGATCATAAGAATAGCATTAGATGTCTCACTGATTGTGAAAGACTAGTTTACCACTCAATAATTCTTGGGCCACTATTGGCTGAAAACAATGGGGAAGGAAAGAAGGGAGCCTTGTACTTGCTAGTGAGCCTTGTTGGAGAAAAAAATCCAGGTCTTATTCCATAAGAAGGATGCTAATGCCATAAAGTTTCACAAGTGGCTAATTGGGGAGCAATCTTACTAGAGACTCACTATAGTGGAGATTCTACCATTCAAAAACAGGATTTAGGGTGGCATAGTATCACTTTACAGCAAAGACAAGGGCCTTGTTCCGGATACTATTTTCTCTTTCATTTGTGGGTGCCATGGTTGTGGTCTGGGGAGTTTATGGATCTAGATCAAGGAAGTTTAGACACTAGATAAAGTAAGAGCGGACACTTTTCAAGGGTTAGGCTATTAGCTTGACTAGGATTGTGAATAAGTTAGAGGTGGGTTATAGCGAATCTACTAGTCATTGGCAGAGAATATGACCTAGTTAACTGGAATAGAGTGCGCTCACCAATTAGAATTAGGGTAGGAGGGATGGGAACTAAGAAAATGGAAAAGTTTAAGGTTTTTGCCGCTTGGGAAATGGTTGTGCACTATATGATGAAGAATGGAGCTCTGTGGCATAGGGAAGTATTAAGTAAATATGGGATAGCTAGTGGAGATTGGCGGAATGATGTGGGCTTGGTTTTGGGTGGTGTTAGATAGTTGAAACCTCTTTTTTGAGAAATCTCAAAGATTGGAAGCTTGATGCGAAGATGTTCAAAGTCCTTTATTGTTCTCATTTTTACTGGGAGAAAGATAATGCAGTGTTATGGAAGGAAAAAAAGATAATTCATCGTGTGTTGGTGAGGAAGTTGTGGGTCTTGCTATGGGCTCTTTTTGTTAGAGTGTAGGTGATTCCACAAATGATGTTTGATCATTTGTTGAGTTGGATGATCAGTAGACGAAGTAGTAAAAATAATGTGATCTGGATACGCCTCCTCTCTGTCTCTTATGCGTCATGTGTCTGGAACTTAATCAAAGATCTCTTTGATCGAGGAATTGTCTATACAGAGATTTAGAATGATGTTTGAAACTTTCTAGCCTGTAGTTATACCTTGTGTACTTGTGTTTTGTCCCTATCTGGGCAATACTCTTATAGGATTTCTTACTTATCAAAAAAAATATAGTAGTTAAACCACCCCTCACCCCACCAAACAAAGAATCTTGCGTGGAATGCATGCTAGTACCTAAATGGACTAGCATTCTAGTACATCATGCATGTGTACATTTTCTGAGCCTTGCCTGTGTGGCATCACTACCACCCATGATCAGTATCTTTGGAATTTATGTGCATTACGTCTGCATTGTTCACTTTAAGAATGTCAGAGAACAGTTGTCTGAATATCTTATCAAAAGGGACCGAGTGAAACGCTTCCCTGTTCTTGTCAGACTGTCGTAACTGTTTGAAATCTCTTAATTGTTTGTCTTTGAATTGTTGTAACTCCCTTCGAGATTGCTTTGAGCGACCTTGCTGAGCTCTCAAAGCTCACCCTTAGTTGTTCCGTTCTGCAGGTAGTCCTCAGCGGTAGCTTGTGTGGTGGAAGCCAGCATCATGTAAGACTTTTAGCGTAGCTACCCTAGTCGGTGTAAATAGCACCCTTGCGTGGGCCTGTTTAGTTAGTGTGCTTGTTAAGGACTTATATACGAGTTTGTAACATCTTAAGCCTGGAATTCCTTTTGTGGAATCTCATGTGGTTGGAAGAATTTAGCATAATGTTGTTTAAGAATCTGTAATTATGGCAGGTGCTCTGATCTGTATGATGTTATAGGTTAACGCCTCAGGGGTCCGGAGCAAATGGAGTTTCGGATTTTCTGGGGCGTTACAGTTGGTATCAGAGCTTAGGAATATGATTCTGTAGACTTTTAAGGATGTGAGGAGAATATCAAAATATCTGATAGGGCGATTAAGAAGATTTTCTATAGGGTTTGTGGATTGAGACGATGAACGTATAAGTTGATGTCCGTATTTAGTGGTTATAGGAAATGGACTATGCAAAGTACGGCCTTGATCTTGACAATTGGCTTGACGATGGGATGTTCGAGGAGCCTAATCCGGATGAAGATCTTGAAGAGGATCCAGACGACGATCCGGATGAAGATCCGGAGGGAGACCAGAGAGGAGGATCCAAAGATAAAAGAAGGTCCGGAAGAAATTATGATAGAAGATCCAATTATAGGAAACGAGGATGACGTCGAGGCTGAACAATTTTATGTGGCAGACCTCGAACCGCGGCGAGAACACATGGTCAGTGTAGCTCAGGTAGAGCTTTGAAAAAGAAAGTGGCGCTGGTTGATTAAGGAGAAAGGTGATCTCGCAGCTTGGTTGGCATCTTTAGAAATTAGTACCAGCCAGACCATGAGGAAGTTGGAAGCAGAATGTGAACGTGAGACAAACGATGCACCAGGTCCAAGAGCAAACTTGGGACGCGAGTATAAGAGTGATCTGGACAATTCAGCGAATTGTTCGGGAATGGCCATCTGATAGAGCCCTTTCCGAGTATAGGCGACGATTAATTTTAGACGAGGGGCATTAGAGTTTTGAGCGGTTCGTGGAACGCGATGACTGATCTTAGACGGAGTCGTTTTGGATGTATGTATAATGTATAGGGTAATAGGTTTCATACCTCATCTCAAATTCATCAACTTACTCGCGATTCGCTTGCATTACATTTGCAAATTCCCTTAGCATTTGTTCACGGTAACTCGTCGAGGAGTACCGATTGAAAAGCAACTCTATAAATTGGTTCCAAGTCATCTCGTCCAACCGTTGACGAGTATAAATCCTCTCCATCATCTTCCACCACTGATCCGCCTCACTCCTCAACTTATATATAGCAAACTCAATTTTTTGCCTCTCACTACAGTGGATGGCTCGAAATATTTTCTCCAGTTCATTGACCCAGTTTTCCGTCTCCATAGGGTCTAAAGACCCCTTAAAACTAGTGGCATTCTGTTTATTAAACTCAGGTAAGGTACTCTCATCCTGAACGGGGTTTCGCACCCCCTGTTGTTGGTTAGTCATGTTCGCAGTCAACAAAGCCATAAGCCGGTTCAGAGTTTGCAGAACAACCGTCAATGGTTCAGGGTTCTGCGGTTGCCCCTCTCTCGGCGATGTTTCTCCCACCAGGACCTCCTGGCTTTCTGGATCAATTCCACTATTAGTGTTACGTATGTGCTCTATATTGATACAGCTAGCCTTTTCCGATATATATATATATATATATATATATATATATATATATATATATATATATATATATATATATATATGGGAGCTGATCTATTGATAGCGCTAGCAAAATAGGAGAAGTTGCTAGCGCGATCTGGCCGTCCACGCGCGATCTGTGGACGGCCCAGATCTTTTTTTTATACTTTTTTTTAGTCCGTCCGCTACATTATGTAGCGGACGATTTTTTGACAAAAATACCCTCAAGTTTAAAAACAGCCCGTCCGCTACATTATGTAGTGGACGGACTTTTCTGTCATTTTTTTCTCTTTCTCTCATTAATGCTTTGACTTTTTCTCGCTCTCTCTCTCCCCTTTTTCTCATCCGCTACATTATGTTGCGGACAAGTTTTCTGACAATTTTCTCTCTCTCTCTCTCTCTCTCTCTCTCTTTCTCTTTTCTCTTGGCATCAACTCATTCGGGTAGTTCTGGAAACTCATTCCAGGACTCGTAGGAAAGAAAGATTTCATTGTATCTTCAATACTTTTCTTCATCAAAACTACCACTTGGGTTTTCACCCATTTGCTTAGGTAGCTGAAATTCATACCCAAAAGCAGAGGGCCTGAATTGCAGAGGTCAAGCATCTCCAAAAAGCAGAAAGCCTGAATTGCGGCAATCTGTTTCAAAGCTTTTCTTTTGATGGTTATCATATGAAAGGAGAAAGAGGGGAGAGGAGGACGAAAGAGAAGAAAAAAGTGGTGAGAGAAAAAGATAAGTTAGATTGAAGAGAAAGGACATAGAGAGAGGGGAAAATTAAGTCAGAGCATTAATGAGTAAGAGAGAGAGAGAGAGAGAAAGAAATGTTAGAAAACTAGTCTGTTACATTATGTAGCGGATGAGGGAAAGAGAAGAGAGAGAGAAAAAGTCAGAGCATTAATGAGAGAAAGGGGAGAGAGAGAAAAAATGACAGAAAAGTTCGTCCGCTACATAATGTAGCGGACGGGCTGTTTTTAAACTTGAGGGTATTTTTGTTAAAAAATCGTTCGCTACATAATGTAGCGGACGGACTAAAATCGCGCGTGGACGGCCAGATCGCGCTAGCAACTTCTCCTATTTTGCTAGCGCTATCAATAGATCAGCTCCCATATATATATATATATATATGGATGAAAGTAGCGGTTCAGGAACTACTAATAATAGAAAGGGCTAATTACACTTATGTCCCTGAGGTTTGGGGGTAATTACACTCGAGGACACAAAGTTTCAAAATGTAACACTTATGTCCGTTGACAAACGGAACCCTAAAAATTCTAACGGTTTTAACAAAATGACTTTATTACCCCTAACTTTAAAATAAATTACCCACTTAATTACTGATTATTCTTTCTCTCCCCACACCCAGCACCCACACACACCCCCCCCGCGCCCCCACCCCCTCGCCCCCCACCCCCAACCCCATTTCTGTCACTTCTGCATGAACGGAACGGGGTCAAGGACAGCCCCCAATTGCCACACCCCTGCTGCGGGGGAGAAGAGAAGAGATGGAGGGGAAGAGCGATGGCGACGTCGCCGGTGGTGGATCTGCTTTGTTCGGCGAATAACATAAGGGACTGCCGGAGGAGAAGGGGGCTGCCAGGGTGAGGGAAGGGGACTGCCGGCGGGGAGGGAAGAGGTTGCCGGGGTGAGGGAAGGGGCTGTCGGCGGGGAAGGGGACTGTCGGCGGGGAGTGAAGAGGTTGCCGGGGTGAGGGAAGGGGCTGTTGGCGGGGAAGGGGAAGGGGAAGGGGACTGCCGACGAGGAGTGAAGAGGTTGTCGGGGTGAGGGAAGGGGCTGTCGGCGGGGAAGGGGACTGCCGGCGGGGAGGGAAGGGGCTGCTGGGGTGAGGGAAGGGGTTGTCGGCGGGGAAGGAAGAGGCTGTCGGGGTGAGGGAAGGGGACTGCCGGCGGGGAGGGAAGGGGCTGCCGGCAGGGAAGGAAGGGGCTGCCGGGGTGAGGGAAGGGGCTACGGGCGGGGAAGGGGACTGCCGGCGGGGAGGGAAGGGGCTGCCGGGGGTGAGGGATTGGACCTAATTTGGAAATTAGGGTTTCGGGAAAACCCTAATTTGCAAATTAGGGTTTCAACGAAACCCTAATTTTGGGTTTTAAAACCCTAATCTTTAATTAAGGCTTGAATTCTTAATTTAAAAAGGGGTAGTATCGTCATTTTAAAAATATGTATTGATGACATCAGCAAAAAAATACACTTTTTGGACGGAACCCTAACGGATGGACACGGCTGATACATTTGAAACATGTTTGGTCACGGAATGTTACATTTTAAAACTTTGTGTCCTTGAGTGTAATTACCCCCAAACCTCAGGGACATAGGTGTAATTAGCCCTAATAGAAACAATGATGGAAGTAGATTTTATACTACTCAACCAACTGCAAGACCTCAATATGCATATGGAAATTTACCTAGACAAAGTGCAACTATAGAAAATACAAAGTACGATAAACCTAATTACAGACCCAAAGGTAAAAAACACCCTTTAGAACAAAATTTTAAAATACAAAAGGCAGCAGAACCTTTCATTTTAAATATAACTGCTGTTGACCCTCAACAAAGAACAAATTATATACTAGTATGGAAAGATGCAGTCGTAGCTAATTTTATAACCAAACAATCAGACAATTTAGAAACAGGAGAAGAAATGTTAAGATACATGACACAATTTTTAGGTCCAATAGCTAAGGCTAATATTGAGGAATGACAACGAGCCTATCCAAATGACCTAAAAGAAATGGCTGACTTAGGCCCAAATCCTTATAATTTTGTAAACACAATACAATTAATTTTGACAGGAAGGAATCCTAATACTGGAGACGCTATTATACAAATAGAAGCAGCAAGAAAATTAGAGCAAGTACATTTATATAATTGGCATAATATAAAACCATTTATGCAAGAATACTATTATTTTGCCTCACAAAGTGGAAACATATACAACCCGAATGTTATAGACAAATTTTTACATAAATTACCAGGAGCTTTAGGACGAGAAATTAGTGAGACAATTAAAAAGGTTTATAAAAACCCTAATCAAAGACCGGCCTATTCATTAGGAAGTGTCTTTGAACAAGTAATAGAAATTTTAGTTTCAAAATGTACTAATATACAAATAGCTAGACAACTTAAAAATGAAACAAGTTTTTGTAAGGAAATATATACACCCCAGTATTACAGTCAGGAAGAATCCAGACCTAAGTACACTAGAAAGCCCATAAGAAAACAAAGACAACCTAGAAAAACTTACTTCTTACGAAAAAGTAGAGCTAGAAAGCCCTTTTTAAATCCTAGACATGTTAGAAAATATGACAATAGAGGAATATATAAAAACAAAATTACCTGTTATTCTTGTGGAGAACCAGATCATTTAAGTTCTAGTTGTCCCAGAAGACAAAATAATAATACAAATTAAAATATCATCTATGTATACTAAAATAAAATCATTGTATGGTGGCATTACTAACCATTCATATAAGCCTTCTGGTGTTGTAAATGCGGTCCATTTAATGTCTTCAGGCCACATTTTAATTTGATAAAACCCTGATTTACAATCAAATTTGCTAAAAACCTTCTTACCTTGTATTTTGTTTAAGAGAAAAGTCTTAGCCACCCTTAGCAATTACATAATAGACAAAATAGAATGGCAACACGTTAAAGGAAGTGATAATACTCTAGCTGATTTATAACCACGGAAACTACTTTGCTAAAGTTCATCATCTAGCATACAAGTAAGATCTTCTTCTTCTTTACTCATAGTTTAGTTATTCTGGGGTGACCACGCTCAGTGGTGAAAAGTCTTCGATGAATTGAAAAGAAAATATCTCAAAAACTTAACATGTCAAAGAGCAAAGAGCAGATAATATAGGATAGACTTAGAGATCATATGGCATTTACTTGACAAAGCTAGAGACTCTGTCCATTTTGTTTTTCAAAACTATTATGCTTACCACAGAAAAGCTAAATCTAAGTGTGATAAGTGTTCCTTTTCATTCTTACTACAAATTAAAATATCATCTATGTATACTAAAATAAAATCATTGTATGGTCTAAAAATATCGTCCATTTTGTGTTGGAAGATACTTGGGGCTGTTTTGAGGCCAAATGGCATTACTAACCATTCATATAAGCCTTCTGGTGTTGTAAATGCGGTCCATTTAATGTCTTCAGGCCACATTTTAATTTGATAAAACCCTGATTTACAATCAAATTTGCTAAAAACCTTCTTACCTTTTAGGTCATTTGGATAGGCCTGTTGCCATTCCTCAAAATTAGCCTTAGCTATTGGACCTAAAAATTGTGTCATGTATCTTATCATTTCTTCTCCTGTTTCTAAATTGTCTGATTGTTTGGTTATAAAATAAATGCAAGTGGCAAATACAAAGAAAGCAATCAATACTTGACAAGTTTAGACTTTGAATTACTAGCAATAATCTATGCTTTAGAACATTTTAAGGCACTTTTAATTAGTAAATATGAGTTTAAAAGAACCCTTAGGTTTTCAAAGAACCCTCATGGTTTTTTCCAAAGGTTTTAAACAAAAGTGGGAGCGAGTCACTTAGGGTTAGTGCCTAGTAATTTTGTATTGCTTCAACAAAGAACAAATTATATACAAGTATGGAAAGATGCAGTCGTAGCTAATTTTATAACCAAACAATTAGACAATTTAGCATAAATTGCATTTACATCTTACTTTAATGGCAGGATACCATTTACAGATGTAACATGTATTAGTATATATATATATATATAGGGAGCTGATCCGTTGATAGCGCTAGCAAAATAGGAGATTTTGTTAGCTCGATCTGGCCGTCCAAGCGAGATCTGTGGAAGGTCCAGATCTTTTTTTTTGCATTTTTTTAAATTCGTCCTCTACATTATGTAGCGGACGATTTTTTGACAAAAATACCCTCCAGCTTAAAAAGAGTCTGTCCGCTACATTATGTAGCGGACTAGTTTTCAGACCTTTTTTCTCTTTCCGTCATTAATGTTTTGACTTATTTCTCCTTCTCTCTCTCCTTTATCTCCGTCTGCTACATTATGTAGCGGACTAGTTTTCAGATTTTTTTTCTCTTTCTGTCATTAATGTTCTGACTTCATTCTCTTTCTCTTTCTATTTTATCTCCTTATTTTGACTTCTCTCTATCTCTCTCTCTATCTCTCACATCACTTTTTTAACTTGTTTATCTTTCTCTCTCTTTTCTTTCACCATTTTCTCTCTCATCCTCATCTCCCACCTTTCTTATTATGTATATGGGTCGTAAGCCAGCAGTAAGACAATGAATAACCTGTAACACTGGATGTGTATTCACCAGATAGGTGTGTAGAGTGGATTGGCAGAGTTGATTTATCTAAAAATGATTTGAAGGCTTAGTGGGTTAGAGTTTCTTGATTTATCTAAAAATAATTTCAAGGGTCAGATCTCGGATAAGCCGGTGTAATCAAGTCTTTTCTCTCTCATCCTCCTTTCTCCTCTCTCTCTCTCTCTTAGCTGGTGCAATCAAGTCTTCGAGGCGTGGATATGAGGTTGCTGGTTATCTGCGAGTTTGAGGAGTGTTTCTAACTCAAATAACAGAAGTTTATTTTTTCAAGAATTAATCGTATTGTACAGATTTCTTTTCGTTTTAGGAGACAAATTCATGGAATTCATGGAAGAAAGAAGGATGAGAGAGAAAAGAGAAAGGAAAGAGGAAGACTCAGAAAAAGTAAGAAATTAACGACAGAAGAGAGAGAAACATGTCATAATGAGGGAAAGGAGAGAGAAAGAGAAAAGTGTCTGCCTACTCGTCCGCTACCTAATGTAGCGGACGGAGCTGGAGGGTATTTTGTCCAAAATCGTCCGCTACATAATGTAGCGGACGGACTTAAAAAAAATGCAAAAAAAAGATCTGGACTGTCCACAGATCTCGTGTGGATGGCCAGATCGCGCTAGCAAAATCTCCTATTTTGCTAGCGCTATCAACGGATCAGCTCCCATATATATATATACATATATATGTATGTATATATATACATATGTATATATATACATATAAACACGTATCTGAAAGAGAAATCAATAACTATAGATTACATTTACATGAATATATATGCACCTCGTTCGGTTTTACATACAAAAGAAAGGCCTAATTATCGTATACAAAATGAACCCTACTACCCTGTACATTATACATACATCCAAAACGACTCCGTCTAAGAGCAGTCATATCGATCCACGAACAGCTCAAAACTCCAATGCCCCTCGTCTAAAATTAATCGTCGCCTATACTCGAAAAGGGCTCTATTAGATGGCCATTCCCGGACAGTTCGCTGAATTGTCCAGATCACTCTCATACTCGCGTCCCAAGTCTGCTCTTGGACCTGGTGCACCGTCTGTCTCTCACGTTCATATTCTGCTTCCAACTTCCCCATGGTCTGACTGGTACTAATTTCTAAAGATGCCAACCGAGCTGCCAGATCACCTCTTTCCTTAATCAACCAGCGACACTTTCTTTTTCAAAGCTCTACCTGAGCTACATTGACCATGTGTTATCGCCATGGTTCGAGGTTTGCCACATAAATTGTTCAGCCTCGACGTCATTCTCGTTTCCCACAATTGAATCTTCTATCATAAGTTCTTTCAGGCCTTCTTCTATCTCCGGATCTTCCTCTGGGTCTCCCTCCGAATCCTCTTCCGGTTCGTCGTCCGGATCCTCTTCTGGATCTTCATCCGAATTAGGCTCCTCGAACATCCCATCGTCAAGCCAGTTGTCAAGATCAAGGTCGTACTGTGCATAGTCCATTTCCTACAACCACAAAATACGAACATCAACTTATACATTCATCGTCTCAATCCACAAATCCTATAGAAAATCTCTTTAATCGCATATTTTGATATTCTCCTCACATCCTTAAAAGTCTACAGAATCATATTCCTAAGCTCTGATACCAACTGTAACGCCCCAGAAAATCCGAAACTCCATTTGCTCTAGACCCCTAAGGCGTTAACCTATAACATCATACAGATCAGAGCACCTGTCATAATTACAGATTCTTAAACAACATCACCCTAAATTCTTCCAACCACATGAGGTTCCACAAAAGGAATTCCAGGCTTAAGATGTTACAAACTCATATATAAGTCCTTAACAAGCACACTAACTAAACAGGCCCACGCAGGGGTGCTATTTACACCGACAAGGGTAGCTGCCCAAAAGTCTTACCTGTTGCTGGCTTCCACCACACAAGCTACTGCTGAGGACTACCTGTAGAACGGAACAACTAAGGGTGAGCTTTTGAGAGCTCAGCAAGGTCGCTCAAAGCAATCTCGGAGGGAGTTACAACAATTCAAAGACAAACAGTTAAGAGATTTCAAACAGTCTGACAAGAACAGAGAAGCGTTTCACTCAGTCCCTTTTGATAAGATATTCGGACAACTGTTCTCTGACATTCTTGAAGTGAACAATGCAGACGTGATGCACATAAATTCCGAAGATACTGATCATGGGTGGTAGTGATGCCACACAGGCAAGGCTCAGAAAATGTACACATGCATGATGTACTAGAATGCTAGTTCAAAGCTTGTTTGATTCAAACAAAATCTAATTTTATTCGATCGAAAGTGATTTCATTCGAACGAAAACTTTTCGTTCGAATGAAATCTTCAGTCTTTACCCCCTCTCAATTTTAAAATACCTTTCATTCTAATCAAACCTTTTTTCATTCCACTGAATCTTTCAGACACTCCAAAACATCACTACCTTTCAGTTTTGATTCGAATGAAACCATGTTCCGTTCGACCGAAAAGTTCGGAATGCTTTTCAAACATTTTCTAATATTGCAAAAAGTCCACAACTTATATTTTTTCAGAATAACAACACACAAGGAAAAGAAAATTTTTTTGGATATTACATCCCCCCCAAAAAAAAGAATTTCGTCCTCCGAATTAAAACGTACCTTAAATGTCAAACAGGTGAGGATGCTTTTCGCGCATAGCCTCCTTTTTCGTGGTTCCGCCACAAAAATTTAACTAAAGGAATGACTTCCGTCCTCAACACCTGATCACGACGGTCAAGAATCTCAACCGGTTGCTCTTCATAGGAAAGGTCCTCCCGAACTGATAAAGGCTCGCATGACATAATGTGCGTTGGATCATGAACATACTTCCTCATATTCGAAACATGGAAAACGTTATGAACGTGCGAAAGTTTTGGCGGTAATGCCACTCTGTAAGCCACCAGACCAATCCTTTCTAAAATCTCGAATGGCCGGACAAACCTAAGTCTAAGCTTGCCCTTCTTACCGAAACGCATCACCCCCTTCCAAGGTGAATCCCTCAAAAACACGTGATCACCTACCTCAGATTCTAGTTCGCGATGACGGTGAGACGTATAACTACGTTGTTTGTGCTGATCCACTTTGAGACGCTCCCGAATCAAATCAACTTTTTGAGTGGTCAACTGTACCAACTCTGGCCCCAATAACCGTCTCTCTCCTACCTCATTCCAGTATAGTGGCGACCAGCACCTCCGTCCATACAGTGCCTCAAACGGTGCCACCTGAATATTTGCCTGATAGCTGTTATTATAGGCAAACTTAACTAAAGGTAAATGGCTATACCAACTACCACCAAGGTCTAGCGCGCAAGCTCTCAACATATCCTCTAGCGTCTGAATGGTACGTTCGGACTGTCCATCTGTCTGTGGGTGATAAGCAGTGCTGAAACGAAGGTCAGTTCCCATAGAATTTTGGAAGCTCTTCCAAAATTTTAAAGTGAAATGGGGTTCTCGATCTGACACTATAGATAATGGTACACCATGCAATCTCACAATCTCATCAATTCATAATCGAACCAACTCAGATAAAGGTGTTGTCGCTCGGATTGGAAGGAAATGCGCAACCTTAGTCAATCTATCAACAATAACCCAAATAGTGTCAAAAAAATATAGTCGTCAAACCACCCCCCACCCCACCAAACAAAAAAAGAATAAAAGAAAAATGAGAAAGAAATCAAAATAAAAGAGAAGGAAAAAAAAAATAGCAAAGTGCAACAGTTTTTTCTAAGTTATTCAAGACTTGCTTTCCTTCTACAAATCATGCGCATTGCCTTAATATGTAGTTTGACAAAACTAATTTTTGAACTATGTTTGTTAGGTTCTTGGAGCTGCAATGTTTTATGCCAAAGTAGGAGAGAGTGCTATAGTCTACACGGGGGACTATAATATGACCCCTGATAGACATCTCGGAGCTGCTCAAATTGACCGCTTGCAGTTGGACCTCTTAATAACAGAGTATGGAATTATTCTAGATGCGGTTATATAAACATGTGGAATTTTGTATTCATACAAGTTGTTTATTTAGCATATGTAACCATATTAGTTTTTCTCTATCTTGTTTACAAGGCATTACATATAAGGAAGCGTCCTTTCTTCTCACACCCTTTTGCTAGTTTCTCTAGTTGTTGGTTTGTCTGGTTTAGCTTTTCATTGTACTTTAATTAAAACTAATATGATGGGAGATGCTATCGATAAGAAGAAAAAAGTGGGTTGGGTGGGAGGCTTAAGAACCGTGGCAGTGTTATGGAAGCCCGAAAGCAGATTAATCAGGTTACGCAACGCCAATGATGTCCGTACATTTGTGAGTTCAACCATTTTTAACCTCCATAAAGTTTGAAGGTAAGAACGAACACGATGTAGCGTAAATTAAATGCTCTGTGGGAACACGATGTAGCGTAAATTAAATCTGTGGGTTTTGGGCTTCATAAGTATGCTACGCCTCTGTGGAACTGAAGGTTTGCCTATCTCCGCGGCAGTGCTCCAAGAAAAGGCTGTGGAACTGAACTTGAAGAACCCAGGCACAAAATCATCATTGTTGCCCTTAAGTTTCCATCCTTAGCCTTTATATGCAAATAATTTTATGTTGTACCTTAGGAGTATGCCAAGTTGATGGGGTAAGAAGAACTGGGGGCTGACTAAGAGTGACATGGATAAAAGTAATAAGGAGATAGTAAGAAAGATTTTGATAACAAGAAATCTCTCGGAGCAGAAAAACCTATGATCCCTCAAGAGTGGGGACATGAGTTTCAATAGGGGAGAGTAGAAAAACAGACAATCCCTCTAGAGTGGTCAATGGGCTGGGTCAACCAATTCCCTTGAACTTTTGAGTTGGATGATGCTTTTGCAAATTCCCTACCACCTATCAAGTTTGCTGTTTTTGAAACTGCATCTTCCTACTTTACAGGGTCTTACACCCAACCGGATTAATTTATTCTTACATCTTTTCTTTTTCGTCACCCCGATATGTAATTTGTTTCCGTCATTATGTGCAGCAACCAATTTTAATTGTTTGTTACTCAATGACTGCAACAAAATTTTCTGGTGCTAGCTGCAATTTTATATTGAGCACTTGAGATATGTACTCTTCGCCATCATATATATTTCCCAACTTTTTTTTCCTTACAGTACAAATGGGAGTTTTAAGACTATGACATTACGATGTTAAATTTAGGAAAGATAATAGTACACAAATGGAAAGCTATCTAACGTGAAAGAGAACTTAGGAGACATAATTGGAATCTTAGCTGGAGTAGCTTTTGAAATCTGATTTTGACCAGACTTTGCAGAAGGTTCTTGGAAGCTAATAGAAAGTTTGAAAACCGTATATATCCATCATAAAATGACAGGAAATAGAAGCTCCAGGGCCGCAGCATTGCCTCAGATAAGTCATCCAGGTGATCAAGATGATAGGCCCTGTTGATGCTGGCATCTGAACTGTTGAGTCTCTATTCGCTGGTCACAAAATCATTTTTAACCATTATTTTTTACTCACGAGACCTGCTATTTTTTACTCATGAGACCTGCTGGCTGCAAATGCTGACAT
The DNA here is from genome assembly GCA_033070095.1 of Escallonia herrerae. Classification (NCBI taxonomy): domain Eukaryota; kingdom Viridiplantae; phylum Streptophyta; class Magnoliopsida; order Escalloniales; family Escalloniaceae; genus Escallonia; species Escallonia herrerae. The sequence goes on from JAVXUP010000462.1 coordinate 369,760, forward strand.
ACGCAGTATTGCTTACCAAATCAAAGTTAAAGATATAACACCTACCAAGCCGGGGTGCTTTATGTGTTTTTGCAAGACAGAGGGTCGAAGGTGTGTGATAATCGCATTTCTGGGAATGCTAGTGTACTTCCCCTTGTATATGCTCTCAAACACTCTACTAAAGCTTGCTGTATTACTCATATCACAGCAGTCCTCCATGATTTGAAGATGTATGTTTATGTGCGACTGGACTTCTTGACTTGTTTTCTTCGTTATTCAGAAACACATGCAAAATTCCAGTCAAATGCCAGTTCGATCTTGACATGGTACCATGGAGAGAAATAGGTTTTGGTACTTTTGATTAAAGGAACCTGTTCTTCTACATTTGCATAAACTTGAAGTCTAACCTCCCAAAACTCTACTGCTTGGACTCCAAGTGACCTTCACGAATGTTTTATCTGGTGTAGTTAATTTACCACAAAAATGCTGAACAGGCAAATTCTTATTTGCTGTATCTTTTCCTTTATTAGCCACGTAACCAGAACTCCGAAATTTCATCTAATTTGATGAGTTTTTTTCTTTTCAACTAACAAATGATTCCTACAGGTCAACATATGCAACAACTGTCCGTGATTCAAAATACGCTAGGGAGAGGGAGTTTCTTAAATCTGTACGTAAATTGCAACGTATTATGTTTGCTCTAACATCATGACTTTACTGTCTTCATTGATGAGACCAATTGCCTCTTTACTATTTTTGTCTTATCTCTTATATTTTTTGTGGTGTTTCGTTTAACACTTGTTTAAGAATCATGTATATTAACGAGGCTGCAGTCCTCTAAGATGGAGATGATTTCCTCCTATGATATAATAGTTGCTTCTATTATTTTCAACTTCAAGCGCAAATAGAAAACACTGCAGCTTGGCATTGTCTGCGTGTATGATCTCAATCCAGAAAGCCTTGTACGAACTCTTGGGGTTGCCTACGCGTGTCTCGTTTTATTGCTTAAGACCCTTCCTTTTGCATGTCTACTCAGATGTGAGGTACATTTATCCTTTAGGTTCTGCGATGCATTGAGCTATACCCGATGACTTTTGTTCTTAGCCATTATCAGCGATAAAACTGCATGATAAATGGGAGGAAGAAAAGGTTTTTTAGTTGATTCATGGAGGAACCAATAATAAAGTATTAATTGTGTATGCATGAGGTGGAAAATTAGAAGTAATGTGGAGATCCTTGATATAATTGCGGACCTATGGGAGGCTAGTTAGTGGATTTCCTTATTGATTATGTCATGCTATAATTTTATGCAAATTCTTAGAGAAGTTGTATTGCTATGGTTGAATATCTAGAGTCCTTAAGATTAATGTCACACAACACGGCCAAGGTTGCTTGAAAGTGTACGCAGCACTCTTAATCAAGGGTACCTGAGGTTATCAAGGGTAATTGAGGCTGTATTGTTGGAACCATATACAAGAACCATTCTTTATCCCAATGTGCAAGACAAAGTATGGATCAGTAGTTAGTATTGCTCCTTAATGTTATAACCAGATTTAACTGTGTTTAGAGGGGAATTGACATCAGTTAAGCTGACAATACTTGGTTATGTAGGAAGGGGAAGTGGCATCGTTAATTGGAAGCTTGTTGGTAGAGTTAGAACATTTGCAGTGACGGAAAGATTAGTGTAATGGACAGTATTCCCATTAGGGTTTGGATAAGCATGTGTGATGTAGGCATAGATTGGTTGACTAAGTTGTTTAGCAAGATCTTAAATTCTAAAGACACGCCTAAGAAGTGGAGAAAAAGCACTTTGATACCTCATACAAGAATAAAGGAGATATCCAAAGTTACAACTAGTATAGGAATCAAGCTCATAAGTCATACTATGAAGCTTTGGGAGAGGGTAACTGAATATAGACTAAACTATCTGAGAATCAATTTGGCTTCTAGCTCGGGAGATCCACCATGGAAGCTATTTTTATGATTTGGCGATTGACGGAGAGATTTATGAAAAAGAGGAAGGATCTTCACATGGTCTTTATAGATTTGGAAAAAGCAGACGATAAGGTACCAAGGAAAGTTATCTAACAGGCTCTAGACTATGAAGCACGGACACGGGTGCGGGTGCGGAGACGCGGATACGGCTTTTTTGAAAATTTTAGGATACGAGTGCAGCGGGAATACGACAAATTTTGTAGATATTTTTTTTAACTATATACACTTAGTACTGAATTTTTAAACAATTTGAATCTTAATATGTATTAAAATATGTGTAAGAAACATAAATATTCCAACCAAAGTAGTGAGAGTTTGTTGAGTTTAATGGGTTGCTTCGTGAATTTTGAAGTTTTCAACCAAACTAGTGAGAGTTTGTTAAGTTTAATGGGCTGTTTTGTAAATATTGAAAATTTATAACTGAACACAATGAAGTTTGTATTTGTACTACTTTTATTTCTGTGAAGTATTGGGGCTGATTTAAGCAATAATTTAACAAGTGGGTACTAAAATGAAACACCAAATTTGTGGATATAAAAAAGTCAAAAGTCAACCATTATCTATTCAACTTCCCGCCACATCCATAACATCGGTCCACATGGTATCTTCCGGCCACAGCGCCGCACTTGAGTCGCCGATGAGAACTTCGCCTTCTTCTTCTCCTCCTTCTGCTTCTTCTTCTTCTTCTTCTTCTTCTTCTTCTTCTTCTTCTCTCTTCTCCTCCTCCTTCTGCTTCTTCTTCTTCTCTCCGATCTCCTCTCTGATTCCTTGCCGGTGGTCGCTGGAGTCGCCGGTGGTCACAGGTCGAATACGCACCCGGTATTTAAGAGATTAAAAAAAAAATTAAAAATAGTGGACACGCACCTGATACACACCCACGCCTCACCTGCACCCGACACCTATCCGGTGCTAGTGCTTCACCCCAAAGTGCCACACCGGTGCTTCGTAGGCTCTAGATAAGAAAGGAGTGACTTTCAAGTATGTGATGTGATTAAGGATGGGTATGATGCTTGTGTGAGGACAACCGATGGAATGACTAGTGAGTCCTCAATTACGATTGGACTTCACCAAGGGTCAGCTTTAAGGCCACATCTCTTTACTCTGGTCATGGACGAGATTACTTATAATATTCAGGTTGAGGTCCCATGATGTATTTATATTTTTTTAGATTTAATGACGAGACCTGAGTAGGAAGAAGTGCTTTAGAATTTAAAGGCTTTAGGTTGAGTCGGACTAAGACGGAGTAGCAATTCTTGTAAATCTCGGAGGAGGTCCAGCGAGGAGATGAGTATGGATGGTCAAAAAGTACTTAAGAAGATATATACAGGTATATTGCAATAAGGCATAAGGTGGGAGAGATTGGCGAGGATGTTGCCCATAGGATAAGAGTAGGTCGGCTAAGTTGGAGGTCTTTGTCTGGAGTATTGTGTGATCTATACCTTCCTTTCAAGTTGGAGGGAAAAGTTTATTTGAAGGGTCGGTAGTGAGTTCAACAAATGTTGTATGGTTCAGAATGATGGGTTGGGCAACCGAGGAACACCATACAAATAAGATGAGTGCAGCTGAAATGCGAATGCTTTGGTGGATGTGCAACCACACAAGGGGAAAGGAATACCAAACGAGGATGTCCACAACAAAGTGGAGTTGGTGCCTTTAAATGCCCCTTTAAGAAGAATTGATTCGTGCCAAGTTGAAGGGGTAAGACGAGGTAGGGGTAGACCAAAGATAACTTGAAGAGAAGCAGTGAGAAAAGCTTGATTGCTAGGAGTTTATCAGAGAACATGTGCTTTGATAATGGCGAATAGAACAAAAGGATTCATGTAGTTGACCCAACGAGTTTGGGACAAAGGCTTGGATGATGATTAAGTTGCACTTGTTCTCATTTGTTCACTGGGTTTTTTGTCTACCTTCTCATGTTGCACTGTACTTTGTGAAATCTTTTCAATGGGTCGAGGACGCATTTGCACTGAATATATCTGAATCGTTTGCTTTGAAGCTTAATAGTAACTTACTGTAAATTAGAATCTCCTCAAAATATACTAGTAGCAAAGCAAGTGCATTGCCCTTGTGAGGTAAAAAGTAGAACTATTCGTAAGTATGAAAGATGTACATTGTAGACTGTAATTTTTTTGTTAAGTACAATGTAGACTGTCAAATGACATTACATGCACTTAATTAAGTTTCTGCATAAAATAGAAAATCTATTATATCATACTGTACAAATTATAGTGGGTCAAGTCAAAGGGTCAAATAGTTTTAATGTTTTTTCTTTTGCTTTTGTCTGTTATTATTATTTTTTTAAATTTCTCTTTTCCCGCTTTCAAAATGAGCAACTCACAAAAAAGATAGTTTAATATGTCCTATCATCCTATGCACATATTACCCACAGTAACATCAACTAAGTAGTTCTTGTTAGATACCCTGGGCAGAGAAGCAAACCATACGTTGGAAGGGCTATGTACTTCTCTGCTTTTCCTTAATGATGATTTATATCCTCTTCTTTTTTGGCGATACTTGAGTGTGCATCCATGTGAACTCAACTTGTTTTTTTTACAGATGTCTTGATGGGCATTCTTTTTGAACTTCTTTGGGAATTTCCGTTTGTTCAGTTATGATGTTGGAATATGTTCTTGTAGGTTCATAAGTGCGTTGCCAATGGAGGGAAGGTCCTAATCCCTACATTTGCTTTGGGAAGAGCTCAGGTACTCTCATCAACTTATCCTATATCGTACTTTTTCTGATTCTAGATCTTCTTCTTAACGTGGTAAAAAAGTTTCAGCTCCATAGTTGCATGTACAAGTAGGCGCTTCAGAATGTGAGTTCACTATGACTTTGAGTTTGAATACCTCACATATTTTTCTCTTTTCATCTGAATTTTGCAGGCAAGAATTCGCCCACTCTCAGTGGTTCCACCATTTTTCTTTTAGTTTGACCAAGCTTTTTGTTTGTTTTGCCGCTCTATTAATATAATATAACTCAACACCATTTTTCTTTTTGTTTGACCAAGCTTTTTGTTTGTTTTGCCACTCTATTAATATAATATAATGTAATATAATATAATATAGCGAGGGAGGTTAGGGATATTTACCCAAAAAATTTAAAGTAAATAAAGAAGCTGTGACACCTATCCCAGGCTGTCTGCAAAACCATCATCCTTGAGCCACATATTCTCATTTTAAGGTGGCTTCACCTTCTTTGGAAATCACCAGTATATTATGAGTTTGGTTTGTTCTCAGACGTAGCTTAGGCAAAGTTTTTATGAAACACCCACAAGTCTCTTTGGATCAGCCAAGATTATACTTGCACATCTAAAGAAAAAGTTTCCCTCCCAGTGAACAATATAGCGTCCAATTTTGAGGGAAGATCCATATTCTCCATCCCAGTTACAGTTCTCCGTTCAGTCAAGCTCTGGATATATCTTCTCACTAAACGCAAGCCCTTCCGCTGAGTGGAGGTCCCCTCCACAGCTAGCGGTTGTTCCCTTCTGTCCCACACAAAACATCACCTTTGGTAGTCTCGCAACGAAGGGCAAGCACGACATTATGCCCCCTCTTTACCAACCTGGACCATTTGAAAGCATCCAACTCAACCAATTCACAATTATCGGAGAGGCCCACAAGGTTATAAGTTGAACTGGCAATTATCATTTTCCCTGTGTGGGATTGTTTCTCAACATGCCCCCTTACGTGTGTCCCCTCGGGCTTCTTTTGCGTGGGCCAAACACCTGGACTAATTCAACTAGGTGACAGTGGACCTTTTTTAATGGAAATTGTTTCTTGGGCCTGGATCGACCCGCTCTGATAGCACGTGAAAGCGGCCAAGTCAATTGACAAGGAGACCCACAAGGCTTACATGTTGAAATGTTGGTTATTATCTTCCCAATTTGGGAATGTATGACAACACACCATACGCCGACATCCTTGCCTTTCAGCTTTTCCACACCGTCTTCACCAAAACTATTTGAGCTTGCTTCCCTAGTTTAAGCCACAGGTTTCTTGCCAAAACCATCTCAACGTGGACACTTGGACCCTTCCGAGGCATAACAAGACCACTACCAGGATCTTTTGTCTCCACTCTCTATCTGCACAAACTACAAGAATCGTAAATGTTGTGCCTGTCATTGTGCCATATATCTTCTGTATAATGTGTATCTATGTCAGCCTGAGACTTTTTTACAGGTTCGTCCACGTCTTGACAATCTTATACAAAATGTCAACAGGAACTTTGTATATTACTGGATGACTATTGGGAGCGCATGAACCTTAAGGTTCCAATTTACTTCTCAGCAGGTCTTTCTTTCTTTTCTTATGCTTTTTCTTGTCACCTATTTGAAAGTGCAGAGAGCTTGGTATTTGCATAGTGATGCTTAATCTTGTTTGACAAATTGATCCTCCTGCCACAATGTTGTGAGTAGTTTCATTATGTGCAGTATCCAGTGGCTAAGACAGCAATGCCCAGCAGAACTGTACATGCCGGTCACTATTGACTTCAAAAGGGCAGTGTTGCAGAGCACACGTTCGCACATTTGAACGAGTTACTAACCCCATTAAGTCACAGTCACCTCTCTTCCTCAGTCATTGGTCTTCTTTGTCTGGTATCCCTCCTGCTCAACCACGGCAGCAGATGATGCCCCTCCCCTATGCCGTGTCCAATGCCGCCATCGTCTACATCCACCTTACCCACAACAGCCATAACACATGCCCTTCTCGCCCTTTACCTCCGTTCTGCCTGGAAAGTTGAAGGTCGTGAAAAATGATTCACCACCAACTGGATAGAATGCCGTTACTTGCCGTTGGGTTGAGGCCATTGACCTGGGGCTGTTCAGTGTTATTCCCTTCTGAGAGTTGCGAAGGCTTTATGCCTTGGGTTGAGTGACGGAATGAAACTTCTTCCATGACTTCTGATTGCTGATTTGAATTGTTACATGGCTTGAAGATATGGATTTATAACTTGTGATGATTGGAATAATATTCCAGCTATTTCTTGAACTCGTCCATACTCTCCTTGTATTCCTTTAGTAAGAGTTTTTCTGTAGTCTTTGCAATCCCACACTTCAATCCGACTCATTCATTCCATTGATGTGTCTATACCCAAGTATTTCACCACTGCACTACCAATATGCCCCAGATTATAGGTTATGTCTGCATTATTCAAACAATTCAATCAATTTTATACCTGTAGATGTGGAAGATTGTGAGTAATGTTGACCTTGAATTGTCCATTCTCAAGGATTGTGGATATGAAAGATTTAGTGAGCTGTACCTGCGGAGGATTTGGAGTTTTCACTGCCCTTGAACAACCCATTCTCAAGGACCTCAAGGCGTGGTACCAATATGTTGTGAAACATGACGATAGACTTTTAACTTATTCCGCCGGCGACCATCTTGTTCTTTCCAATGGCGAGGCCAACACTCCTCTCAGATCTGAACATTAACTTCATGACATCCTCTCCCACCTCGGCTCCCTCTCCATTAATGATATTGCATAGGGATTCCATTTTGATATATTAACTGGTCATCTTGCATTTATATTCATTGAGCGTTCACCTAGTTCATTTTGACAGTTGCACTTTTCTACTCCACTAAATGATTGCACTAAAGTTGAGGCACAGCCATGGGTTTGCATGCAAGCTTCAATGGCTACTTGAAGGTATAAGCAAAACTATGGATGCTGCTTTGCAAAAGATAGTTGACATTTAACTAGATGTCATTGTTTGTTCTTGTATTATCTTTGGAATGTTTTCATGTCTGAACTTATGTTTTTAAGGTACTTGTGTAGGTCTTGGGTCATAGTTTATATGGTTGATGGTAATGTTGCTATTCAATCACTCTTTCGTGCTTTCTCCTCTTTCAGGTTTAACTATTCAAGCTAACATGTATTATAAAATGCTCATCAACTGGACCAGCCAAAAGGTGAAAGATACACATGCCACTCGGAATGCCTTCGATTTCAAACATGGTATGCCTACAATTTTAATTGATTCCCAGAAGTGCAGTTGTGCTACATACACCAAATTTTAAATTTGTATCAAACATCATTTCTGCGGCTCAAACTTGGTTCGCTAAATTGAACACCAAACTCGAGCTTGGCTCGGCTTGACTCGCTTAAGTAATCGAACCGAGCTTGAGCTCGTGTTCATGTTCCAATTCAAATAAATATTGAAGGATTTTCCTAATTTTGCAAAGTAATAGGTGAAGAGGGAGATACTTCTCACTGGGATTCGGCACTTTCAGTGATCTGATTTCCACCCAGCAATAGGGAGATCATTTCGCAGAAAAGGCCTAGATTTGTTTTGAAGGACATCAGATGTGTTCGAGAGCAGAGCATGCCTTGTCCTTCATGTGTAGGCAAAGAGGAGGAAGATCAGTTGGCGATTTTTTTTTCCTTTTTTTTTTTTTTTTTTGGGGGGGGGGGGGTTGTGGTGTTCTCATATTTGTTAAGCTTCTTCAATGTAGGAAGTAAGAAATGAGTATTTGTACCCAAAAAAAAAAGGAACGGAGGTGTATACGCACAAACTGGAAGAGAGATGGAAAATGCTCAGATCCTAAATTAGGGTGTTTGGGTCTGTGGATATGTTATCCCCCTTGAGGCTAGGTTAAATTTTGAACTGATTGGGTTTGTAGATGATATTTTCCTATGAGTTTTTATAATAGTGTTAAATAAATGATCTATAGAATTAAAAAAACGAGTCTTGCATTCGCGAACATTAATAAATGAACAATAGAATGTTTATACTCGACTCATTTAATGAACGAGCTTTGAATAGTTGTTCAAAAATTGCTCGGTTTATTTATGGCCCTACTTCCGACTCCCTTAAGTTGACGACTAAGAAAAAATAAAAGGAGTCCCATTATGTCTGAGAGAATGTGTCAGATGTTGAGACGTAAAATCTCGTAGCTATTGAATTACGAGCACAAAAGCTTTCCCATTTTGATTTGAACTTGTAAAATAGGTAGCTTCACGTCTGATTCCAACTCTTGAACCAGTTGGAAATGTGTTGCCTTATTTTAAGTTTCCAAGGAAGTGGTGGGTTCGTAGTATACGTGGGGTGGCCACAAAGGATACAGTCCAAGTCAGCTGTCAAGCGTTCGATAGTGGGACAGAACAAGAGTAGAGCAAGGGCAAAGACCAAGGCTTTCGAGACCGAGCCTAAGGAGTGGCAGTATTGTGAGGGTGAGGGTTCAGGCATATACGTCCGACGGTTGATAATCAAAGTTGAGATCCAAGAGTCACTGGTCGATTGTCAGGGTCACGTCAAGGTCCAAGCTAGGGTATTGAGTAAGAGTCCCAGTCTAGGAGCTTTCCATCTTTTGTTTAAAGAATTATAGTGAGAAAATGAGTTTTGCTAATGACTTCTAATCCTCCCAAAATGAAATCCAAGCTCCACTATTTATAGGCAAAGTTATGCCTGTGTTCAGCGACATGTGGCACCTCCTGAGAGTGACACATTGCTGTTGGGGGGAGCACAAATGTCGTGAATCGCGTACTCGCTCTGCCTGCTCTATACACCTTCCCTATGTCTGCTGTCTAGGAAGACTGCCACATTGCTGTTGGGGAGGGGGAGAGGAAGCACAAATGTTGTGGATCGCGCATTCGCTCTGCCTACCCTATACACATCGTTGTTGTGGCCAGAGAAAGCCTTGGTCCAAAGCCCTTACTGAGTCTCACCAGGGTTGAGTGGGGGGATCATGAGATTTGGAGAACTTGACAGTGTATGGGAAGGCCCTGATGCCTCACTGTTAGGCAGGCTAGTCGCAATGCCCTCCATAGACCGACTCCTGCCGTGGAGTGACATGATCCTGGGGGCATCGTTGATTAGAGGTAGCATGAGTGTGACTGGTTCAAAGTTCAGGCGTGCCTGGTGTAACACAAGTCGGCCCAGGCGGTGATAGTGTCTCAGAGAATCAACCTATTCTGCTACGAAGGTTTCTTGTACCAGAACACTATGAGCGGAGCCCCTCAAGATGCTGCATGCTATGGAAAGCGGGTTGTTCCATGTCCAAGGTGAAGCGCGCACGCTATAGTGAATAGATGGACCAATGTCGAGGGTACGGAAACATGACAGGGTGCTGAGGGAACAACTGCATAAGTAGCGCAGCACGTGAACAGGGCGGTACGTGTGTGGTGTCGGGGTCGCTCTAAATGGAAACAACGCAGGGCCCGGTGCATAAGTGTCCTGCGGGGCACATAACATGGTGATAGAGCGTGGGGCCGACCGAGGTAAGTAGTGCCAGGGAACATATGCCAGGGGGTGGCGCTCGGGTGCGGCCAGATGTCATGGCACTTGGGCGCGGTGACAGGGGTGTACTAGGGAAACATAATCCAGAGACAATGCTCGAGTACGCTCGAGCATCATGGCGCTTGGGCAAGGCAACGGGCTTTGTGCCGAGGGAACGTAACGTGGAGACGGCTCTTGGGCGTGGTCGGGCATTGCTTGCTTGGGTGCAGCAACTGACCTTGTGCCTGGGGAATGTAACGCGAAGACAGCTCTTGGGGACGGTCGGGAGTCACCGCTCTCAAGCGGGGGACAGGCATCATGCCAGGGACACGTAATGTGGATATAATATGGGCGCGGTCGGGCTTCACGGCTCTCAGGCATGGTTGCGGGAGATGTACGGGAGGCACGTAACGAAGAGACAACCTTTGGGTGTTGTTAGGAGTCACGATGCGCAGGCGCTGCAATGGGCGTCACGGAGCAAGGAGCTCCTAAGGAGAGGAAAGACCAAGGATGGTGAACCCCTGAGAAGAGGCGCTAGCCAACCTCCCCAACACAAAGTCAGTTGGCATCCTGTTCTTGATAATTGACATCCTGTTCTAAGCATTTCAGAACATTGCACTTAGAATATGGCTATTTAAAGGGCAAGCATCTCTTTGCTCTAGCTCTTAGATCTGTTTTTGCATCATAGTTGCATAGTATTTCTTAGCAAAGAAAGCTTTCTGTTCATATCTTTGTTGTCTGCAGTATTTCACGTGAGAAGTGTTTAACTGACAGTTAAAATCTCTTTGGCAAATTGGATATTGTTTAAAGTCGTCATCAACGTTTTTAACGGAGACTTGTGCAATGGGAGAACTTGACCTATAAAGCTAGCTAGGCATCTAACCTACGCCTTTATAAGCCCCAGAGTATTTTGTGCCTGACCGTTCTGGGACTGCAACATTTTCCATCTTATCCAGTCACAGGTTGATGATTAAACCTTGAAAAACCATTCATCATTTTTCCATATACTCCCATCCATATGGGAGATGCATTGCTCAACCTGGATTAATTTTTTATGTTCTCCCATCTCATCATTATGGGAGATGATTTGTCATTAGTGGATCATCTGCAATTGCTAAGACTATGTTAGCTCAATCGAGCAATACCCTATACGAAGGTGGTTTAATTAGTTGGTACTGCAGTATTACGTTTGTTTACAGAGTGTTTCTTGTTTTACTGGTTCAGTCACAGTTTAGAATTCGGTTGTTGCAGTGTGCAGATTCGATCGCTCCTTGATAAATGCTCCTGGTCCTTGTGTGCTCTTTGCTACTCCTGGTATGATCAGTGGCGGTTTCTCGCTAGAGGTTTTTAAGAATTGGGCTCCTTCTGAAACAAACCTTGTTACACTGCCAGGGTATCTTCCTTGTCACATAGCTCATTTATCAAATCTATCCTTTTCTATTAACATAAGTAGCCTAATTGCCCCTGCAGTTCATTTAATAGCTGGTTTGTCACTTTTGTGTCTCTATGGTGATTCAATTAGAGCCTAGGTAGCACGGACACCTCTCCTAGGTGGAGGTATGGTGTCCTAAACGGACGGACACCCCGACACCCTCCGGACACCAGTTGACACTTGTCGGACACTCCTAATCGGTGTCGGAATTTTTTTTTTTAATTTCCGACACCATGTCGGACACTTTATCGACGAGTGTCGGACATGGCATGGAGCAGTGTTGGACCATTTGGGCCAAATTTCAGATTTTTTGAACTATTACCTAGGTAGCACGGACACGGTGTCGGACACGGACACCGACGGGGTCACCGGACACCGCAATTTTCAAAAAATCGGATTTTGGACACCGCAGGACACCGCTATTTTTTTAATATTTTTATTATATATATATATATATATATATATATATATATATATTTAATAAGTTTCAAATACATTCCATAGTGCATGTCATACATCAAATACATTAAAATACAAGTCATACTTAAACGTTAAATCCAACAGAGTGCATGGTACATAACATAAGAAATTAAGTCTTACAAAGTCATATGAATAGGAAACAAAGGAAATAACTGAAATAAGTAATAAGTCGATCAAGTGCTCAATCTACATCGATTGTGTCATCTTCTTCATCGTTCTCTTCACCTCCATCTCCATCATTATTTTCCTCCCTGCATATTTCAGCTTCCATCTCTGGTTCATCAAGCGATAGATTTGCAAACCGAAGCATCCCAACATCTTTAAACCCATCATGATTATCTCCCCCTACATCCCACATTTTGGTCTCCCCTTGGCTATACTTTGGAGTCCTCCTTGACAAGAGACGGAGATTGCTATGAACAAAAACCAAGTCTTCCGCACGTTGGGGTGTCATCTTATTCCTTCTCACCGAGTGAATAAAAGAATACGTGCTCCAATTTCTTTCGGCACAAGATGATGAAGAAGGTTGTGCAAGAAGTTTCAAGGCTATGCCTTGGAGGATAGGTGCACTTGCATCGTAAAGAAGCCACCAAGTCTTGGGATCCATACCATAGCGATTAGAGATGATATCATACTCTCTAAAATCTCCATTAGGCCCAATAAATTCAGCATACTCTAGATTGACCTTGTTGCGGTCCTCCAAGTTTGGAAAGTACCTCCGAAGACATTTCATTCTTTCCTCGTTGATCTCATTGTCCTTGTGTGGAGGAACTCGAGAAGGATCCTCATCAAGCCACTCGCGGGTATAGTACCTTATGAAAGAAAGTAATGAACATTGAACACATTTAGATATATAACTATAAGTAAGGGGCTACATTTGTAGAAGACTATAAGCCAAAAAAATCAACTCAAATGTTAACGTAGGATGATATTACCTTGGGTTTAGAGAATGTGCCAAGCAGTGAAGTGGAGTATTATTCTTGTTCCAACGATCTACAAGAATGTTTTGCACCACATCAAAGAAGGTGGACTCCTCGTCGGGTCTTTTCACTTCATGCTCATATATGGCCACCTTAACTTTTTCAATCATCGAATTCCACATGTCATAGACTAGGTGAAGACAAGGCCTATCGGTATCACAAATCCTGAGCATGTCATACATCGAAGTAGTGAAAGCAAGTATGTAATCAGTGGAATCCCACCATTCATCATCCAACACCTTCTCCTTAACAAACCTAGCCTTTGCTACATCATCATCCCGATAAAGATTCCAACGATCACTAATTACCATGGCTTGAAGACCACCCTTAATGAGTTTAATCCTCCTAAGCATCACAATAGCAGAAGCAAATCGAGTTTCGGCCACAGAAAGCAACTTCAAATACACAAACTCATTAAACATTGCCAATCTCATTGCGTGATTCATGATGAAATTCTTAACTAGCCAAACATCCCCAATGACGTCAGTAATCCAAACACATTCCATATAAGTAATATCATTATTGTCCGCATTCTTGGCTGCACATACGTTCCTCAATGCTAAGTTAAGAGTATGAACGACACATGGTGTCCAAACAATGCTTGGAAATTGTTGCTCATGAAGTTGTCCATCAGCCTTACAAACAGGAGCATTGTCCGTGACAACTTCGACCATCTTCTCATGCCCAACCTCCACAATCACGTCCTTCAACAACCCGACAATAAAATGTTTGTCCTTATAATCACCCGAACAATCTATGCTCTCAAAAACATAGGAGCACCATCAGAGACAGCCATGATATTAATGAGTGGCCTCCTTTGCGAGTCACTCCACCCATCACTAACAATACTTATACCCTTCTCAGCCCACATGGCTCGAATCGGTGCTAACAACCTATCAACATTCCTTTTTTCCTTTTGCAAAAGAGTGGTCCTCAACTTATTATAACCCGGTGGAACATAACCTCCAAGCTTATGATTAGCGGCAAAAGTATATGAGTTTTGATAGTATGGGTTCCTCGCTAAGTTGAATGGTACACCCCCCGTATAGAACATCCTAGCAATTTCATGATCTAATTGCTCACGCTCCTCATTGTTAAAAGCCTCTTCAAGTTTATTTGTCCCCTTTCTTTTTTTTATATTCTCTTCCATGTATATTGAACATGCACCAACATTAGAACCGGATCCACTACTAGGGGGTAAAGGTACCTGAAAATAAGAAGCATTTTTTACTCTCTTTGCGGCTTCTTCCTCCAATCTTTTGAACTCCAATATGTCCTTTGTCACTTTCGAGCAAGGTTTGATCCCAGCACCGCTTATAGCTAGCAAATGTGCCCCTCACCCTTGTATACGACCCTTTCTTCTGGACTTTGCAAAAAGTGCACTCCCAAGGCAAGTTTCCTCCCCCTTGTACAAACTTTCCCGTCCGTATTACGAATTTCCACAACGGTTTTAAAGGGTCGTTCATAGTTGTTGTTGATCCACTTACAGCACTACTAGATTCATCCATTTTTGAAATTAAGTAATAAACTAACAATAAATATACACTAAAACATTGCATTATGAAATTAAGTTGACAAAATAACTAAGTAAAAAAAAGAGAGAGAACTCTTCTTGACAAAATAACTAAGTAAAAAAGAAAAGATAACTTTTCTTGACAAAATAACTAAGTTAACAAAACTCTTTAAACAAACCAAACCAAAACCCAAAACCATCTGTGTTCTGACTCTCGAGTCTTCACTCTTCAGTCAACGACGGAGGGAGAAAAGAAAAAAGGGAGAGAAGCAGTCACAGACGACGAAGAGAAGGTACCTGTGAGTCAGCGACTGCAGCGAGGACCTCCGGCGACGATGCAGTGATCTTCAGGCCTTATCATTCAAGATCTTCAGGCTGGCCACCGTCATGATCATCTCAATTTCATTATAAGAGACGGCTTCCATTTTTGTGGGACTCGCTTGTGCATCCCTCGTACTCAGTTCGTGATTTTCTTATTTAGGAACTACATGTTGGTGGGCTTGCTGGCCATTTTGGGAGGGCAAAAACTAGTGCCTTGGTTAAAGATAGATTTTATTAGCCCTCCGTGAAGCGGGACGTTGCTCGCATGGTGCCCCAGTGTCGCACTTGTCAATTAGCTAGGGCTAAGAAATCCAACACTAGTCTTTAAACTCCCTTACCTGTTTCTTACCTCCCGTGGAAAGATGTGAACAAGGACTTTGTCTTATAGGCTTGCCTAAAACTGCTAGTGGGCATGATTCCATCCTTGTTATTGTCGATGGTTATTCCCACATGGCGCGTTTTATTCCATGTAGCAAGATTGCCGAAGCCTCTCATGTAGTTAAGCTGTTCTTTCTAGAAGTGGTTCGCCTCCATGACTTACCCATAGCCATTGTGTCTGACTGGGATGTTAAGTTCATTAGTTACTCCTGGATGACTTTATGGAAACTTTTTGGCACTCACTCAAATTTTCCTCGGCCTTCCACCACCACATACGGATGGTCAAACTGAGGTTGTCAATTGTAGTTTGCGTGACTTAACTGCGTTGTTTAGTTGGTGAGCGTCAAGGTGAGTGGTATCTGATTCTTCCACAGGCTGAGTTTGCCTACAACAGCTTTGTTAACTGTGCCACTGGTAAGAATCCTTTCGAAATTGTCACTGGTTATTCCCCCGCCAGCTTATAGGCTTGGTTCCCTTGCCTCCTAACTCCTGCCTGTCGGAATCGGCTGATGTTTTCGCTCAACATATCTGCGATTTAAATGCAGAAAATCTGTCGAAAAATCGTGTTAAGTAATGAGAATTACAAACTTGCTGCAGATGGCCATTATAGGCAACTTGAGTTTAATGCAGGTGACATTGTTATGGCTGGTGTCCGCCCCGAACGTTACCCCCGAAATTCCTTTAAAAAGTTGCATGCTCAAGCCCTTGGTCCACTTCGAATCATTCGCAAACAAGGCCCTAATGCTTATTTCCTTGACTTACCTTCTAATATGAGCATTAGCCCAGTTTTCAATGTGCAATACCTGTTTCCTTACGGAGGCACTTTTGAACCTCCCACGGTATCTGTAGGGCTTCCTCCTAGTTCCACTGTTGCATCCCTTGTGCCAGCCTCTCCTTTGGACTTATCGCAACCACCTGCGTCCATTGACCGTATCTTGGATTTCGAAACAGTATCCTCTCACCAGGGGGGCTACTAGCACTTTCTCGTACGATGGCAGAATCGCCCTGCTACAGATGATACCTGGCTTACCGAGGACGAGCTTCGTCATCTTGATCCTGCCCTGTTAGAGCAGTATCAACATTTCATTTTAAGCAAGAGACAAATTAGGGATTCTGCATTCAATAGCTAACTAAATGTTTGATTCAATCAAATCAGTTGCGTTCTAACTGAATCAATTAGGAGTTGATTGATCTTTCCATAAAGGACCACCTCTTGTAATTGAAGAAGCAGATTATGATTTGAGAAAACATTTCCTTCTCTCCTTATGTTATTTAGTTTCTCCCTCCTCTCTTTATACTCTGCATGTTTCACATCATTACTAAACCAGTAAATAACTCAAAAAAACTCTCAATCCTCTTGAGCATCCACTAGCAACTTCATGGAATGACCCACTTGGAATCACTGTGAACTCGTGGGGGCGAAGGGGGATGTAAGCTCAAATAGCCCAACAAGGAAAAACACCAAAGAGTGGCAAACGAACGATAAGAAAAAACAATAGCAGCTGAATAGGAACAGTCTTTTATCGTAAACAAATATAGAAAACAGTAGTATACTCGCAATAAATGGATGCACACGGCTCAAACATTACATGGATAATAAGGACGTTATTCGTAGCCCAGAAGCCAATTTTATCATAACCCACAGGCAAACAATCACTGCCATACAGCCAAATCCATTGTAGCTTTGGGACTAAGAAATCAGTTAAAGCTCTTCTAAGAGTACAAACGAATATGAGAGTGCAAAGCAATCAAGCCAACAATGCAATCGTTCCTAAAGGGAACATGAAGGCGAATGGAATTTTCCCTTACCTCAAGACGTTGAAATACAATCACTCAAATAGTTTCCTCTGTCCAAGCTAGATCAGGTAATTATATATCTTAATAACGCAATTCATCTGATCACTACAAATCCGATTGTACCCAATTATATCAACCTAACCTAGATATAAGAACCCAACAAATCTGTTAGAAACTGATACTTCTATTGCTAAAAGCGTCTAGGTCCCATCTCAAGCCTCTCACATAATTATAGGATTAAAACCCCAAAATCGTCCCTAAAAACACTGCTATCTAATTCAGTTTCACCTTTCATAAGTAATCATTTGGAGATTACGTCAAACATATGGTTCTCCATAATATCATAAAGCTATAACTACAAATTTCAGAAATAAAAATTCGAAGAGTACCATTACTTATTGCATCTCAAAGGTTCCTTTAGAAAAGCCCTAGTGTTACCCCTTTCTTATTTTCGATAGTTTTATGCATTTAATTATCTTGTCAGAGGATACACTTGATATAAGTTATAAAATATACCAGCAAAGCTACAGGATATTTTATAATTTTATTCTAAGAGTGCGATAAAAACATAGGAAAATTAAAATTGTGATTGCGTCATCAACAAATCGTTTGCTTCTTTTGTTTTCTCCAAAGCTTAGGCTCTTCCTCTCTCTTTTTGTGCTTGTGTTTGTTGTGACCACCCTAGCCTCCCTCACAATACTTCCTTTTTATAGCATGTGTTATCTAGTTCTTGTAGGTTTTTGCTTAATATATCATTAATTTATTCTATTTACTTGGGCTGCCCACCAATAAAATTACGTTATAGTGGACCCAAATTGGGCACCCACTTAGAATCCCCCTAAGCCTTTCTTTGAAAATATTTACCCACGAGCCCAGTCCATTAATCGTTGCACAAAACGTATCAACTTGTTCGGGGTATTACACAAGTTAGGAATATCAAGAATGATAATAATATGATAATGATGTCATTCCAAATCAAATTAATCATAACCTAATAGCCAAAAGGCTCCCCTAATGACTACTGTGAGAATCTTGGTCTTTTACCCTACACCCTGGAGCGTGGAAGCTCTCTTAAAGTTAAGGTGGCAGCTTGTTTGGGGCAATGGTGAGCGTTCGACCCAAACTATAGCAAAGAAGTAAGGCACTCGTAGATACCAAAAATGAGCTATGTTACATGGACTTGGTACGAGTATCCAAGTCGAATAAGTTTCCAAGTGTAGGGGTTCCTCTATTTCTCAGAATCCAAGACACAGCGAACCGGAAAAATATTCCTATCTATTCTAGTTATTCCTTTGGTTATGCAGTGAGATATCGTTTAATTTAAAACTGAGATCATCTCAAAGCAAAAACGAACTTAAAGAAACACTATAATATAGTGTTCATAGTTGCATATCCTACGGGATGTGTCCGACACATATCCCATACCCATTTCCAAATGTCAAGTGTACGACATGGGTACTTCACTCATTTTTAAGATTCCTTGTAACATAGAAAATGAGCAGATAAGTTAGTTTGAACTGCCTTTCCATGTGTAACATAAGATGAAAGCCTATAATACGGTAACAAATTGTAAAGGGAATCGAATTCTTGTAAACGAACAATAAGTGAAGAAGGATCAGATTTGATGGGAGATTCAGATGTTTTAAAAAATCTAGACAGATGACAGAAAACTTACTCTTCACACCAGAGTGAATCATGGTCCTTGAAGCTTCACCTTAGTTGCACATAGCAGAACGGGCTTGAGGGAGCGTAGGTACTCGGAAGAATCCGAGTTGGGATCGGCTTAAACAATTAAATATTTTTTTATGCTATGAATAATGGTAATCGGTATATATGATGTATACTAACATAACTTGTATGGATTTTGTTTATTAATATTATTAATACCTAGAGCCTGACATGGCCATATCAAAGTCATAATCACGTGTTCTTATACAACATTTGGCCCACACTCACGTGCTCTACCTCTCAGCAAAGTGGGAGCATGTCATCCCTAATAAATATCGGAACCAAAATAAAAAAATAACTTTCTCTTGGCCTAGGCCTCGTCAGTTTCATCTTGCTCTTTCTCTTTGAAACCCTAGCCTCCATAGAAGACAGAAAGAATTTCCATCAGCAATGGATAAGTTAGTGGCAGCAAGAGAAAGGAATCTGTGGCTACTTGAGTTTGCAATCCCAGCCTACTTGGAAGCTGGGATCGAGCTGCCGACAACCTCCCAAGTTTGGAGCACAAATTCATGAATTCTCAGGGAGATTCATGGGCTTGTTGCAAGAATCCTGAAACTAAGAGCTTCACGTGGTGACCTTGCAACTATCATAGTTTTGCTATGTTCTTTGGCTAGATGTTTGTTGTTGTTAACAACATAAATACGACATTTCTGTTAGCCCTCTCGAGTTCAAAGCTAAATACGAGGTAATTTTTAATCACAACCATAAACAGAAAAAGAAAAACCACGTAACATAATGGCAGCGATTTTAGGGAATGGCTGGCTTGAGAGATTGAGAGGCTAGGCATTGGGAACACCAAGAAGAGTAATGAGAGAGGAAATTAATCATTTATCCCTTGTTTCTTTTTTTTTAATGTTTCACCTCCCAAAGTCCCAAACACAGAATGCGAGGCACCAGGGCAGAGACATGTCTACCAAATGCGACCTTAAGGGTACCTCCACAACAAAGGGGAAGGAGGGAAACCATCTAGAAGGGAAAAGGGGTTGGATAGGGTCGGCCTATCGAAATCTAGGAGAGAGAACCAATACCGCAAGTGCTACACAAAAACAACTCCCGTCAATTTAGGCACGACCAATACTTGGACGCTAGTTGTTTGGCCAATCTACTTCATTAATAGAGAGAGTTTTGGCTCTTGATAGAGATAATGGGTTTTTTCTTTTCAAGCCAACGACCTTCTTTTTTTGGTTGAATTATCAGACCAACAATGCCCTATTATTAATTATTAATTTTTCTAATTTGGCAAGATCTTTATACTATCTTGTAAATTCAAACATTTGGATACTCTTTACATCTTAACAGATCCATATGTCTATGCCACGGCATTACACAGAAAATAAATTTCCATGTTTGTTTAAGAATCAATTGGATTAAGTTAACATAGGTAAGCAGATAAGGATAAATGGATAATGCAATGAGCTGACCTGGAGTCCATCACATAGGATGATAGCTAAAAAGAGAGAAAATTTTCCTTTAAAACCTCCCACAATTCTATCGAATCTTAAATTGTCATCACTCATTTAATCTCATTAATCTCAATTCTACTGAACATCTTACCATTAAAAGTACTAGCATTCAGCGCTTGGAGGCGCACTTGCGTGCTTGAACACAGAATACACAAGCAGTTCATACTATAATTGAAACTTTAAATAGAAAGAATTCTTTAGGTTTTGCCCAAAATAATACTAAGAACAGTAATTATCCGAACTTAGGTTTGGGCACAGTTGTCTCCATGTCTTAGTACAACCTTTTGTTGCTGTAAATGTTCATCAGGATGAGTGAACCTTTATCGTTTTGAAAATGCTCCCCAGGATCATTGTCGATTTGTGCAGTAATCTATACTTGCTCTCATATCTTGTGCTTTCTTAATCTCTGTTTTTTCTCTCCTTTCTAGGTATTGTGTGGCTGGAACGATAGGACACAGGTTGATGTCTGGTAAACCCACAACAATTGAGTTGGATAGAGACACCCAAATTGACGTGCGATGTCAGGTTCTCTACTTCCTACAATTCATTTTGCAATGCTGTCTTTCATCGCTTTCCTAGGATTTGAATAATCTTACCTTGTTTCGGAAATATTCCAAGCTTCATGCTGGAGGTCATTAATAAGCAAGGCCCCCCTCTGCACTGGGGCGGCCCTTAACTGAATCTATAACATGTTATTGATTATAATGACATTTTTTAAGGTAATTTCCAAACATCATACTAGTGAATACTGAGACCTTCAGTTCTGCGTGTCAAACTCTGTAAGTGTAATGTTTATCTACAAGTAAAATATGCTCTACTAAAAGCAATCCTACTCATAGAGCTTTGCAGGAAGAGTCAAAAT
This sequence comes from Escallonia herrerae, assembly GCA_033070095.1. Lineage (NCBI taxonomy): Eukaryota > Viridiplantae > Streptophyta > Magnoliopsida > Escalloniales > Escalloniaceae > Escallonia > Escallonia herrerae. The sequence continues at coordinate 390,906 of JAVXUP010000462.1, forward strand.
CTTACTCGGACTTCAAGACGAATAGGAAATCTATACCCAAAACAACCTTTTGTGTGTTCTCCTAAATATTTTTGCTGCCCTTTTGGATGAGTTTGTCCAAATTGCAGTTGGCCATGAAATGTTAAAATCAATACTAAGTACAAGTTTCAGCTTAGACCACGAATATAGTTTACTGGGCCCTGTTTCCGTAGGCAAATGGTTGTTTTCATGGTCTATTTAATCTTCTATTGAAGGATCAAATTGTATATGATGGAAGTTAATTGCTTTTCGCTATTAATATTTTATCCCTTACAATGTTCCTTATGTATTGGAAAGATCACCATACATATCTTAAGCCGCCTTGACAGTGCATAAGAAGGGGATCTGACAGAGAAGGTTTATTATTTATTTTCTCAGTCAAGGTTGCAGTTTACTTAAGAAAACTAGAATTATAAAGTGGAGCTCAAGTATTACTTCCCAAAATTAAAGGGAGTTGATATTTGACGTCCAGTTTTAGGCGTTAGACCTCTGGTTATGTCACGAAAGGCATCATAAATGTCGCTACATAGTCACTATAGCGAGCAAACGTGGAGCTCAAATTACTAAAGAGGAGCGCAGATACCAATCCTTTTAATTTTCTCACTCCTCGATTGTCATTGCCTGTTTACAGAGCCCGAGGTTTCTAGCATCGGAAAATCATGAAGTTTTTGCCTTGAGTTAAAACTTATGCAAGTAGGTAAATATACATTTTATAAGTCCAGTTACAATTCTTCTATACACATATTGTCAGCTAGTTGGCTTTCCATTATTGAAAGGATGAAGCCTATACGGTTGAGGAAGATAATCTCAGCAAAAACTCTGAATGGTTGAGGAAGTTATAATCACCTTTTCCTAGTAAGTATAAAAAAGGATGTTATTTATTGCCGATATGCCCTGATGTAAGACGTATTAATAATAAGGGTAAATTACACACGGCACCCCTGAGGTTTACCTAAACTACACACGGACCCCCCTAATTTTGTTAAATTACACTCCGCTCCCTGTGGTTTGTCATTGTATTACACAAAACCCACTTCCGTTAGGGAACCGTCAAAAAAATTTAGGGCAACACAAATTTATTATGATATACCAAAAATGCCCTTAGATCTTCCCCTTTCTTTCTTCCGTGCAGAATCACCGGCGACTCCAGATTCCGGCCAAAGCACGCTAAGAAAACAAGGTGTTCACGGATCTGCGCCCAGATCTGGGTTTTTCTCTCTCTCTCTCTCTCTCTCTCTCTCTCTCTCTCTCTCTCTCTGAGATCCAACAAAGTACCACAACCACAGCTATGAAACTCCGTCGATCCACCACTACAGCCACTAGGACTAACTCCACATATGGGTCTTCTCCGATCGCCAGATTCAGGCAGCGGCGCCGAAACACCACTGCCTCCATTGCATATTCAGTCGTCACCGGCCACCGCAAAAATCACCATCTTTCAAACTACGCAAAAAATAATTCAAATCAGGAGAGTTAGAGAATGAGCTTGAAGGCTAATCTCCAGTGCTGCTGCGTGAGTTCGGAGGCCAACGACGCTACTGCTAATGGCTGGTGATTCGAATTTGGACATAGGTGGTTAGGTTCGGGCTGTTTCCGACCATTTTGGTTGGCCGTGTTCGAAGACTCTTGCCGATTGCTAGGATGTAATCTTCAGAGCTACTCGTGGTTTCTTGGCCGGCGGTTGTTTCCCGATGGTGTTGAACCTCTCCCGGCATCTTCTCGATCTCCGGTGGATCTCTTGGTTGCATTGTTGTTGCGTTTGGCCGGGATTTACGTTTGGGTCTCTTGGCTGTTGCTTCTGGCAACCATCACCCGCACTTCGCCAGTGATCGCTTACTCGCCTCGACTATCATTTTCCCGGCCGATGATCGGCGCCGGCTGCCCTGCCCCCAGATCTGGGGGCGCCCAGATCTTGGTTGTCTTCGCGGAGTGGTGGTGGCCAGCACTTGTGGTTCATGGTGATGGGGGCGGTGATGGGTCATGGTGGCTACGGTTGGTAGCCCGTGGCTTCATCGGCAGTGGGTGTGCAGTCCAAAGGGTGTTGTGGCGTGTGTGTGTGTGTGTGTGATAGAGAGAGAGAGAGAGAAGGGGTAAATTAACTTGTTTATCAGGGGTATGACCGTCCTTTCATTAATTTTGTTAACTCTGTTAACAGAAAAATAGAAATATGTAGCTTAGTGTAATTTAACAAAATTAGGGGGGTCCGTGTGTAGTTTAGGTAAACCTCAGGGGTTCCGTGTGTAATTAACCCTAATAACAATGAAATAGGTCATTCTTAGTAAGACAGTTGAAACATATAAAATAGGCTTTCCAAATGTGACCCACCATTGCCCGCTTTCATCAGCATCTCATCATCTTAGCTCCCTCACGTCTATTTCAATATAGTCTCCTAAGTTTGTTTTAGAGCTAGAAAAATATGATTTATGGATTGTTTTAGTGAGAACTTCTCTGAATTCAAACATGGAAAAGCCCAAATTGAAAGCAGTATCATATCAATAAACTGGGCACAAGGAGACAAGACAGAGTACAGACACATACTGCAGTGGTACTCTAGAACCAAACTTGGCTTGACACAGCCTGACAGAACTAGGATCCGCTTTGTTTCTACTTTCTAGTCTACCAATCCCTTTAGCGGTGTAATTATACTTGTCTGGCATCAAGACAGGATATCTAGAAAGAGTTAAGTTGAAATGTTTCTAGAATTAAGTTAAGGTGAATATTATTTAGTGAGAAGATCACTTTGGTATATGCAAGTCCTAGAGATGTGATGTGAGAAAGAGTTCTAGAGAGAAGAATGTGAAGAGTGAATGCTGTTTCTTGGCAATCCGTTACAGCTATGGCATGTCAAAATAATTATATAATCCGATTGCCCGATATGTATAGGACACAGCGACATTCCTAGACATGTACTTTTGGAGTCTTGTAATATATACGAGTCTTGCAAGTTGTTTTTATGGGAGAGAGTTTCTTTATCGCATTACAGTGTACTTGACCACTAAATTTTAATTATTTACTGTCTCATGTATTTAATAGGATGGCGGGTTGTGATTTGTTGGAAACATGGAATTTCAGTGAATACAATAATGATGGGATGATATGATAAACTTTACGAAAAGGCCCCTCAAGTGTTGATATTTCGTGCCTTCTGATTGTTGTCTGCTTGAATAGTGATAGAAATGTTAATTTTTCATTTTTTTCTGATAGGTACTTATGTCAACATGTATATTGTTTTCAATATATAAATAATGATCACACATTTTGACATGCATATGTTTTATATTCATGTGTTTGATACTTAACGTGTCCTGCCTCTTTGTTTTGATGTAAAGTAAGCACACACATCTAAGCATACACTTGATGCTTGTTTTTATCTGCATTGCGTATGATATCATTTACTTTGTTTCTTTCGTGTTTGATCTTTCCCAGATTCACCAGTTGTCTTTTAGCCCTCATACTGATGCCAAAGGAATTATGGATCTTGTGAAATTTCTCTCCCCAAAGCACGTGGTGCTTGTACATGGAGAGAAGCCTAAGATGGCTTTACTTAAAGCCAAAATTCAGGCTGAATTAGGTATTCCCAGCAATGATCCTGCAAATAATGAGACTGTTTGCATCTCTTCAACTCACTACGTGAAGGCATATCTCTCAGACAAACTTATTCAAACTTCTCTAAGTCCAAACTTCAAGTTCCTAAAAACAAGATTAGCGGCGGATTGTGGTTTGGACTCCTTAAATATCAAAGCCACGTCCCCGTTGCAGCTATGCGATGACAGGATAAGTGAAGGGATCCTAACCATGGGAAAGAGCCAGAAGGCAAAGGTTGTGCACCAGGATGAGCTTTTGGTCATTTTGGGAGATGAAATACAGGAAGTTCAGTGTGCCAACTGTTTCCCAGTAAATATGTCCAACTTTGACAAGATCAAAAGCGCAGATGAATTATCCAGAGAGGTTCAACTTTTTGACAAGTGCTCCCAGTTGTATGCCAAACTTTCATCTGAACTACCTGAACTGAACATCCAAGATTGTGGGGAATTTCTTCAAGTAGAGTCCTTTCGTGCCTCTGTTTGTTTGTTGGACAAGTGCCCCCATAAAACAATGGATAATCCTTGTGACACGTCTGAAGCAGTATATTTTTGCTGCACTTGGGCGGTGGAAGATGAGAAGCTTGCTTGGAAAGTCATATCAATCATGAAGAATTCTAGCATTAATGCTCCTTAACTTGCATCTTCTGGAGAAAAAGTTTTGACCTGATTGCTGTTTTCTTTATCTTTTCACCCCGAGCTTTCTATGCTGTAGAATCCATACCATATTACCAATTTTGACCTGGTGCATATTGCAAATGTTTTCGCGCTTGTCAAAAACTTATGGGGCATAATTTGTTAAACGTTACACCCTGAGCCTCCTTTCTGCTGTTCGTTGTACATGATTCCTTGTCATTTGAGTTGGTTGAACTTTATTTCCTCTTGGGACATATAAGCCAAATCTAATCAAGTAATTTTCTTTCCCCTTCATTTTGTTACTTTAGTTTCTATTTTTGAAATTACTTCAAATCCCTGAAGTACAAATTTTCCACAAACTCTCTTGTTCAGACTTGTAAGAAACAGGGGATTCTGGCGACCTGTTTTGCACTAAAATGTTACTGTAGATGCATTGGGGCAAAACGAGAGAGACAAACTGAAGGTATTTAGAAAATTGTTAACAGGCTAATTATGACACGGTATGTTGTGATGGTATTCATGTCAAGTCGTTGAGTACAAGTTGCAGCAGAGAACAAGTTAACTGCTGCTTATCAGTTAGCTCTATATGTTTAGGAACTCTGCAAGTAAGAGATGGAACATCCATTACTCTTATTTTGTTCTGCACCTTTATGTTCTTGTGCAGTTGTTCATGTTGGCTGGCTAGAACTTGGTTGCTGCAGGATAGGCTCCAATGTAAGCCGCATGAAGAGCGAAATAGAAGCTTAAGTCGAGTTCGAGGAAAGCCTTGAAGATTGATTGCACCGCTTAATCATCACGGGGGAGTTGGCTGTAGCAAAGAAATCAAGGTATATGTACTGTCGATTTTAATGCCGCATGGTCAACACACTCGTTGACTAATAGAAATTTTTTTTCCCCTAAATGAGAACTTTGTGCTTCATCACTTGCGCACGTCTTCTTCACTCCCTCAGTTGACCCCCCGACACCCCCCCTCCCCCTCCCCTCCACCCACCACCACACACCATTCAGGTCACCATGTCATCCCACTTTGCCCGCGCGTGGTTTGCATGTTTGCCTGCTGCAGTGTGTTTGTGTGCGTGGATCTGTGTTAAGAGAGAGAGAGAGAGAGTTCAGTGTGTGCGTGTTGGCTGTCTCATGTGCATGCAGTGGGTGTGTGTGTGGTGGGTGATGGGGAAGGTGGAGCGAGTAACTCGTGTTGTGTTTTTGTGTGCGCCTGCAAGTGTAATGTTAGTGTTTGGGGGGGGGCAAGGGGTGGTTACAACCCTGGTGGGTGTGCATGTTTGTTGGGTGTGTTTGTGCGCGCGCTTGTGTTAGGTATTTTTGTATGTACTAGTAAAGATCACATGCTTTGCGCGATATATAGTGATTTGAAATAAGAATATTCTAAATTTTGGTTAAAAAATAATTAAAATTAATAAATACGATTATTATGATTAAACGATAATAACAATTCAGTTGTTAACTACTAATCAAATACTCAAAATGTGAAAAGTTTATTACCCAAAACATGATCTTACTTTCAAACCTGAATTTTTCAAGACAATTATTACCAATATTTTTCACTATTTATCATATTTATTTCTTTCTTCATATTAAGTTGCTGCTAAACAGAATTCTGACTGTTCCATATTATATCATATTATCCCAATATACACTGACATTGCAATTTGTCTCAAACATCTTCTACAAATATCTAACTTTCACGAAATACTACAAGTTTGATTGTACAGCGATAAACATGAAGAAAGTTTTTAGATATAATTAATATCCAGTGTTTATATTGGAATTGTCTATTGTCATGTATAATGTTTTGATGGCATATATATGTCTAGCAAGTGAAATTGAGAAAAAGTTTGAATTATAATTAAGTTGTATTACGAAAGTTCAATAATCAACCTAAAAAGGATTGTCGAAAATAAAGTGCTTAACATGAAAAAGTTATTATTAATAAATGTATAACAACGTTTGTAAGATAAAAATGGGCTAGGAGCTTAAATGCCGTATCTTTGAAATTGAGAATCAGTCAAGCTCAAGAGATCTATTATGACACATATAGAAACTGAACTTCTTAATCAACAAATTTAGTAACCCTACCTTTCAATAATCTTTTTAAAGTTTTTCTACCATTCACTTTTAGAGTTTTGACATTTTTTTTTTCTGCAGGCATCATTGCTAAAGTTCAAAATATCATTACTTATGATTTTCAGTATCATTCATTACTTATCATGTTTCTTTCTATACAGTTATGGTCATTTCTTGTAGCGATGATTATTGGGAATCAAAATATCTCATGCAGTTTATTTTATTTATTTATTTTTGGATTGTCATAAGAAATTGATCAGTTTTCAAATTTAAAAAGATTTTATAGCTGTTTTACATGTTTACACTTTGTAGACATTTTTTTATTCTCCTTCTCTCCCCACGTTTAGTCATTCACCAACCCATTTTTCTCTACTGAATTAATTTCGTCTTGCCCCTCTCTCTGTTGGGATAGAATGAGAAACTCAAAATAAACGTGCATCAAATATAATCAAATAATTTGGTACGAAGGGAGTATAATTTTCATGTATCTCTTATTGTAAAATTAAAGTACAAAGCAAGTATTTTTCTATCTTTAAGTTCTAACGTTCGAGTACAATTTGTCTAAAACGACGCTTAATCTTAATTATACATTCTTTTTTCTACTTTTCAATGAGAAAATCTATAGTGTAGTCGAAATTACTCATGATAGTATACTTAAAAGTTCTCTTTTATATTTACCTAGCATGACCTTATTTATCGAAGTAGTATAATAAGGCTATTAATTTAGTTGTACATGTAATTTGGCATATATTTGTCATAAGATTTTTATTTTTAATACAAACTTTACATACTCATCTAAAAAGTATATATACATGTGTGTCTGTGTGTGTCCTTTTGAAATCCACACTACAAAATGTATGTGTGAAGTTAATATAAGATAATGGTAATGAACTAAGTAACTTCAATAATATTCACAAACCAACGTTTTTTTACCCTATATTTATATATACGCATTACAATTTTAATATAGATAAAATTCAACAAAAGTTCATCAAGAATAATTAACCCAAATCATTCATTAGATAAAGACATGTATCATCAAAATAAAAAGAAAAAAAAAACATAATACCTATGGCATAAGGTTTTGAGAGTTAAGAAAATTATAGGGTTAATTACATCATTGACCTTGAGGTTAGGATAAAATTATAAGTATGTCCATTAGTTGGAACAAATAACACTTATGTCAGTTGATCAAAGTCACCAAATGAAAATACTGAAAAGATGTAAAGATCAAAATACATGTCACTCAGGAATGTAATTCTTCAAACGTTATTCATCATCCCTTCATTTCACCCATACAACCCCACAATCACTACCACCACCATCATCCATTTAGACTTTTGAGCTCCAACACACACAAAGGAAAGATATACATGCATCCACACACGCGTGTGCACCCATCTACACACACATAGACGATATGAACACATACCCCCCCCCCCACACAAACACCCCTCCCCCAACCGGCCATAATCACATCCACCATCATTGTGTTCTTTAACTTTTTCACTTTTCTTCAGCCTTCTCACCCCAATCAACTGTCACGATTTTCTTATTCTACTCACTTGTAACAAACTATCATAATTTAACAAACCACATGAGCATAAATGAAAAAATGAATTTGGGGTTTAAAATTTGGAAGAAGATGTAAAAAATTTCTTGTTTGCATCAAACTATTACACTACACCACAGCAGTTGTCGCCATTAACTACTACCAAAGCAGCCTTCCACCACCGACATTCACGAGTGCTGAGATGATGTGGCTAGTGAGGCTGAGCCAGTTTGTCGACTTTCACGCTGAGTGCTTGCCGAAGAAGGTACGGTGATGAGATGGGGGGGGAGAATTTGGGTTAAAACCCTAATTTGAAAATTTAGAATTTGTAAAATTTTATGTTGTGTATACCTTGTAAATACAAAATAAACAGAGTATCAACATTTAAAAAGCATGTATCGACATAAGCAAAAAATATATTTTTTTTAACGGATCAATATGGCTTTACGCTTTAAAATTTAACATCATTGACTGTAATGCACCCTAACCTTGAGGACATGAGTCCCAAAATTATAAAAATTCATTGTTTTACCAAACACAAATTAACACATAAATTTATCATAAAAGTTCAAAAAAGAAGGTCTAGCCGAACTTGTAGATATTCTGGCTTTGTCATATGTCAATAAATTTAAATTTGTAGTTATATGCAAAAAAAGTAAAAGTTTTGATGGAGTGACTACGCCTCCATTAACTTTTGTTTCTTCACAGACTTAGATCCGTTTAGCTTATTCTTGCATATTTCTAGAAACACCAAGAATTTGACACTCTGCTCGGGCAGAATGTTCGGTCGTCATTCTATTCAGACATAATGTTGTGTCTAAGTTTGGCACTCTACTCGGGCAGAGTGTTCGGTGGATACTCTGCTCGGGCAGAATATTTTGCTGAATGTTTAACACACTATAACATATAACAATGTTTAAAAGAAATAACTTTATTGCTCGAGCAAAAGATAAAGTTTACACTGGATTGCTTAGCAACCAATTTATTCAAAATCATCTTTCTAAAGACAACTTCTAAAAGACGGGGGTTTTGATAAGGTCTGGGCCCCTATCCCCCTGAAAAAGAAGCGTCTTGCCTCGAGGCAAGATGCTACTGGTAATATTTCCGTAGATTCTCAGCATTCCAAGTGCGAGGGATTGGTTCTCTAGAAAGTGTTCTCAGTGTATAGGCGCCCGGTTTGAGTACCTTTATAACACGATAGGGTCCTTCCCAGTTTGGAGATATCATTCCCGTTGCTGCCTTTGAATCGGAGACTTCTAGCTTGCAAAGACATCCGCATAGGTTCTCAATAGGTTCACCAGCTCGAGCTTGGTGTTTTTCTTAAGATTTGAACCTATCCGAACTGTCTTGTCTTCTTCTCCGGGATATATTTCAATGCTTACAAGATTTTCAACTGGTTCTCCCCTTTGCATCTTTGTACCTTCTCGGAGGTCTTCGATAATGAGTGCTTCCTTGTTCTTCGATGGGCATGAAGTCACGTAGCACTGACGGGCTGTCGTCTGGTCTCCTTTCACCTCTCCAATCCCGTTTTTCGTAGGGAATTTCATCTTGAGGTGGTAAGTTGACACCACGACCTGCAACTGATTGAGTGTCGGTCGTCCCAATATGGCGTTGTATGCAGAGGGGACCTTTACCACCACAAAATCAAACATGAGGTTGGCTTGTGTTAGAGGTGTTCCGATTGCGACCGGGAGTGCAATGATTCCTTCGACAGCAACTAAATGGTTGGAAAATCCATACAAGGGCGAATCCATCTTTCGAAGATGGTCCGTCGGAATGTTCATCTTCCTGAATGCGTCATAAAACAAAATTTCTTCAGAACTTCCTTTATCGACCAACACTCGTTTCACCTCAAAGTTACCGGCCTTGATTGTGATGACTAATGGATCATCATGAGGCGTCTTCACATCTTTTAAATCTTCATCGGAAAAAGAGATTGTAGGTACAGGCGCAGTCTTCTGTTTCTTGCTCGGGTTTTGGCTCGTTATGCACACTTCTCTGGCGTATGCTTTTTGAGACTTTCCCGACGATCTTCCTGCGGCTAATCCTCTAGATATGGTATTGATTGTCCATGCATGCTCCTCTCGATCTTCTCTTACTTCCACCTCCGGGGGTGTCTGCTGCCGCCCGTCTTTGTGCGCTATGAATTTTCTCAATTGGCCCCGTTTGATAAGGGCTTCGATTTCTCGCTTAAGTGATCCATAAATGTTTAGTTGTGTGGCCATGATCGTTATGGTAGTGGCACCATAAGTCCTTGTTTCGCTTATTTGGCCTAGATCGCATCTCATCTGGCCATCGGAGAGCCTTATTGTCTTTGATCTCGTAAAGTATCTGTGATGGCTTGGCATTGAGGGGTGTAAGATTTTCGAATGCAAATGTGTCTTTGGGACGCTGTTCATCACGTTTGGAACGTTTCAATGGCTTTCCTCCTTGGGGAGTTAATTCCCGAGACCGTTTCTTCTATTCTTCCTACCGTCCTCTGTGTGTCTCCAGGTATTCTTCTGCTTGAATGTATTTGTTAGCCTTCTCGAGAAGGGCTTTCATATTACCTGGAGGACTTTTGTTCACAGAGAATGCGAACTTGGATGTGGATTGAAGGTCGCGGAGGAATGCAGTATACTTCACGGACTCGTCCAAGTTATCGATTTTCAAAGTGGCCGCGTTGAATCGTCCCAGAAAGCATGCCAAAGACTCGTTTTTCTCTTGCACAACGTTCAGCAGACTCGCCAAGTTTTTCCTTTGGGAGCAACTGCTTACGAAGTGCTTCTGAAAGAGATCCGATAATTGGGCAAAAGAGTGGACAGATCTCGGTTGTAGGGATTTGAACCATGCATGTGCAGCCTTCCTCAGAGTGGTAGGAAAGGCCCTGCACATGACAGCATCTGAAACTTGGATGAGGAGCATGTTTGTTTCAAACTGGTAGACATGTTCTCCCGGATCTCTGGTTCCGTCATAGAGATCACATTGACGCATTTGAAAATTGGGAGGTAGCTTTGCCTTCTCGATGGCCTCGGATAAAGGATATCCAATTTCTTCTCTCGGGGGAGATCGCTCTGGACGATGATCTTTAAGGACCATCTTCCAGGGGTCCCGTTCTTCAGTACGAAACTTAGGTGTATTCTTTCTGTGGATAGATCTTCGAGGTGTTTCAGCTTTGGCAGCCTGTGCTAGAGAGGAATCGATGTTGTCTTCGACTGAAGGATCGCGACGGTAGCATGATCCACTCCTGGTCACGTGCTTTTCGCCCTTCTCTTTTGGATCGAAAGTTGGATCAGCCGCTGACCTGTATTTGCGGCTGTAGCTCGATCTGGAGGTGAGACGGAGACGAAGGTCGCTGGGGTCGAGATGCAAATGACGTGTGGACCGCGGAGCTACTGCCATGTCGAGCTTTTGTTGGAGAGTATTCACCACATTTTTAGTTTGTGGATCTTCTTCGTAAGGTCGGCATGGGGTGTTTTGAATAGCTGACGGTTTAGGCGATGACGAAGATCCCCATTTTTCAGAGTAGGCGTCGGAGAACGGTTTCTTCGAGGTCTGATATCTGATTCGGGAGTCGCAGATGTTACGTTAACGTATGCACCTTCCGTAGAGCCAGTACGATGACGTGAAGGTGTCGAACGTTGGTCACGACTAAGTCGATGAGAGCTGATCGTCCGGGTATGACGGTGTTGAGAACGACTATGTGAAGAGTCGCTAGAAGAAGAGTGATTGGCCATGTTCCCTGTAGTGGTCCCACGGATGGCGCCAATTTGTTGCAGCTGAAAACTGGATCGAGAACCACACCAGAGATAAGCCTGCAAAAGAGAACACGGAGTGACCGCCAGGTGGGGTTCCGGCGGGGGAACGCTTCGATGCTTAAGTCAGAGATGGCTAGTGATATAGAACTCTAAAGAAGCAGTAAGACACAATGCGTAATTGTGTGTGTAATTGTCCATACCTGAGGGGTTAGACCCCTTTATATAGTAGTAAGAAGGAGAGCCCTAGTAGAACTAAGTCTTCTCCAACTCCAATCAGAATCGAATTGAGATTCTAGAGGATCACATGTCAATCCTTGCTGATTGAGTTAAGGCCTTTTTAGGATTCTGCTTGGTGACCGATATGGTAATTGCTTTAATCAGCAATAAGCTAGCAACGACCTAATCAGCAATAACCGGCCTGGACCACGTGTCATAACTGCCACGTGTCATCAGTAGATAGGAGGCGTATTTTTGGATATATCACTAACTAAAGCATGTATTCCTATAAGGATATTCTAAGGAAAGATTGTTGATGTCTTAAAAGAAGCCAAATACACTTTTATTTTTTAACAATACTCTAATTTAAAATGAGTATTTGATGGGAAAAAAAGCTTCAAGTGAAAATTTCAGTTTATAAAGGACATCTTAAGGAAAATAAATAAATAAAATAATTAGTCATTTAACCCCAGTCAAGATTACATATGTATTTAGAAAATCCTAAAAAACTCTTGTTTTATAATACCTTCCTTATATCAATATGTCCGTATTAAATATCTAGAATCAAACTTGAGATTTACGACAATTTCAATGTACTAATATGTTAGTATTGAAATTTATATATATGCAGAATAATTCAAATCTTTGGCATACACATTAACATAGACATATGAAATATAAAATTAAAAAGGATTGAATTTTTGATAAAATATTGAATTTTGCTTAGGTATATTATATTTTTCGAAAAAGGCTTTAGAAACTACATTCCTTACAAGTTGTTTTCTTTAAACGAATATGACAGAGAAGATGTAGTAACTTTATTATAGAAGATGCAGTAACTCTATTATAATTTAAGTCAAAATATCTTTTTATTTTGATAAAAGCATATATTCCGATAAAGATAATTTAACGATAGAGACATGATATTATATGAAAAGTAAAAAAAAAACCTTTTATTAAGAATAGGTATTTAATAAAAAGAAAAGTTTTTAATCAAAAGTCAAAACAATCCTTAACTCTAACAAAAACACATATTCCAATAATGGTATTTTAAGGAAAGATACTTGATATCTTATGAGAAGTCCAAAACACCCTTATTTTTAAATAAAACTCTAATTTAGAAAGGGTATTTAATGGGAAAGAAATCTGATAAGTCAAAAAACCCTTACTCTCCCTTAATCTTTTATGGAAATATCAATTAAAAAATGGTACATTAAGGAAAGAAAAGATTAGTCATTTAAACCCTAACAAAAACATATATTCCAATAATGATATTTTAAGGAAAGATGTTTGATATCCTATGAGAAGTCAAAAACACTCTTACTCACCCTTAATCTTTTATGAAAATATCAATTAGAAAATGGTACTTTAAAGAAAGAAAATATTAGTCATTTAAGCCCATACGTGCTTTTATATATGTATAGATATAGATGTGCATGCATCCAGTATTCCGGTGTGTGTTTGTGTGTGTGAGTAGTGGGTGTTTTATTTTTATTTTTTTGTGTGTGTGTGGGAGGGGGGAGGGGCTGGTGGGTGGGTGGGTATGCAGAGTGTCACAACCTGAATCCACAGTTAGGCCGCTTGTGAGATAGGTTTGTGATCGGCCGCAGGCCATTGAGCTATCACCAAGGGTTCTGCCAGGCCTTACCATAACCTATACATTTTCAATCTTACTTTTTCTATAACTGAACAATTAATTCGGTTATTAAGAGCTGCACTTAGCATTTCTTCAAAACGTCTCTAAGATATTCTCAAACCAAATACTCAACAAGCAAGTAAAACTCGTTTTTCATGGAGACTTATGATCCTTACAATATCAGAAAGGAGAGTTAACTTCTATATTGCTGAAGGGAAATAATAAAAACCTTAAGGGAAACTCTAATTCTCTAACAGCCGTCGCCTGCAGTCTATTGAAGGAATGAGTTAGAGCGCAGCAAGCACACTTACCATATCCAAAGGTAGGTTTAAATTTCATAAACATGTCATGGTTTTCAACTCAAGACGGTGATTAGTTCATAGGAGATAAGATACATATATATTCCGTGAAGAACATAATGATTGTTTAAATGAAGCAGTTATAAACATTGAAAATGAAGCAGTTATAAAACATTGAAAACATGTAGCATGATGATAATCAGGTAACTAGCGGCAGTAATAAGAATTTATAAGGTATGATGCAGTCAGCTTTTGGTCCTATTGACTTGGACCTGTAATCCCAGCTTAGGATAAATATTTTTTTAAGTAGGGACGACCACTATCAACAGCACTACGCGTCAACATTCCGTCCAATTGACAAGTACTTGAAATCTAACTTTCCCTTGTTAGATGGGGCACAGCAATCATTAGCAAAATTCCATCCCATTCCATCTAACAAAGGATTCATAAATGGCTCGTCATAAAAGCGTCCGATGGCAACTCATTTTCTTATCAAATGATTTAAAAGAAAGTGAGGGCATTTCTTAAAGGTTTTAAAATGTTTTATAGGTATATATACACATAAGATATTCTTAGAACTGAAAATAGGGTTATAAGCGAGAATATGGTAAGAGTACTTACTTGAATCCAGAGCTAATTCACTCCCAGTTCTAGTCCTCTACCGAATGTATAATTTCAAGAATCAAAGGCAAGTCACTTTTTGTAGTGTAAAGTATCTCGCTTCCCCTTCCTAACCCTATCTCAGTTACACGTTGACCCTTGTTGCAAATAAACACACACGACATAGGGCACAATTGTACTAGCGTGGGGTACACCTGCACAAGCGTAGGGTGCACCCTCACATGGTACCAGACTACCTACCCACACATTGAAGTTGGACACACCAACAAACAAACACACACACAAACACATACCCACACACATTATGCACATACATGGTACACATGCGCACACACTCACTGTGTATACATCCACACACATTATAATACACACACACGCAGGGTGTTACTAATGCATACATACTACACCCACCATAAACACACACACTCAAACCTGTATACACATTACACTCATTGTGGAACACATAAAATACGCACAACCACACGGTTGTACACACACACACTGACTGATAATACACACACGCAACAGCCACTGGCTATACACATCTAAAAATGCACAGACACATAGCCACATGTCGTATACATACACACAGCCACATGGTTGCACACACCTTAAAATACACACACATGCACACAGCCTCATGCATGTACACACATACACTACAAGCGCGCGCACATACACATACATAGTCCATTCGTGCGCACAGAAATATTATGTGCTTTAATTTATAGATGTAATTTTTTATTCAATTATTAGGGAGATTGCAAACATTGGAAGGTGTTCAACTTACAAACTTCCCCATACGATATCCATGCTTTTTTATGAGTTAATGTTATTATTGCAAATTGGAAAAACAAACTGAACTATGGACCCTGTGTTTTCTCATAAATTGCATATAAAACCCCAAAATTTACATATTAGCTCTCGAAATCTTAAGGTTTGCCTATTGTTGCAACTAACTGAAAACGCAAAGCTAGAACCGTCTTTTCATGTCCGCATCATCTTTACCACCACAGGTTGTCGTTCAAACACGGTGGAGTCACCCAAACATAAACTTCAGGTCCTATTTGCTGATGATCATACTAATCGCCACCACCATATCCAACCCATTCCCCGCTTTCACAACCAAGAAAATTCAAACTAACTCATAACCCTCGTCCTGACTTTCACTGGCTCCCAAGTCTAACAAAAAAATTTGTCATGCCATTTTTCTTAACCAAAAGAAAAAAAGCAAACTACCAAAGTCACGTCCTTTGCATTGGTCCCAGACCACTCAAATATTCTACTTACGACCAAGTATTGCATGGTTACAGATATTTGATCTCGACTATCAAGGATTGGTAAATTATGGGACCAATCATAGGTACTATTGGGCTTTATTGATAATTAAGGCTATTATTATTGTGAGCCTAGACCTAGTAATATATAATGAGCTTAATCGTTTAATTATGTCAAATAAGCAGTCCAATCCAGTCTAGTCAGAGTCCGATTCAATTGTTTAAACCAGTCTAATTGGTTTGGTTTTTTCTAGATTAGAGGAAAGAGATTTTGACTTGATTAAAATTGTAGTGATTGATTTTTAATTTGGGGATTGCATATTGGTGCAAAGATTGAGTTGGGAGTAATTCCCAAAATCTGATGTACACTTTTGGTCTTTTATCAAACTAAGGACAATTAATGTCCCAAAATTTGAGAAAAAAATTTAATCAAGGGGTGAATCGGTCGGTTTTCAACAAGCCGGTCAGTTAGTTGACTTTATCGATCTGTGATTTGTATTAAATATTCACCTCCAACAGAGATATTAGACTCGAAAAAAGTCTTCTTTGTCATTTCTATCAGTCCCCGGACCTCTATACATTGATCCTTGGGTTACAAAATTAAGAGTCTTCCTCTCAAGAGATTTATTGATCTTTTGCCAAGAAGAAATTCTGCCAAAAAACCTAGAGAGAGAAAACTCCTAAAAATCCCGACTTTCAATCATATACTAGAACTTTGACCGATAATAACTTGCTGATACGATGATGCAATTTAGGTGATGCAAAAGCCAAAATCGTGTATCTTTTTCGAGAGTTACAACTTTAGAGAAGAAGTAAAATCCATTTAAGGTCATCTTCAGGCCCAAAAATAGAGATATTATAATTGGGCTGATCACCTTTCTTGGTTTTCGACGTTAAATCAATTCTTGGATCAAGAAATTGGGTAATCCAGTTCAAGGTATTGTTTTCTATCATTTTATTGAATATTTTTATATCCACATTAAAACAGTCTAGATTGTTTTCCCTTCCCCTCCCCTCGACCATATCTCGGTCAATGAGTACAAAATCTCATCAAAATAATTTAGAATCTAAGTCTTTTTCGATTAGAAGAGTCGTGTTTATCGTAAGAGTCAAAGACCAAGATTTAGGTCGTCTCCCAGAGAATCTGGTCGAAGTACGACACTTTTGATTCTGGTTTGTTTGACGGGACAGAATATGTAGGCCATTTGACCTTAATTGTTGAATTCAAAGCAAATTAGGTTTAATTTAGACTTTGAGTTTTTTATCACTTGCTTTGGAATAAAAAATCACGAAAAATTACATAAATATAATTTGAGACCAATTAGAGTGTAGCGGGTGCCTAACAACCTTTCCGCTGTATAACTTAGTCCCTAAGTCCGAACCTTTGGTTTCATAGGCCGAAAGCTTAAATTGGACAATTCAAAGTCAAACTAGGATTTTCTTGTTTTCCCTCGTCAATTCTTAAATTATCCCTAAAAAATAAGACGGCGACTCGAGTGACACCTTCAGTGGGTCTAATTTTTTTGAGTGGGTTTGCTACACCAATGGCATACAAAAATACACATTAATCACATTTTTCTTACGGATATGTCGGGTGATGACCTTCTTTTGAGGGATGGACCTCATCTGATATATTGATGAGAGTCAAAGTTATTTATAAGAAAATAGTTAAGTAGTGTGTTAATATATGTGAACAGTTCGACAGGCAACACTTCAATTTTCCTTGCAAGTACGTAATGACTTTAAATGTACTTTGTGGGGAGACAAAATCACGGTACACATGGCTAATAGATATGTGCAATTACTTAAAATTAGACTAATAAGAATACATTTCAATATCATCCAAACTATATAACATCTATAATAAAAGCTATTTCCATTATATATTGTAATGTTTGACTAGATAATATAGCTTCTGAGCTGAGATCAAAGTTAGAAGAATCTTCGTGATTGTTAACTCAACATTTTCATCGACGTCTTCGATAGTTGTTGTCATCTCATTATCGAGTCATCGTCCTCCGCACTGTCCACATCGTAGATCTAAGATATTGTTGGCTCTTAAAGATTCTTGGATACAATAAGACCGTGAAACTATGTTAGCAGTGTGACAAGGTATCATGGTTGTATTGAAATTTCTCTTGCTAATCAAGGTTGTTATCTCTAATTAAAGCTTGACTAAGGAGACCAATAGATAAATAACAGAAAATCTAATCAAACCTCCAAAGGAATTGAAGGAAAGAAACTACTTTTCCAAGGATTTTGGAAGGGGCCATGGCCTCCATTAGCCCTTTTGGTGATCCGCCCCCTGCTTTCTTCCCTTTCCCATTTTAGTTTTCCACGTTTCGCTGCCTTCTCTCCCATACCCTCTTTATCCCTTGTGAAACACCTGAGACTTTTGTTTATAAAAAAAAAGAAAGAAAGAAATCTTTGTTAAGCGTGGCTACCTTATCTCCAATTTCTAGTCAATGGTTCATACATGAAATTGTATTAGAGCTTGAGGGAGGAGGCTATTAATCATGGTTTTTGGGTTTTTGGGCTATAAAAAGAGGAAGAAAAAGAAGGGAATTAAAGCTGCAAGAGAATGCAAGTTTCAGGGGGAGAGGGAGAGAGAGAGAGAGGGAAGAAGCATTTTGTAGCCTTAGAGTGGGAATTTCGTGGCTGCAAAAAAATTGGAGAAATTGATAAGTGGAAGCATAAGCCAAATTTAGTTAATTTCTGGTTTTTTGGTTAAGATTAGGGTTAAATACAAGTTAGATGGGGCGGCGCTCATTTGTGTAATTCAATATGTGTAGGTAAGAAATCAACGTGTGTAATTTTTATGAGGTTTGTGCATGTGCATGAATACATAAAGTGTATTTGTTTGGTGTGCGTGCAAGTGTATGTGTGTAAAAATACATATAGTGGATTTTTTATTTTTATTTTTATTTTTATTTTTATTTTGTTGGTTGGGGTTGGGGGGAGGTTTGTTTGTCTAATCTATGTGTGTAGTGTGTGTTGTTCTGGTGTGTAAAAACAATGCCTGAAATCTTTCTGTGTGTGTGTGTGCACGCAAGTATGTGTTTTAGCATGTTTTTGTGCACGCAAGTACGTGTTTTTCAGTGTGTACAGGTGTGTGTGAGTGCAGTGGGTGCATGTGTGCAGTTGTGTGGGTCTTGCAGTGTGTGCAGGTGTGTATGAGTGAAGTGTGTGCATGTGTGTGTCTTTCAAAGTGTGTACATGTATGTGTTTTTCAATGTGTACATGTGTGTGTCTTTCAGTGTGTGCATGTATGTGTTTTAGTGTGCATGTGTGTGTCTTTCAATGTGTGAACAGTGTGCATTCAATATGTGTGCACAGCCAGGGGGTGGTGGTTTCAGTGTGTGCAGGTGTGAAATGTGTGCATGTGTGTGAGTGTTTCAATGTGTGTGTGTGTGTGTGAATTCGGTGAACTGTATGTCTGTGCAGGTGAGTAAGGGATGTGTGTGCGCGTGTTACGAAGAATGAAGAGGGGTGTGTGGATGGTGTGGACTAGGGTTCTTGAAGCGGGAGCAAAAGGTGTTGCTAAAAGTCGGTCACTTTCCAACAATCTGGATTTTTTTATTTTTTAAAAGGGATTTGTGCTCTGGTTTTGGCCAAGTACAAAAAGTATCCCCCTTTATTTTTTTAGAGAGATCTACATCATCAAAGTTTCCTGAAATTGTCCTCGTCAGCGAAGGGTATTAAATGATTTTATCAAAGAAACGGGATATTTGATTTATTAATAAATGGAAAATCAAATTATTATTTCTTGAAATCTTGTACTATTTGAGACGCTTCGGTGTCTAAAATTTCATAGCATTTCAGTGCCTTTTGAAATGTTAAGAAATTTGGTCACCTTGTGCGCATTTAAATATTGGAGGGGGTATTTTGGTATTTTCTTGTACCCGGTAAATGACTTAGTGATGCCAAGGAAAGTGGGTTCGTACCTACGTGGAGGTGCCACAAAGGCTGCAGTCCGAGTCAGCTTCCAAGTATGTAAAATGAGAGACAGTGAGGGCGGAGTAAAGGCAGAGAGCAAGGCTTCACAGGCAAGTCGTGGGGGGTGGCAGTGCCGTGGAGACAAGGCAGAGACAAACAAGGCCGGTAGTTGACAATCCGAGCTAAGGTCCAAGTCGAGGTCCAATGTCACGGTCGATGTTATGTCCAAACTCACGAGAGAAATGTGTTTCTCTCTCTAGAATCCAAGAGCTCTCAAGTTCTAGACTGAGAAAGTAATTTTTGTCAAATGAGGGAATTCTGTCCAGAATGAGTCCAAAAGTCCACTATTTATAGTAAATAGTATGGTTATGTCATAAAATGCCACATGTCATCCCCTGGGAGTGACACATCACCAGGGGGTCCAAAAAATGATGGTTCCCTATCTCACTGTCGGTCTCCAAATTCGCGCTACCTGCCACACACAACGTCGCTCTACATGTCTGAGAAGATTGACCATACAACGGTAGCATGATCAGAGTAAGCCCGTTGCCCCAGCTGTCGGTCCAAGCCCTTACTAAATCCCACATGGTGTGTCAAGAGACGTGTAGGGAACCTGACAGCGGTGAGGGTTGCCCCTGTGACCAACTGCCAAGAAGACTAGGCGCGATGCCCTCCAAAGACCTACTCCTGTCTCAGAGTGACCGGGGGTAATAGTCCTCGTGGCGCCGACAATCACCGGTAACGTGAGTGGATGTGGTCGCAGCTCAGTGCCTAGTGTCATGCAAGTCACCCAGGTGGCGATAGCTTTGTGGTAACGAGCCTATCCCACTACAAACGGAGCCCCCCGGAAGGCAGCAATGGCTTTGTGGTAACAAGCCCATCCCGCTGCGAGGGGTCCTCGTGCAGAAGCACTATGAGCGGAGCCCCCAGGAATGAAGATGACGATGGCTTCATGGTAACGAGCCCATCCCGCTGTGAGGGGTCCTCGTGCCGTAGCACTACGAACCAGCCCCCTAGAGTGAAGACGGTGATGGCTTTATGGTAACGAGCCCATCCCGCTGCGAGGGGTCCTCGTGCCGTAGCACTACGAACCAGCACCCTAGAATGAAGACGGCGATGGCTTTATGGTAACGAGCCCATCCCGCTGCGAGGGGTCCTCATGCCGGAGCACTAGGAGCGGAGCCCCCTGAAATGAAGACGACGATGGCTTTGTGGTAACGAGCCCATCCCGCTGTGAGGGGTCCTCGTGTCGGAGCACTACGAACAGAGCCCCCCGAAATGAAGACAGCGATGGCTTTGTGGTAACGAGCCTATCTCGTTGCGAGGGGTCCTTGTGCCGGAGCACTAAGAACGAAGCCCCTTAGAATGAAGACGGCGATGGCTTTGTGGTAACAAGCCCATCCCGCTGCGAGGGGTCCTCGTGCCGAAGCACTACGAACGGAACCCCTCAAAATACTGCACACTCCGGAGAGTGGGTTGGAGCATGTTCCACGTCCATGGCAGGGGCACGTGGTTTGGTGAATGATAGTAGTGCCCGTGGGCCTGTAACATGATTGTGGCGCACAGGCACGGCGACAGATCGCGAGACAATACTTGGTGCCGGGGACACATGTTATGGAAGTGGCGCACGGGCGCGGCGACGAACATCGTGGGACAATACTTGGTGTCGGGGGCACATGTTATGAAAGTGGTGCACGGGCGTGGCGACGAACGTCGCGGGACAATACTTGGTGCCGGGGGCACATGTTATAAAAGTAGCACACGGGCGCGGAGACGAACGTCGCGGGACAATACTTGGTGCCGGGGACACGTGTTATGAAAGTGGTGCATGGGCACAGCGACGAACGTCACGGAAAGAATACTTGGTGTCGAGGCACATATTATGAAAGTGGCGCACGGGCAGGGCGACGAACGTCATGGAGATAATACTTAATGTCGGGGCACATATCATGGAAGTGGAAAATGGGGGCGACGACGAACGTCGCGTAGAGAATACTTGGTGCTGGGGCACATATCATGGAAGGTGGCGTACAGGCGAGGTGACGAACGTCGTAGAGACGGCGCACGAGCGAGCGTCAGGTGTCCCGGAGACGGGGCGTGAGCCTAGTGTGTATGTTATACTAAAATAATGAATGCAATATGTAGTAATGACAAAGATGGGAGTGATGGTTTGCGGTCATCGGTGAAGGGTCATTCGGCAGTAGCACATGACTTTGCGCTACGGGCGTCGCGGGTGACGGATGACGGACGTCACGAGGTTGATGTACGAATGTCCGTAAACATCGCGGAAGTGCAAAGACTTGAGAAAACAAGTGCGTGCAGGAGGGGAGGCCAAAGGCCAAAATTGGGGGAAGGCCAAGGCCACCACCCCTGGGGAGGCCGAGGCCGACCCCCTTGGGGAGGCAGAGGCTGACCCCTTGGGTGTGGCCAAGGCCAATGGCCAACTCCCATGAAGGGAGGCCAAGGCCACTTCCCCTTTTGGTGAACTTTTGTCACGCCGACGGTAGGTGTTTTGATGGGTAATGACAAATTCGAAAGTTGCATTACGACGAGCGCGTTGCCATGAGTCGTACCCATATGACGAACAAGGTGCCAAAGTCACATGTGAAGCGTACAAAGTGAACAAAGCGCGAAAAGGATTTTGTGCCAAAAGTGAACAACCGGGGGGGAGGCCAACCCCCCATGGAGGCCGAGGCCACCCCGCCGAGGCCGACCCCATGGGGTTGGCCAAGGCCTTTGCCCCTTGACCCCGTTGCTCCGGTTGCACCGTCGGTCGATGTTTTTCATGAAAAGGTGCTTGGATAGTTTACAGTGTGACGAACGTGCTACGTGAGTCACGTTAACGTGAAATAATTTGCGATTAAGTCTTGCGCAAGGTGTGCGAAGCAAAAAAATGCACGTGAGTTAGGTGTGCGCACTTTGACCGGTTCGATGCATTAGAAATTTGACCATTGACCAAGTTGGCGTGTCCGCATGAAATGGGACCCCTAGCGGGCCTCTGGGCACGACCAAAATAGGTTGGGAACATAAGCTCCCTACGTGTGGTGTGCACGGAGGAGTAACCCGAGTGGGTACCGTACACCCCTAAAAATAAAATGCAGGGATCGAATCTTGTTGAACGGACGCTATAGTAACAAAAGACGTGAGAGAGCGGAGATTTCCTTGAATATTTTTTTTTGCAATTTATTTATTTATTTTTAGTAGCAGTTTAACATTATGAGCGTAAAACAATGGTGTTGCGTTAAAAAAGAAAGTGCGAAAGGAAGGAGTTACCGCTAAAATATGGAGCGTTTAAAGAGTAGATGGAGTTTTGGGGGGAAACTTTAAAATTTGAATGGTGTTAGAAAGTTTTGGGAGGAAAGTTAGGTAGGAGTCTATAGTCGTTCAAGACTTGGGGAGAGAGAGAGAGAGAGACTTAGCCAAAAAAATGATAAGATATGAAAGAAAGAAAGGAGAGGAAGAAGAAGAAGGGCTTGGATCTTGAAGACCCATGAGATTGAGGACCACCCAAGAAGCAAGAAGAATGCATCAAGGTAAGAGGGATGGGGGAAAAGGAGGAAGTGCCCAAGGGGGAATCTCGGCCGCGGCCGAGGCACGCCAAGGGGCTGAGGGCACACAGAAGAATTCAAGGAAGAAGCAAAGTGCACGACATCACGGCAAGGCGAGTGGGCACTTGCAGTTGCCGCGGGGTGACGTGCTTGATGATGATGAGGACGTACCGGAGTCGGCCGGTGCATCTGGTATGCTTTTGGGTTTCGACGATGGTGGAGCGAGGAGCTTCGATCAAAATCTGAGCCAGAGCAACGCATTACTGACCGCGAAGGGTGCGGTGCCTGGGTGTCCCCCCGAGGTGCTGTGGAAGGAGTTGCCGAGACGGGTGTCTGCTGACGTGTTTTCGGCACCTTGGAGTTTTGCATCGATGCGTGGTGGCTCCATGGTCCCTTCACCGTATGTCCGTGCGCCGAGCTTTGAGGTTGCTCCGGTGATGTCGCTGCGGTACGTACTGGGTATGTCGACCGAGCGAGAGGACATTTTGTTGTCTCCCATCATGTTCAAGGGCCATAATACCATGCTGGTGGGTTGGAGTTTCTGGTGCGCATACATGATGGGGCGCGAGATTTGGAGAGAGAGGTTAGAGATGCTCGGGCTAGTGGCAGCGATTGAGGTGACGTACAAGAGTGTTGAGTCAAGCAGAGATATTAGCAACCTCACACTACTACTTTCGAGATGGAGTTCACAGACTCATACGTTCATTACAGAGTTCGGGGAGATTGGTCTGACGCTGCTGGACGTTGTGACACTGACCGGCCTACCGATGCACGGGACAGAGGATGTCCACACGCTGAGGTTGGTAGTGGAGGAGCGCCTGGCTGTCAAGGGGTTGATTGGCTTTCTACAAGACACAAGGTTCAACCGCAAGTGCACGTACAGTGGGTGGGTTCGGTATTTCTATGGCACAGTGGTCATACGGCCCGGGTAGAGGAGAGTGATGGGAATGACTTCCATAGCGGTCCTGCCTACAAGGACGAGAGATACGAGCTAGCTAGCTTCCTCACCATGTTCCTTTCGAGTTACGTCATTCTGTTACTCCTATCCTTGCGTTACTCATATGCTTCATATTCATTGCTCTTGTACATGTAGTATGTTGGCTTCATGCTAGGGTGGGGTGGTCATGATGGGTGTCGCATTTATATACTTGTAGGTTTGTGTTTGAGGGGACACCCGAGGACGATATTTCCCAGAATGTCTTCCCGTTAGCAGTGCGGATGGCCACAGGCAAACGTGTTGGGTTGGCCCCAATGTACTTGGGCACCCTGTACTCGCGTATAGACCAGTTTTTGAACGACATGTAGAGATCATATGGCGGTATCAGGTGTCGACCTACATCGACTAGATGTTCTTACAGAGGTATCTGTTCGAGTTCTATGTAGACTACAGGCCTTTAGGGTATCCGAAGGTACATCCATGCCGGACGAAGGGGATGGTTACGCGTCCGGGGAAGTCTATGGTAGTACCTAAGTGGCACACATGAGGGCGAGTGTATGCGTGGGCTGGTGGCAAGAGGCCTGCATGTGAGCTATCGCAGGTGTTTGACATACGAGACGTGTGCCTCGGTCGTCTGTACGTTAACATGCATTCTTTGTACAGGACTCCGCCTTGGATGCACTTGCAGGACATTAATTCATGGTTACACAGCAGAGCCGACCTGACAGACGTTGAGATATCTCTGCTGGTAGCCTTCTTCCCTGGATGGCTTCCGGTACTGACTGATGACGGTGGGAAGTCGGTTGTGTCTTGTTATTACGTTGCACGATATAGCCCTGATTGTTTATCCTTGTCTTTTGGCTATGACTTGGAGCCCCCTTGTGGTTATGCCCGACCTTGGGACATTGATACGCCTTTCTAGTATACCATGCTGAAGAAGGCGCGTTCGTGGCCGACACCGACGGACGAGTGGAGGAGACCGGTTCGTCGTCCATTTAAGTGATCACAGTTGGGTATGCCCGTTGGTGGGAGAGAGTTCGGGCTACGTGGTCTGACTGGTTAGTGCAGGGGCTAGCCGATAGGTAGCTGGTCGATGTCTTCGTTGGTGATAGGGATTGGGACTGGTGTCACTGCATGTGGCAAAGCAGTCTGGCATGACTGCATTGATCACTGGCGTTTCGAAGGATGGTGCGGGGAGAGATCGTCATGGAGACATAAGACCCCGAGGTGGTGGTGAGAGAGGTTTTACCGTGTATGAACCATTGTCAATCCGCGTGCCTAGGATGCCAGGTGCCGACAAGGGTCCCCTGTCGTCAGTGAAAGTGGGGATGATGGAGAGCGCGCAGCGTGGCGGCTTAGGTCCTTGAGCAGTCGACAGTCATAGGCCGAAGAGGCTGTAGGAGGTGTTGGAGTATTCTGACTCTAAGGTTAGTATTACCTTTTTGCTTTTATTTCATAGTCGTCGATCACTTGTTAGTCATGTGCTAAGACCTTTCTTCCTCTCTTTTTTTGTCAGGAGCTTGATGATGATATGGATGCCGATTCGTACGATATAGCGGAGGACACTGAGGCAGAGACTGACGAGTTCAGAGGCATGGATGCTGAGGCGCCTGATGAGACCGATGGCACGGGCGTAGAGGCGGTCGATGAGATAGGTGCCGAGATTGCTGATGATTTTCATAAGTATGGAGAGACGAGTGCTGGTGCTGCCGATGGGACCCATGGGGTCGATAAGCCATGCGCTAAGACTGTTGATAAGGTCTGGCCTATGGACACTGATGCTGTTGAGGGGGCCACGGCGGCAGCAGAGCATACTGCCGAGTATGTAGTAGAGCCAGTCAGTCATCTGAGTTCGTCACCCGTACTAGTTGAGGCCATCGAGTCCCCGTTGGGCGTCCAGATGGGGGGTTCCCACATGTTCGAGGGGTCGGATTGGTGGATGATCAGGGAGCCAGACGCTCCGTCTGGAGTTCATCATGTTTTTACTACTGCACACACACCTACTGCGGGTCTGTCCCCGCAGCCTGAGGTACTTGTTCCACCCGCAGCGAGGCCTATTTTTGAGACATTGTCAGGCTCGGTAGCGGATGCTGGTGATATCTAGTTGTCGATGCACTCTGGTGCGATTGATGCACAGTCTGCCAGTGATGGTATCGCAAAGGTTGGTGTCACCGGTGATAGGTTTTCGGTTGGCGGGGCAGACACGATCCCCTGGGATGGTGTGGAGTTATCGGATGTGGTAGTACGCCGATTGGAGATGATCAGGGCGAGACACCAGGAGACATTTGTTGATTCCGCCCTCGTCCATGGCATTGTATTCTCGAGGGCGATGTACACAACCCTCATGGATTAGTTTGTTATCCATGGTGCGTTGCCAATTTCGGGTTAGACTCCAACGGTTATATCACAGTATCTTTCAGAGCTTGTATCCTTTGTAGCTTGGCTTCCAGTTGGACTGGCTGGCGAACTATATTAGATGGAGAGGCCAGAGTGCTGAGGCAGCGGCAGGGTTGACTCTCATTAGCGCTCAGGAGGCCGCGTTGCAGGGTCAGAGACGTGTGCTTGATACCGAGATGACTGTAGTGACTGAAGAGGTGGAGGTGTTGCGCGCCCAGCTTGTAGAGGCAGAGAGGCGGCTGATCGAGACGGAGGTTCAGTGAGCTTAGTGGGATAGTAGATGGTCAGACCTTCAGGTGCAGCGGTAGACGTTGGAGGCATACACCTCCGATCATGTTTGTGCATTGCTTGCCCCTTTACATTAGATCTCTTGTACTTTGCACATTTATTCTTTTAGTAGACATCGGGTCAATAGTGGCCTCCTCCGAACCATTGGCTTGTATTCATTTTGTTAATATTGATATTGTAGTCATGTGGTTCCTCTTGCACTTGTGTTTGTCGTGATGTGATACTTAGCTCTTGTTGTGCATGCATGGCTTCGCATGCGTTAGCTTCCCGTTGGTGTTCCCCTTTTTTTCTTCTCGCCCGCAGTAGGTGACTTAGTGAGTGATTATGAAAATGAAATGAAGTAAAGTAACAACATACATTGCATACAGTAGTTGAGGCAAATGACTAATTCTTGCATTAATGATATTGGGCCAAAATGCCATTACATAAGTAAAACTTGCAATAATCAACAAAAGTTACAAGTTTCCAAACCAGTATTCATATACAAAAGGATGCTACGTATTAAGTGTAGAAATGCTTTGTGCGGCTAGGGCTCGGGGGAACATTGCCACGACTGACTATGAGTAATACTTCTTCAGGTAGTGGCCATTGATAGGGGCCGAGATCTGTCCATCGTCAGGGTTAAGTAAGAGATATGAGCCATTGTCTCTGGCGGCATGCACTTGAAGAGGGCCTTCCCAATTTGGTGTGAACGTGGGGGCCAACATGTTGACGTGTACATGCTTGGCGGCTTGGAGGATGAGGTCACCTTCTACAAATGTTCATGGCTTGACAGTCTTCCCATATGCTTTTGTGAGCTGCTCATGATATTTCTTCATTCGGCGTAAGGTGTTGGCTCGTCTTTCGTCAAGGCCCTCGAGGGCTGTCATTCTAGTTTCTTCTTCTCCGAGAGCGCTGCTTAGAGAAAGTCGTGCCGAGGGGACCGCTATCTCAGCTGGTACCACACACTCGTCCCCATAGACAAGGGAGTAGCGTGTGCCTTCGTCGCTGTGTGCTTGGAGGTTCGGTAGGCCCAAAGTGCCAAACTTAGCTTTTCGGACCATAACCCAGTTGCATCGTGAACCATTTGTGAAAGAACCCATAGCAGGGTCTTGTTAGAGGCTTCGGCCTGTCTATTTCCTTGTAGGTAGTAAGGAGTTGATGTGGCGTCGTTGATGTTGTACCCTTCCATGAAAGCTCGGACATCCATGTTGATGAATGGCGTGCCGTTGTCGAAAATGATACACCGGTGGATGCCAAAGCGGCAGACGATGCAATCACACAAGAAGTTGGCAATGGCGCCTCCCGTTGCTCTTCGTAAGGATATAGCTTTGACCCACTTTGTGAAGCGTTCTGTTGTGACCATAATCCAAGTGTGCCCTCGAGATGTTGGGTGGATGGGACCTATGAGGTCAAGAGCCCAAGAGTGAAACGGCCAAGGGGCCAAAATCATGCGGAGGTCAGATGCCAATGTGTGCATCTTGTCAGCGTGTCTTTGGCAGGATTGGCAATGTTGGACATGAGAGATGGCATCAGACTCCATAATCGGCTAGTAGTATCCCAACCTTAGCAATTTTGCTTACAGCTTCTGAGAGCCTTAATGCTCGCCACAATCACCATTGTGCACTTCATTAATCATTTCTACCGCCTGTGGGCCTTGCAAGCACCGAAAGGTTCGTCCCGATAATCCTTTACTAAATAATTCACCTTCCATCACAAAATATTTGGTTGACTTCTGTTTGACGCATCGTGCCGATCTACGATCAGGAGGTAACACTCCATAAGATAAGTACTAGATGAAAGGCTGGCGCCAATCACCCTCGACATTAATAACGAGAGCTTCCGTGTTATCAGGTGCATATAGGCATTCAGGGCAATCCCTTTGTACATCTGAAGCATCCTTAGCCATGGATGGCCAGTAGAGGCCCATGCGCTGAAGGGGCGACGGTAAAGAGGGGGACCGTCGAGACTACAACATTTCTGATGGTCGAGTCTAAGTTTGTGCTTTGCCTCTTCCAGAGCTAGACACCTTGCCAGGGTGCCTCTAGGGCATCGTCTATACAAAACATCTCCCAACATTAAGTATTCCTTGAGGGTAGAGGCAAATGCGATGGATAGTGCCTTGAGCTGGTCGACAATCGGCTGCCTCCAATCAATCATCTCCGGTAGTGTCCCTTGAAACTAAGTTCAAGGCTGTGCAAGGCTAGGTCCTTTTGATGATGGTTAGCATTCGTTGTTCACCGTCGACTTCTATCCCTGATACTATTGTGGCCAAGCTGTCTGTATGTCTGTTGTGGCACCTGTTGTGATGTTCTTATTGGACATGGCCGAATTTTCCTTCTAAGTGCTGCGCCAAAGCACGATAAGGTGCCAAGGCAGGCTCCTTGACCGCAAGCCCCCCATCGGCCTGTTTCATTATTAAGTTTGAATTTCCTTTCAGGCATAATGACTTAGCTCCCATATTGATGGCTAGCATGAGGCCAATAACAAGTGCCTTATACTCAGCTTCATTGTTAGACACCGGGAACGCCAGCTTGAAAGATAAGGACGTGGTGACGCCGTCTGGGTTCCAAAAGACTACATCAGCACCCCCTTGTTGAAGGGGTGCTCCATTGGGACCCTTACTAGTGGTTGAGTCGTCAAACTCGAATGTCCATAATTCATCGATGTCAGAGATTAGGGCAGTCTCCTCCCCAGGCAACTGGACCGAGGTCGTTTCATATTGTTGGTACGGGAAGAAAGCTAAGAGGTCAGCAAGTGCTTGGCTCCGTAGAGCTGTAGGGCTCTGGATAGATAGGCCAAACTCAGCCAAGAGCAACAACCAACGGGTAAGACGGCCAGATAGGGCAGGGCATGTAAGCATGTATCATAGTGGATCAGCCTTGGTGATGAGTATGATCTGGTGCGCCAAGAAGTAATGTCTGAATTTCTGTGAGGCATATACCAAGGCCAAGCAATGCTTCTCGATCTTGAAATAATTGGATTCGGGTCCCCTGATCGACCGACTGAGATAATAGACTGGACACTCCACCCCATCCACCTCTTGGGCAAGCAAAGCCCCTATCCGTGGAGGTCAAGTAGAGTAAGAGTGGTATGCCTTACCGGGGCACTACCATGGTCTGTGGTGACATAAGGACCGTCTTGATTTGATCGAAGGCTTGCTGTTGGGGCGTACTCTAACTCCACGGTGCGCTCTTGCGCGTTAGATGCTGAAAAGGGAGTGATGAGCTCAGCTAATGCAGGTATAAAGCGTCGGAGGTAAGAGACCTTGTCGAGGAAGCTCTTCAGATGCTTTGTGTTCTTGGGGGGAGGCATTTCTTTGATGGAGGCGGCTTTGGAAGGGTCAACATCAATGCCCTGTCGACTAATTAAAAAGCCGAGGAACTTGCCAGAGGAGACGCCGAAGGCACACTTTAATGGATTCATCCGCATGTTGTACTGGTGGCAACGATCGAAGACTGCTCGAAGGTCAGTGAGGTGATCACTTTTCTTCTTGGATTTGATAACAAGATCATCGACGTACTCTTCCACTGTCCGGTGTATCAGGTCATGGAAGATTGCTGTCATTGCCCTTTGATATGTAGCACCCGCGTTCTTAAGACCGAAAGGCATAACTTTTCAACAAAAATTACCCATAGGAGTGTGGAAGGCTGTCTTGGCACTGTCGTCAGGGTTCATGCAATTTTGATAATAACCTGCGAAACCATCCATGAAAGATAAGGTTTCATGTCCGGCGGTGGCTTCCGTAAGCATGTATCGGATAGTGGAAACTCGTCTTTGGGGCACGCCTTGTTCAAGTCCCGAAAGTCAATACAAACACAGACTTAGCCATGCTTCTTTTGTACAGGGACGACATTAGCCAGCCAAATTGGGTGAATGATATGTTCAATGAAGCCTGCCTGCAGAAGGCATTCAATTTCTTGTTTGATCTTCAACTCGAGCTCCGGGTGGAAGGTCTGCGGGTGTTGTCGGACAAGGATGGATCCAGTAGCAATGTTGAGATGGTGTGTGACTAAGGCAGGATCCAGTCCGGGCATCTCATTATAACTCCATGCCAAAACATCGCGATATTCGTGAAGGATGGAAACCAATTCCTCTCCTCGGCCGGGGGCGAGTTTTGTGCCAATGTAAGTGTGCCGTGGTTTTTTGCCCGGGTCAGCCAGGTTGATTTCTTCAAGATCTTCGGCCTGTGGTCGATGGCCATCTTCATAGCAAAGTGGTGCTGCACAAGGGGCGAGGTTAGGATCTAGTGGGCAATGCTTGGCCATGCAGCCCATTCAGTCTCCACAAGTGGGTCGGGATCAAAGAGGTCAAATGAGGGGCCACCTGGAGCCCCCGCACACGGTCATAACTGGTAGATCACTTTTACCATCTTTGATGATGCGATGGAAGGTTGGTTCAGGCTTATGTTTCTTGGACTTGGGGGATGTAAGAGGGGAGTTGGCCTTGGCAGCAGGTGGTATGGCTGAGGTTGATGCTTTGTTCTTGCTACCCTTCTTTGTTTTGGACTTGGGAGGCTTGTTGCCACACAGTTCATCCCAATTTGGCAGCTTTGTAGAATGGATGTGAGCAGCGTTCTCACCATCCTCGACAAGTTCAGTGAAGAAAGATGCCTCGGCAAAGTATGATTCCCCGCACTCGAATGGAGCCTTTGTGGCTGGTATTGTCACTGCTATCTCGTGTCCCACGGGACCGGCCACCAGTTTGACACACTGATGGTATTTGAGGGCACAGCCTTGTTGGTGTGAATCCACGGTCGGCCGAGTAGGATGTAGAATGTGGGCTCACTGTCCATCACATGAAAAGTGGTTTCACGGCGTATGGACCCCACCATAAGGTCGACAGTGAAATGACCCAAGGTTGATTGGTGACCGTTCTCAAAGCCTGTGATTTTGATTAGGTCTCGTATAAATTTCCTTGTAGGGATGCCAATTTGTTGCAAGGTAATGAGGGGCATGATGTTGACAGATGCTCCGCAGTCTACCAAGGCACGGCGAAAACCCGTGCCGTTAATGGTACATTCCAAAAATAAGGGTCGGTTATGCTGTTTGATTGGTGGCAGGTCCTCGTCCGAGAAGAGTAATGTAGAATAGAGGATATGTCGCAGCTCGGTTTGGGCGGCGAATCACTCAGGGCCGAGGCCTATGATGACCTCAATTAGGCAGTTGGATAATTAACTTCTTGCGGCGGGTGAAAACCCAATTTCATCAAAAAATCCTTTGATCTTTGTCATTTGGCCCACCGAGGACTGTGGTTGGGTAGCTAGCTATACACACGGTGTGACCATGAGTACTTAGTGCTCTATGTTGTTGTTGTTGTTGTGTTGTGGGTAAGGCTGTCGACGTACGTCATTGTTCTTTTGTAATTACAGGTCGCCTGTCATGACCTTCCTTGCAAAGATATCTCGCAGCCCATTACAATCTTTAAGATAATGGCCGACAGCTCGGTGCTAAGGGCAGTAGTTAGGTCGGGCTTTGTCTGCTTCCGTGATATTGGCTTTCATCGGCGGCAGTTGAAAGTTTTTGTCATTGGTTACCCATTCTTCCAAAAGTTCTTTCACCGTGTTCAAATCACATGGGTACTCGGGGGCAGGCTCTCGATGTCTCCTTTTGTCGGGGCACCGGTCCTCTTATTGGAATTGACGCTTGTAGGGGTTACGGTTATTGCTGTGGTCGTTGCTGTTATGGCAGTTAGGGGGTGGAGCTCCAGATGGTTCGGCCGTAGCCAAGAGTGCATTATGCGGACGGGGCTTCCATGGCTTGACTGGGCCAACCGACTCGTAAATACGGCGGGATGTTTCCTTGAGGTGTCCCCATGACCTCAATTGTAGGTTCTCAATGTGTACCCGATATACATCGCTCATGTTCTTGATGCATATGGGCACTAGAGTCTCGTCATTGCTAAAGTCCATGCACTCGAGGCATTTGAGATGGAAATGGTGCACGTACTTGTTCAAGTCCTCCTCTTGATTTTGGCAGATATCGGCAATATCAACGATAGTCACTCGTTCAGCCTCGTAATGGAATTTGTCTAAGAATAGCCGAACCATATCGTTCCATGCATGGATAGTCCCCGCAGGGATCTGGTGATACCAAGTATAAGCCAAACCTGTGAGAGACTTGTAAAATTCTCTCAACTTCAAATTGTCACCACCCGGACCATACTGCTCCAATGAGCCTGCGAATCTTGTCAAATGCTCATGGGCGTTGCCCTCGCATTCGTTGAAGAGCACAAAGGTGGGATGCTTATACTTTGGGGGGTAGGGTATGATGGCAATGTCATTGGCGTAGGGGGCATGGCCTGTCAGGTTGGTAGGGGAGTCAGGTGTGGAATTTTGGGAGAAGCGATGCATGAGTGCTTCGAAGTCTAAACGAGCCTAGTGTCATGCAAGTCACCTAGGTGGTGATAACTTTGTGGTAACGAGCCTAGCCCATTACGAAGGGTCTTCATGCGGGAGCACTACGAATGGAGCCCCCCGGGAATGAAGGCGGCGATGACTTTGTGGTAATGAGCTCATCCTTCTGTGAGGGGTCCTCGTGCCGGAGCACTACGAGCAGAGCCCCCTAGAATGAAGACGGCGATGGCTTTGTGGTAACGATCCCATCCCTCTGCGAGGGGTCCTCGTGCTGGAGCACTACGAATGGAGCCCCCGGAATGAAGATGGTGATGGCTTTGTAGTAACGAGCCTATCCCACTGCGAGGGGTCCTCATGCCGGAGCACTACGAGCGGAGCCCTCGAAATGAAGACAGTGATGGCTTTGTGGTAACAAGCCCATCCCGCTATGAGGGGTCCTCATGCGGGAGCACTAAGAACGGAGCCCCCCGGAATGAAGACGACGATGGCTTTGTGGTAACGAGCCCATCCCTCTGCGAGGGGTCCTCGTGCCGGAGCACTACGAATGGAGCCCCTCGAAATATTGCACACTCCAGAGAGTGGGTCGGAGCATGTTCCACGTCCATGGCATGGGCACATGGTTTGGTGAATGATAGTGGTGCTCGTGGGCCTGTAACATGATGTGGCCCAAGGGCACGTCGACGAACGTCGCGAGACAATACTTGGTGTCAGGGGCACATGTTATGGAAGTGGCGCATGGGTGCAGTGACGAACATCGCCAGACAATACTTGGTGCCGGGGGCGCATGTTATGAAAATGGCACACTGGCGCGGCGATGAACGTTGCGGAGAGAATACTTGGTGCCGGGGCACAAACTATGAAAGTGGCGCACGGGCACGGCGACGAACTTCGCGAGACAATACCTGTTGCCAAGGGCACGTATTATAAAAGTGGTGCACGGGCACGGTGACGAACGTTGCCGAGACAATACCTCGTGTCAGGGCACATATCATGGAAGTGGCGCACGGGCACGGCGACGAACGTCGCGGAGACAATACCTAGTGCCGGGGCACATATCATGGAAGTGGTGCACGGGCACGGCGACGAACGTCACGGAGAGAATACTTGGTGCCGGGGCACATATCATGGAAGTGGTGCACGGGCGCGGCGACGAACGTCACGGAGAGAATACTTGGTGCCGGGGCACATATCATGGAAGTGGTGCACGGGCGCGGCGACGAACGTCACGGAGAGAATACTTGGTGCCGGGGCAAATATCATGGAAGTGGCGTACGGGCGCCACGACAAATGTCGCAAAGACGATGCATGGGCGCGCGTCAGGTGTCCCAGAGACAGGGCATGAGCCTAGCGTGTATGTTATACCAAAATAATGAATGCAATATGTAGTAATGACAAGGTTGGGAGTGATGGTTTGCGGTCGTCTGTGACGGGTCATTCGGCAGTAGCATCAGACTTTGGGCGACGGGTGTCGCGGGGGCGGTGCGCAGTTGCGGGTGATGGATGACGTACATCATGAGGTTGATGTACTAATGTCCGTAAACATCGCGGAGGTGCAAAGACTTGAGAAAACAAGTGCGCGCAGGAGGAGAGGCCAAAGGCCAAAAATTAGGGAAAGGCCAAGGCCACCAACCTTGGGGAGGTTGAGGCCGACCCTAGGGTGTGGCCAAGGTCAATGGCCAACTCCCATGAAGGGAGGCCAAGGCCACCTCCCCTTTCGGTGAACTTCAGGCACACTGGCGGTAAGTGTTTTGATGGGCGATGATGAATTCGAAAGTTGCGTTACGACGAGCGCGTTGCCGTGAGTCATATCCACATAACGAACAAGGTGCCAAAGTCACATGCGAAGCGTACGATGTGAACATAGCGCAAAAAGGACTTTGTGTGAAAAGTGAACAACCGGGGGGATGGGGGAAAGGCCAAGGCCAACCCCCTATGGAGGCTGAGGCCGACCCCATGGGGTTGGCCAAGGCCTTTCCTCTTGACCTTGTTGCTCCGGTTGCACCGTAAGTTGATGTTTTTTATGAAAAGGTGCTTAGATGGTTGCGGCATGACGAACGTGCTACGTGAGTCACGTTAACGTGAAATAATTGGCGATTAAGTCGTGCGCGAGGCGTGTGAAGCGAAAAATGCACGTGAGTTGGGCGTGAGCACTTTGACCGGTTCGATGCGTTAGAAATTCGATCGTTGACCACGTTGATGTGTCCGCATGAAATGGAACCCTAACGGGCCTCTGGGCACAACCAAAATAGGTTGGGAACACTTAGTTGACCGGTGTGAATGAGTGCTGGAATAATAGGATGATAGGGACTATCCAAGTTTTATATATACTTGAATAATCCGTGCCAAAATGCACTTGTTAGAGCCTTAATTTTGAGTTGGCACGATTAGCTGTAAGTTTGTATCAAGAGATTACGAACTATTATGAGAGAGAGTAAAAAATAGCGCAAAGTATAATTAAGTGTGAGTTTATTCTAAATCGGTGCCTGATTGGTGAGACTTTGTTTGAATAAGTGGTCCCGCTCGTTAAGATCAAGGTTTGAAAGTTTTCTTCTGTTATAGGCCAGTTATGTAAGAATAGTACGGTTTTGTCATGCTTTACATTGCCTCAATTAGCATTCCTATGTTAAATGATCCTTCTATTGAAATTCTGTCGTCATTTTGGAACTCCAAAAATTATTGAGAGCCGATATTTCCTTGCATAAGATAAGTTGTTGAGGACTTGTGTGATGAAACTTTGTTCCCAGCCCACCCCGTTGTTGAACACTGTCTCCTTTCGATTTATACAAGACTGAGTTGAACACCCCGCTTGATGGGGCACTCAATGAGAAGATGACCAATTAAAGATGAGTGACTGGAAACACTAGAGTCTATCACGTCCAATATGGTTAAGTCCGAGTCTACATTGTAATTGAGTTTTATTACATTGTGAATTTATGATATTTAGATTTAATGGTTGTACTATTTTTCGCTTTACATTCATGTGTTTACGTGCATAGTCAGTGACTCTGCCAATCCTTGTCCAAATATGGGATGAAGATATTCTGTTGGCTTTGTAGCCGCTCGGTTTAAACAAATGCTTTGTGGTTATAATCGCTGATGATGTTGACGGACTTCTAATTCATTGTTGTTGTAACATCCCGAAATTTTCCAAAAAGGTTAAACATCCACTCGATCATTCACTCTAAGACAATAATATCCTCTAACTCAATAAATAATGCCACAACTGTCAGAACAACTAAACCATTAATTTTAAATCTCAGTAAACTATCGTAGATGAAATATCAAACTAAGAATTAAAATTTTAAACAATAATGTTCATCCACGCAGGAGCTCTAATGATAAATACTAAGATCAAATCTCTTCTTACGCTCGTTCAGCTCTAATCCTTATTCGGGCAACTTAATGCTGGCTGCCACCTGCAGAAAGGAAATCAAAGGAGAGTGAGCTTTCAAGAGCCTAGTAAAGTCGATCAAAGATTTAAACAGCAAAAATGATTCAGACGATTTTACATTTAAACCAAATAACAACTTTTTAAACAGAGAAACAGAGCTATTTAAATAATTTTCTATATACAATCAAATGATAATTTTAAAAGGGTTTTCAAAGAAAACCACAGCATATCAATATAAACATAGAGATGAGTATCAACTCAATCCCTTAAATTAATAATCATTTCAAAACACTCATAAATAGATAAATTGAACATGAGTAGTACGTTGTAGTAAAGCCACCCCGGCAGTGCTCGATAAGCTTTACATATGCATATGTACATTGACTAATCCATTTAGATACCAGTTTAACCCAACCAACAGACCATCCTTGTAACGCCTGTAATACAGACCATCCTTATAACTCCTAGGATTACTAACTCATGTCAATATTCAAGAAATTTAAAAACGATTCAGAAGGTTTTACGATGATCGAATTTAAATAAAATACAGATGAGAATAAAAAATTCCAAACAATCGCTATAAGGCTCAAATTAAGGTTTCACGGACATTTGTACAAAAATTTATATCAATCATAAAATCAACAATCAATGTAATTTGTAAAACTGTTATTATAAACATTTGAAATCAGAGTAACGACACAGGGTTCAAATAGAATTCCTTACTTCGATCCAAGCTATACAACCTCAATCAAAATTCTCTAAATAAATCTAGATTGGCAATCAATTTGTTAATACACAATATATATTAATATACTATAAACCTAATATTTACTATCGAAACGATGCTCACTTCTAACTTCATAATCGAGCAACTCAAAGCAGGTCCCGCACACGACCACCTTACCGAAAATCATGTACACTTCTTAATGCGTAATGATAAAATAAAATTCATAATGAATTACAATAAATACTTTTATTTCTTAAAACATTATAAAAAGTCAAAATATGAATTTTCTGAAATTTTGAATATTTTTGAATTAAAATAATTTCTTTAAATGTAATAAAAATCCATAAATAGTCATAATTGTTTCTAGGTGAAAATAAAGTCCCATAATTTTTGTAACAGCTTTAAAATATGTATAAAAATTTAAATCAAAAATTAAAAGGCATTAAAACTATTTTTAAATTATTCATGAAAGCAATGCGATATGGAAACCATAGCAAATCAACTCCAAAAATCATTAAACTGAGACTTATTTATACCATAAAAATATTACTCTAATTTTTTTGAGAATATTTTCATCGTTTAAAGACTCCAAAAGAATTTTACGAATCTGAAATTACAAAAAAATACTAAAAATTCATACGATCTCAGAAAATTATAAATTTTTGCCACAAATTCTAATATAGCCTAACATATTATTCTATAAAGTTTTATGCATTAACAATCACTTTACGACACCCCATGCATGTGAAGTACCTAACATTAACCCGATACCCACAAACACACTCACCTATACATACCCATGCACCCAGCTCACACCCACACATAAACACCTCACTCACTCACTCACTCTCACGGTACAATTACAATTATCCTCACACACATTATTGGCATTAGATACACATAAACCATTTCACCAACTTTCATCATCTTCTTCTTCTTCTTCTTCTTTTTCCAACACCCACCTCATTCATCACCCTCACATGCAATTATGTATATACACACACCAACACACATAGTTCACATATCCACCATATGCTCTCATTGCACCTCACACACCCACTTATAATTTTGTCCTATCATGCCCATAAATGCACCTCACACCCTCACCAATATACTCATCAATACACACACAAACACATACCAAAACCCAGCCCACGACACACATAAAACTCACACAAAACACACAACACTACTAAAACATCACAGCAGTTGCTGCTTTTCCTTTTTCATGCACACAGCACACACTATTTCTGCACTCACACCAGTTCACTCACGCCACTCACCTTCACTTCTCACCCATATTCCACTCCATCAACACACCATTCACCCACCTTAGACACTCACCAATATATATAAAATTTTCTAACCCATTTGTAACTCTCATACCCACCGCCGTCTTACGTAAATCTCTTTTCTTTGCCACACACTTATATACACCACGCAGCACGCCGTGCAAGCATGCACAACACACAGTACACAACCACACAAATGCACGCACACACGGAAGTACCAACCTCTCTCTCTCTCACCCTTGCCGTTTATACACATACAACTTTCTTCTTCCTCCACCCACAGCCCACCTTGATCGCTGCCATCAAAGTCTTTGCACGATCCTAAGATCGTCTTTTTCGGCAGCCGTAAAAAATTCACAGAAGACCCTCCTCGACAGCCATGGCTGCATTGCACCCTTATTCCCTTTTCTCTCAAACCCACACGGTACAAGGACACATGGATGTGACCTTGCTTGAATGTTCCTGCTACATTCACAAACTCACACCCATCACACACTAAAAACACACATTTACCCAGCAGATTCCCTTATCCCGTTTATTCCCATAAACCATTAAAGAACAAAAGAGAAAATATGAGAGAAATCTTACTAAAAAACCAAACTTTGATCGCCGAAAGAAGTCTCCTGATCTCTTCCCTTTCCCTCTCTCAGAATCTCTCTAATTTTCTCTCTAAATGTGTGGTTGATGGCTGAAATGAGAGCCTTTAGTCGGCTGCCCAGAGAATAGTGTATTTATATGTGTAAAAATGTAAACCCTAATTAGACAGGAAAAGAAAACTCTACCCACTTATTTATCGCTAAATCTTCTTGCCCAAATTTATTTTTGCGAAAATAGTTCAATAATGGAGTATTTAGAATAATTGATATGTTTGAAAAAATTATGAATAGTTGTTGCATAGTCCTGCTCCCGTAATCGTAACTAGATGTTGCTATATCAATATGCTGATGCTAAAAATGAATCGTCACTAATAAGTACAGTGCTGCTAAAGAAAATTCAACTGTCGCTAAAAGTCGCTACTTAAATTATCGGCGCTAACTAAAAATTCATCGCTAAAAATTTTAATTTAACCCATTTAAAATATAATCGAGTTCCGGGTGTTACAGTTATCCTTGAATTTTATGATTTTTTTCCGTTTGTCCACCCACCCCCTTAAAAGGAAAGAGTCCCTTTAAATGGATTGTACGTTGTGCTCCCCGTATTATCTTTATTGGGCGATTTCTGATTATTTCTTATCAACCATTTTCAAGTACTTGGATTGTACGTTGTGCTCCCCGTATTATCTTTATTGTGCGATTTCTGATTATTCCTTATCAACCATTTTCAAGTACTAAGTATGAGAGTGGTGAACCCTCTAGGAAGGGCAAAGAGAAGGAATATTGACATAGATGATTTGAAGCTTCGAAATACTTTGATTGCACTTTACTTTTTTGCAAAGATTCAGTTCTTTTGAGGCACTTGAATTCTTCTGTTAGTAAAACATTTGTGTATTTGGGAAGATTATTGTAATGACGTATATTTGTTAGGATCCGTTAATGATGTAGTTTTTTAATGACATCTTAGCTATGGTGATGTTTTTAAGGTTAGGGTTGTCACACCATATCTTGATTTAGCCGCCAGCCCAGGGCACACCCTTTGGGTAGCCGTAGAATGGCAATCATGAGAGGGTCTGTCAAGTGTATGCTTCTTTTTATAGCATCCATCTGCGTTGCCTACCGCATGTGTCCTATAGATCTTCAGCCTTTTCTCTAACACGCACTCACGTTCATTTCTTATCCTTCTTGCAAGTAGCACCTGCCTGATGCAATTACATTTCTCTATCGAGACCACCTCTTTGGGTTGGATGCCCGCACCACCATGTTACTCAATATGGTTTGAGCACAACTCATATCTTACAGCTTCCTTGAACACCTTGATACATAAATTGATGCCATAACATGGACCATGCCCATGCTTCACCCTTAGACTAGGGCAGAAGCCTAAAGAGGCTCGGATCCTGTCACTTTTTGTAATAGTCTGCTTGTATGATTGGCCTCTTAACTTTTGGGTAAAAGGATCTTAAACTTGAAGTAACGAGCCCTCCACAAAGCCATTAATAGAGGTGTCAAAAGGGCTGGGCGGCCCGCAGGCTGGCCCGACCCGGCCCTCCACGTGAACAGTGACGGCCCACTTCTTTAGGGCTCTAGACCAGGGCTTGGACCGGGCCATATAATCCCAAAAAATTATCCAGGCCTGGTCCTAAAAAGCCCGGGTTAGGCCCTAAAAAATGGGTTGGCCCAAAATCGCCCCGTTTTTTTAGGCCCTGACCCGATTTTTAGGGCTGGTTCGGGTTTGGTCCGAAATTCGGCCATTTTTCGGCCTTAAATGCCTTAAATCTGGCCCTTTTTAGGCCCTAAGTGGGATGGCCTCATCAATTTCAAATCAGATTCCCCCTCCCCCCCAACAGCCATATTCCCCATTATCTCCCTAAATTCCACTTTTGCCCCCCAACAACAATATAACGGCTAGTTTGGGGGGTATTTTGGTCCAACTTAATTTTTCCAACTCTTTTAAGATTTTCACACTCTTACCCTCTCCAACAATTATAAACGGATAATTTTAAGGGTCATTTTGGTCTTTTGTAAACTTTCAAAAATTTATAAATGTATGCTTGCTAATTACTACTCTCGTTTACTAATTACTACCTTTCCTATATTCTAATTTCTAACTATTTCTTTCATTCGTTACTCCCTAATTCTTTTGTTTACTAATTAGTAATTTGTGCATTCTTATTTATTAATTACTATTTACCAAATTCTTCTTAATTACTAACTCTCTCCAATTTTGAGTTACTAATTACTCTTATTCATTAGTTACTCTTTAATTCTTTTTAATTGTTATTCCTGCATTTAGTTTACTATTACTAGTTTTATTTTTCAATCTAGTAAAAAAGTTTAGCGTCAAATATGGACTACTGAAGAAACTGAAGCGTGGATCATCATCACGAAAAACATCATCATCATCACAAACACCACCACCAGCACAAGCGCCACCACCACGGTCATCACAAACACCAATCCAAGCACCACCACAACCATTCGTTCCTGGACGAATGAGTACAAGCTGTATGATAGATACCCAAGCCAATTGAGAGTTCAATCAAAACATTCCAGATCTTGAATACACGCCTTCACAAGACCCCCCGCATTATAGTCAAGGACGCAGCTCGGTTGGCGAAGCTACTACTCCATGGCATAATCTTAACCCGATGAGCGGTCATGATGAAGAAGGGCCGAGCAATGCCTCCGGTAATGAGCCAGAAGTCCAAGAGGAAAAAAAAAAGCCGAGT
Source organism: Escallonia herrerae (assembly GCA_033070095.1). Taxonomy (NCBI): domain Eukaryota; kingdom Viridiplantae; phylum Streptophyta; class Magnoliopsida; order Escalloniales; family Escalloniaceae; genus Escallonia; species Escallonia herrerae. The sequence continues at coordinate 432,736 of JAVXUP010000462.1, forward strand.
GTTGGAATCATTTTGATAAAGTTATGGTGGACGGCATCCAAAAAGCTCGATGTAAGTACTGAGCTAAATTATTTCTATTAGTAGTGGTAATGGACATCTTAACAGGCATTACCCTCAGTGTGCACCTCGACAAGGCCACGTCGAACCTACCCAAACGCAGTTATCTTTTGACGGTAAGTTATTTGTTTATAATCAGCGAGAGCAAAGAGACGGTCTCGCTGAATTTGTTATTCATGATGAACAAGCCTTTTCTTTTGCCGATAATCCTAAGCACTCTAGATATATGAACACATACGTTCAACCTTTGTACAAAAAGGTTCATAGAAACACAACTAGATCCGATGCACTCCGACAGTATAATGCTGCTAAAGCACGCTTGATCGATTATTTCGATAATTTGATGGTAAAGTTAGTCTTACTTCTGATATTTGGCAATCTCCGTTTACTTTTGTTAGTTATGCTTGTGTGACGGGCCATTGGATTGATGTTAATTGGGTTATAAACAAGAGAATCATCGCTTTCGTTCCTTTTCCTTTTCCGCATGATGGAATGAACATTGCTAGTATTATATTAAAAGCATGTACCACATTTAAAATAAAGGATAAGATTATGAGTTAGTTTTGATAATGCTTCTAATAATAAAGCTGTTGTTGCAGCTTTAAAGGAGACCCTTCAACCTGTACTTGATGGTGAATTATTTCATGTTCGCTGTGTTTGTCACATTATTAATTTAATTGTTCAAGATGGTTTAGCTGCTGCAGGAGATATTCTTTTCAAAATGAGGGGTATGACAGCGTATGTTAATAGCTCGAGTCCGAGAACACAACAATTTAAAACGTTGTGTGTTCAATATAATATGCCTCGCAGGAGAGCAGTTACAGATGTGGTCCACAGGTGGAACTCTACATACCACATGCTTTTACACATTCTGGCATACAAAGAAGTCTATACGCATTTTCTACTAACCTCGTTCCCAGCCGGCTTGCCAACTCAAGAGGAATGGCAGATGGCTACATACCTAGCTGAATTTTTGGAGGTATTCTACACGTCTACCAATTTATTGTCTGGTACGTACTATCCCACCTCTCCTCTCGCTGTAATAGAAATTCTTAAGATGGCTACAATGTTAACAAAATGGAGATATATAGGACCCTTTCAACAAATAGTAAAAGTGATGGATAAAAATTTAATAAATATTGGAAGAAATTGCTTGTTATTTTTGCTGTGGCTACTTGTTTAGATCCTAGGTTAAAGTTGCATGGCGTGAACGTGTCGATACAAGAGATATGCAAGATTAATGTGCTACACACAAGAGGACACAGTCACTCACAACGAAAGTGAGCAAGAAATTTGAGGATCTGTTCAACGTCTATCGTAATTCTGCTGACGTGCGCAGGCGAGCTTCATCATCGACTGTTAGAGGTATTATGCGCCATACCTTAAGGGCTTTGAACATCTAGTAGCAAGACAACTACCAGGTGAAGGTACTTCTAATTCGGCAGGTTCGTCTACTTTTTTCTCTTTTAATGAGATTGGTGTATATTCCAATACTGATCATTATGCTGATTTATCAATGCAAGAACATGTTAATTTTAATTTGTTAAATTTTTTGAAACAAAATCAAAACATGTATAAAACTTAGCCCAAATTGCACGAGATGTACTGCCGGTGCAAGCCTCCACGGTTGCTTCAGAGTCGGCATTTTCAGCGAGCGGGATGGTTTTGGATGACAGGAGGAGTCGTCTTAAACCCGAGTCGCTCGAGCTATGTGTATGTTGGAAGGATTATCTTGATGCAAAATATCGCGAGCAAGATAAACCGATTGATGATAGGACTAGTGACTCGGACGTTGAAGTACTTGCGGATGATTAGGTAATTTCTTTTTATTTTCTATTTCCCAAGTTTTTAAAATAATTGATTTCACAAAATATAGATTTTTATATATATATATATATATATATACATATACATATATATAGACTAGGGTTTTACAAGCAAGATATATTTTTTCATATACATAAAAAAAATAGGTAACTTTGCCTGTTTGTTTACAAGCAGCCGGTCCCAAGCCCAGTTAAAAGGAGAAGGGCCTATGAACAAATTTATCTTCAATTTAACTCCATCAGTTTGAATATTTGAATGCTAGAAATATTTATTGTATACACACATATTACTACATATATGTGTGCTGGCCTAGGAATTTTTAGTTGTGTTATTTGCTTGTATACACATATATGTGGTAATATGTATACGCTCATTATTACATTACAATTTGCTTACATAATAACAAGAAATTATGGCAATTAAAGTATTTACTTTGAATAACAAGAAATTTAAAAAAAAGCATTGGGCCGGGGCCCGGCCCTAAATATAGGGCCTAGGGTCAGGGCTTGGACTGGGCCTAGGTACCTCATTAATCTGGCCCGGCCCTGCCTGGCCCAGTTTCCCTCTCTCTTGGCCCGGCCTAGGCCATTTTTCTCTTTTGGCCCACTGGGCCAGCCCAAGCCCGACCCTTTGACATCTCTAGCAATTAATTTTGTTGTGCATAGACCTTGTAGAAGGACACCATCACCGCACCCTAACAACCTTCACTGCCCTAGCAGTCACCATCCTACCACCACTACTATACTGCGACACCCTCAACCCTAGTGACATCACCGGGCTGAGTTATCGATCATAATCACATTCAAAATCTTGTGTTGAATACAGAGCAACTACATCCTCATACTCATATATCATTAATAGACGCTCCAAAATGAGTCCTTACAAAAATTTTCTTGCAAACATACATCATATTGCAGCGGAAGACTTTCAAGTCTCTGAACAACATGAATATTTACAACCTAATATACGACTGTAGTCGTAGGACTCTTAATAACCTATCTCGCAACTCAATCTTTATCCACCATTCCTAGCTGGTCTTACCTCACACAACTGATCCCCTTGCTCAAGTTTTCTACTTTGTTTCTTTTTCCTTTTTAGAAGGTTCTCCTTGATCAATCTTATAGCCTGCACAATACAACATAAGGAATGAGCGCAAATCGCCCAACAAAGACAACACGAGGAGTATCGCATACAAATGATTCAAGAGACTCGGAGGAATGATAATCATTTCAACGATAACAATGAATCAAGAGTAGTCAATAATTTCAGCATCAACATAACTTGTCAAATGATGATTTTTCTTTCGTTAGACTGAGTGGCTTTAACGCCCAACAGAACAACATTATTGCCACCTCCTCATGGACAAGACTGACTGATCGACAGACTGACCGACCGACTATGCAAGTGAACACTAAAACATGAAATTGAAAAGATAAACATCAAAGAAATACAAGTCATTAAAATCATTAACATCAAAAGAAAATCAAATGCAATGCAACCCAGATACGACAGACTAGAATCGACCAGACATGACAGACTTGACTTGCGAGCCCTACATCCTCTTTGCCAGTGATCATATTTCACAGGCCATCGTCCTCATATAGATGTCCCATTTTACGGGATCTTCATCTCAGTCTCAAGTAATTAAAAGAGGCGTTGTCAACAGGCAGGGAACTCATTTAGAGTGTTTTTCCTAACCACGTTACAGCCAAACAGTAAGACTTCATCAACGGGGCGGACTAAGGGAAAATTTATTTCACCTTACGTCCTCAACAACACATCTCAACAAAGAATACCGGATCAACAGATCAACTGGTGTTCAAACATAATAACAAGAATTCAACGTGACATCATCAACAGGGCAGACTTGGGAGAAGATTACCGCAAGCCCTCAACAACGTCCTTACATAAGAGAAATGTCGACTACCAATAAGTGTCGACGTGTCACAACAACACACAACGACCTCAATAACATCATTATCAACTATAGGGTAGACTCGAGAGAAGTTTGCCACAGGTCCTCAATGGTGTTCTCAAAAAGAAGAGATATCGGCTATCAACGACTGTTGACATCTCATAACAACCACACGATAACCCCTACGCAACATCATCATCATCAACTTTGGGTATGCTAATTGAATCGAATCATAGCATACTAGGACACACATCATCCTCATTAAATTTTATCAACAAGGCGGACTAAGGGAATTATTCTACCCTAAACCCTCAACAGCACAATTCAAATATACGTATACCGGTCACAATGACTACCGGTGTCAACTCATAACAGTAACAGTACAACATAAACGTGATCAACATGGTATGTAACCGAACAATGAATTAGCATAACAGAATCGTATTGTCCTTACCTGCTTGGCTTATAGCCGAAGCAACTCGCAATCTCTAATCGCAACGAGCTGCATCACCTCGTTAAATCATATCATGCTCGTTAGTCATCATTCAACATATACGCACTCCTTATTCTACCTATTCCCACTTAACCGTTCATAGCATCTTACGATAGCTAGTATAATCGGATCCTTAATCTAGCCTTATCGACTTATTATCGATAACACCATCATTTTAGACATACTACCACTTTCCTCACTCCCACCCCTCTGAACGCTAAATTATGTGCGTTCTCAAAAATTTAGCGCCAACATGGCAAAATACCAAAATACCCCCTGATGGCCGCTACATCACCAACACTCCAAAATCGCTTTAAAACTACTTTTTAGATGCACTGCATCATTTATAGACCAAATATTCTCTCAGAAAATTTTAAAGGGAAAATTATCAAAACACCCCTTAGCGGCCATCGCCCTAACAAACATCTCAAAACTACTTTAAAATAACTTTTCGGATGTCTTACACCCCTTCCCAAACCAACAGTCCTTCAAAACATTTTATAAAAAAATTACCAAAATACCCCCGGGGCTGCAAATTATCGAAATGCCTCCGAGTGGCGAATTACCAAAATGCCCCCGAGGGTTCCCAGCGTCAGAAAAATCTCAAAAGTGCTTTAAAACACTATTTGAAGCCTCCTGAATTCATTCTTGAGCTAAAAAGTATTTTATAAAATTTTCGCCCAAAAATCCCGAATCGATGTCTGGACAGAGCGCTTAAAAGCCTGTTCGGCCAAAAATAGCTAACAACCTCGAAATGACCCAAAATCTTAGAAAATATAACTTCTCAGTATCCCAGAGTCCTCATAAAAGTTTTGTGCAAAACCGCGTTCGTTTGATATTTTAAATTTTATCATAAAGTTTCAAACTTCTCGCATCCGTTCACCCCCTTCCCGATCTCCGAAAACTCTGAAATGTTTCCACGATACAGGTCTACTAAAAATAACTAGGGTCTTTTTTTTGCACTTTGGCTAAATCTGACCCTAACTATTTTTAAAAATTTAGATTAGAAACTGTTTAACTAATTTCCACCTTTAGTGACAAAAACAGTCACTATTCAGATTCAAACACACACACTATTACACCTTGAATGCACACATAAAGCTTCTTCTTCCCTGAACCAGCCATGTACCTGGGTTTTTTCTTCTTTAATTTTCGCATGGATTCCCATTTTTCTCACATTTACATCTCTTAATTCCCTTGCCTTCCATACTTTCAAGCTCTGAATCAATTTGGCTTATGTAATTTCATCCAATTAACCTCCAACAATTCAAATTAAATCTTCAAGGATGAAGAACAAACACCAAAACACACACCCACACACACTGAAGTCAACCAAATTCGAAACCCTAATTAGTTTCTCGTTCCTCGTTGTTTTAGATGCTTAAATAACATCATCTCAACAAGAATTCATTACAATGTTTCCATCCCCAATCATATACATACACACCCGAATGTATATACATATATATATGCATACTCAATACATATTCATCCCAAATTCCTCACAAATTTTCACGATTAGGGTTCGAAATCAAGGAATTAACTTGAGGAATTCCTTCTTTCTTTCCTTTCTTCTCCTCTTTCTTCCTTCCTTTTCTTCTCTGTTTGATGTGTTCTTCACGGGTTACTGTTCACGCGCACTATTCATGTTCATAACTTTCTTGTATTTGCATTTTTCCTCCAACACCTTTGTTCCTTTTCTTTTTGTTTCAATTTCATCCACTCCCTTCACTCATCTTTTAGGTATCATGAGTCATCCGAGACTCTAGCTGGAGGTGGCCACGTTTCAGCTAACTTCTCTCCAATTTTGACACATTTTACAACTTTTAACAATTTACACTTTAGTCCCTCAAGTTTCCAAAATTGCATTTTGACTCCTCGACTTTGAAAATTTACAATTTGAAAAAATTATGCATTTTCATTTTCGCAGCAATCACCAACAATCACTAAAGTCAAAAAAATTGAAACACTTTCTCTTAACCAAAATTACAATCATCCCCCTAGTTTCGCATATGAGCAAAGTTTTGATCCCTATGTAAGCTAACCCCATAATGTGAAGTACCCAACCCCCAAACCCTCATATAATGCTCAGTTTTGAATCCTTTGCCCAAATGAGTGAAGTTGAAAATGGAATAGGGTTTAACGTGCTTTTGGCAAAAAATGTTGTGGTTTTTAATGCATGTAATCCAAACCAAAAGGATTTAGAGCCCGTTCGAACTTAATTCTTAAAAAGAGTATCTAGAATAAAACAGTAACAACTTTAAAAAAAAATTCTAATAAGTTTTTAGTAGAATGGACTGAGGGGCACGTTTCCTCACTCAGGGTTTTTCGTTTTGGCAAGAGTTCCAGAAACAATTTGAAAGCTATATTAGGTGTTTGGGTATAGTGTTGAAAACGGTTTTAATGTTGGAAAAATGATTAAAAAGGGGAACTGGGGTACAACACCTCTATTGTAAAAGAAAAATATCGCTAAATATAGATAGATACCATAATTTTTAACAATAGTGACGAAATATTTTACTGATAATCTATAGCCACTAAAATTGTTACAACATATATGTTGTATGGTCTATGATCCTTATCCCCAAAAGGACATCAAATAACATGCAGATCCTCAAATTTTAGTTAAGAAAAGCTTCAAAATAAGTAAGCTACATAATATGTTTCTTCTTCGCCCTTTTGTATATTATATCATATTCTATATAAGTATCTCTAAATATTTGATCGCCCTTTTTATCTATATGGCCGCATGCAGTAAGCATAGTGAAGTCCTAAAACAAATGGTTTAACCAAAAAAAAAAATGTGATGGGAATCAAGAATTTTTGGTGGTCCCCTATTTCTCCAAGAGTACTTAAAACCATGAAAGCCAAAAAAGTAAGGTTTTAAACATTTTTTTCCAGGTGTTTGGCAGTGTTTAACTGCTGTCTTTTTTACTGAACACCACGTATTCCCGTTTTAAACTATTTAAAGCAACTTTGATCACTAGAATCAATCTCAAACATTACCTTAATACAAGAGCATTTTCCATTTCCTTCCTCGTACTTTGCCTAGTTTTTTTGTTTTATTCTTTATACTACGAAATCCTTGAAACTAGTACATGTGTCATGCCCCATCATCACTTTAGTCCATCTGTTAGCATTTTTGTTAAAAAATGTATCGTCTTTCTCCTCTTTCTTCTTCATCTCCAGCCAACACACCACCACTGCAATGGCGAATGAGGTGGGGCATAAGTTGGTGGTTGTCGGGTTTGGCCACACCTTGTCCCTAAACGCAGATCTAGACCTCCCCACACTCGATGCCGATGGTGGAGATTGTTGAGAGCCACACAGTGATTGAATCCCACTGCGCCGTCTATAAGGATCCCTTTGAATTGAAATTCATGCCGTGGCTTGCTCTGCGAGAATTCATCTGTGTAGAATCCCACCACAAGGACTGCATCTTGCCGTGGCTTTCTCTACGAAATTCGTGCCCGGTTTGTCGACATGGAGGTTGCCCCGACGAGAAAAGCAGAGGTAACACAATTGGGCTGCATAATCCTTGGGATCAAAACTTGGCCCCAGGATCTTATTGGAAATGGGAAGATCTAGGTTGCAAAAATAAGACCTACAAAGAACAAAGAAGTTTGGATATGAAAATGGAGGAGAGGCAGAATGTTGTTTCCAGTGAGGGTAATACTGGAAAAAATGGGGGTAATAGTAATGAAAACGGAAATGAAAATAGTAAACATACAAAAACAATAACACAAAAAAGTGGTGAAAAAAATAAAAGGTACACTACCATAATTTGTGATTGGATACAAAAATATTGAAAACAAAAACACAATACAAATACACAAAACGAAAAGTGTAAACGTACGGGCCCTAAGGTACACTAAAACTGTGCATGTGTATGGCATGCGTCATTTATGGCTTAAAAATACAATGACGAATCTATACCTCAACTTAACGGGGAAAAAATAAAATGATGGCAAAGCATAGAACAATGACCACTTTTTAAGTATTTAGCTATAGCTATACGGGACTGATTTTTTTAAAAAAGTAAAGTACGAGGAAAAAAAAAAGGAATTAAATTGAATTTTCCTAAACCCGGTTCACCCGCTTATCCCGGCCTAGGCTTTCAAAACATTTTTGCTTAATTTGCCCGCCACTGCCAGAAAAAACCCAAACCCTCCAAAACCCTACGCACAAAATTCTCCCTACCAAATTCACATAGCAACTCCCCCACTCCGCCAATTCCACAGGTTGAAAAACTACACCACTCCCCCATCTGACACACCACTTTCACTATTCGGTCCAGGGCTCCCAGTTTGAAGTCGAAACCCTAGAATTCGGAAGAACTAGGGGTTTTCCGAAGGAGGAGATGTCTTGGGAGAACGAGGTCGTTTTGCGCGATGTATCTAATGGTGGCATCGTGGTGAGCGATCGCATTGGGCGGGACCTCGCGGCCCAGCTCGACCTCGAAGAAGCCCTTGAGGCCTCTAGATACGCCAGTCACCCCTACACAACTCATCCCCGCGAGGTACTTACATTAGCTGCATTGTGCTGCGCTCTTACGAGTTTGTTGACTTGTTGATCTTTGTGCTGTTGATTACCTGCATTTTGGTGTAATTCAGTAGAAAATGTGAGACGGTTTGCTGTCATGATTCGAGAGCAAATCATTGGTTAGGCAACTTTTTGGAAGGGGATGTATGCCCCTCAATTGAGTTCTTGTACTTATTGTCGTTGCAGAATTTATAGATGTTAGTAGTGGCTGATACGGGTTGGTGAGCTATAGCATGTGTTTATTCATTATGGTGGTTAACTTTTTAAAGCCAAATTTAGAAGCCATTGGTACGCCTTCTATAAAAAGCCCATTTTTTTTCTCCCTAATTTGTGCTTGCATCTCAAGTTTAAGCTCTTTAGAATACTAGATGGCGATGTTGAGCGGGTCATATCCAATGTAGGTTCTTAGATGCCCTAGGGTGAAATAGTTAGTTGTGTCAATTGGATGGGGTGAGAGGAGGATGGAGTAGACTGGAGAAAAACATTAGGTGGAGTTTTGAGAAAGGACAGGGATGCTAAGAATAAATCATCAGATGCTGTTTCACATGTTTTGTATATTGGCTAATGATAACGATCAGCCACCATCTTATCCCTGGCAAAATTTCCTCCTTAACCTAGGTAGCACGGACACCTCTCCTAGGTGGAGGTATGGTGTCCTAAACGGACGGACACCCCAACACCCTCCGGACACACCGCCCGACACGTGTCAGACACGGCTCATCGGTGTCGGAATTTTTTTTATTTTTTTAATTTCCGACACCGTGTCAGACACTTCATCGACGAGTGTCGGACACGGCGTGGAGCAGTGTCGGACCGTTTTGGGGCCAATTACAGATGTTTTGAACTATTACCGTCTTCTTCTCTCTCACTTCACGGTCGTCTTCTTCTCTCTCACCTCACGGCTACTGTTTGCTTACCACATCAAGGCTGTCGCCGGTGTCGCTGGTGTTGCCGGAGCTCAGTCGACGAATATTTGAAGCCGAAGCCAATAGATCTGACGACTACAGTCGCCGAAAGAAGAGAAGCCAGCTGCTGTCGCCGTTGCCGTCGCCAAAGGTCTCGCCGTTGTCACTAGAGGTCTCGTCGTCGTCGCCGGAGGTCCTCCGTCACCGTCGTTGGCCCACAGGTCTCATCTCGTATGAGTCGTCTCCTTTCCCTCACTCCCTCTCATTTCTTTCCTTTTTTCTTTGCCTTCTCGTTTCTTTCCTGTTCTTTTTTCTTTCCTCTCGTTTCTTTCTTTTCTTTTTTCTTTTTCTTTTCTCCCTTTGTCGTTGCATTTCCAATACATTAGACTAAATAAATATTGCCCAAATAAATTATGACTTGTAACTGAATTCCTTGTTTTGTTTTGATAGTTTTTCATTATTATTTGTTATTTTAGATTGTGAAATATATTTGATATTTATTATATATATATATATATATATATATATATATATATTAAAAAATAGCGGTGTCCTGCGGTGTCCAAAATCTGATTTTTTGAAAATTGCGGTGTCCAGTGTCAGTGTTTGTGTCGGACACCGGGTCCGTGCTACCTAGTCCTTAACCGTGAGAATGGAGGGTGCGACTTGTATGCACATCTACTTTCTTGTAAACAGATAGCCTTCATGCATGTTGTATGACAGCTTCATTGGTCTAGCTAGTCCATGCAATTAAAAAGGTATTTGGCTCATCCCGTTTGAGAACTAATATCAGAAATATATCCGATGAGCGGATACCACCTGAGTAGTTAGTGAAGCCGTTTGGGCTTTTTGATACACGAATATGGTAATATATGCCAGAGTTAAGAAGAGCATCTAAGACATTTATGAGAACTCACGGAGGTTCTTCGCATAGAGAAACTCTTATGTGAACCTGAAGAGATGATCTTTTCTCGTGCAATGCCGGCCGCAAAGGTATGCTGCATAATAGAATGGCCAACACAATAGTCGGTAGGAGATGCTCGTAATTTTTATTGGTTGGCTTCATTTTATTGGCAGGTATCCAAAGTTTCAGCGCCATTACGAGTCCCTTCACTGAATGTTTGCGGGGAGATACCTTTTTAATGGTCAGAAACAGCAAAAGATGATGCCAATCCTTTCTTTCGCTGATTGTCAGAAGGGGCTGTTGTTAGTTAAGAAGGAAGACTCATGAAGCTTTTTGGTGAGAAGTTGCCTGATGCTAAGCGACGTTATTCTACATGACTTTAAATTGTATGTTTTGATGTGAGTCATTGGGAGCATAATCTAGCTTAGCGGGAGTTTGTTATTTATTCTGATCATCATCCTTGTGGTACTTGAACTCCCAAAATCCACGCCATGCAAAGTGGATATCTTATCGGCAAGTTTTCATGATAGGGATCAGACATTTAGAGATAGAACATATTAATGGAAACAGAAGAGAAAACACCTTTTTTGGCGTGATGTACAAGCCTCAATCAGTTGGGTATTCCAGTGATTCTCTCTGATAAGGGTGTTCGGATCGTTCTAGGTATGCTGTTCAACCAGTAGCTATGTTACATGGACTCTTCGGTTTTCCGTGAAGTACCCGTGTCGGACACTCGACACTTGGACATGGGTATGGGATATGTGTCCGACACATCTCATAGGATATGCCATTATGATACTATCTTATAGTCTTTTGTTTAATTAGTAGTTGCTTTGAGTGTAGATAAGTTATCAATTAAAACCAAATGCATCACATAAAACACCTTTTTGCCTTCGAAATAACTAAAAAGCAATAATAAATATCAACATTTTGCCGCGTCCCCGTGTCTTGCATTTTCAAAATTAGACGAGTCCGACACTTGGACACGTATCCGATCCGGACACTCGTATCCGATCCGGACACTCGTACCGAGTCCATGTAACATAGACTAGTAGCCCTATTAAAAGTAATCTGAAAGTTTCTATGTAGGAGTCCTTTTTGTAGTGTGAAAGGTCCATTGTCTCTTTATTAAGTCAGCAAGCATTGTAATCCCTATCAGCAGTTGATGAAAAGAAATTTTGTGAAGCAGATTCTCTTTTTGCTTTTGATGGAGAGACTGCCGGTTTTTTTCAACGTGAGATTCCTAGAAGACATTAGTGAGACTCTAAGGTTCTATTACCCTATGTTTAACCTTCACCAAAAAAAAAAAGAAAAAGAAAAAGGAAGCACTTCCCTGTTCTGTTTACAGCACCCTAAACAGTCCCAAATCAACCATTTAACCCTAATCCTAGCTTCTCCTGATTTCAGGGCAGCCTAGGGATCCATTGTGAGATGCCGCCCTGGATCATTTCCTTTTTTCCTACCAAAGTAGCGGATGCATGTAATAGACCTTTTCTGCTGACTACTGCCAAATGATGCTGCCATAGCAAATAAACCAGGGCTCTTTGCTTAGGGAGAACCAGTTGGCTGAGAAGGTTCCTTGCTTAATTAGAGATTTTCACAGTAATCTTCAACGGTGGCTGATGGTTTTCGTTGGCCAAAACCTGCAACAAAATGGGGACCGATTGGATTGAAAATGCCAAACATGTCAATATGGGAATGGAACTTCAAAGGATACAGGCTTAACCCACACCTTTACCAACATGCAATGTTTGTCAGTTCATCCTAGCTCGGACTTGTGTTGGGACTTCCAAAGACTTTGTGTATCAGATAGAGGTGTTAGATTCATGGGTCAAGTTTGGTGGACTTTGCGGTGCAAGCTTCGTAGTAAGCTCAGGTATTGCAGCACATGCCATCCACTAACAGAGGTAGTCAGTGGAAAGATAGCATGCTGCCATGCCTTGCTCATGTCATGGAGCCACGTAGATTCTTTTGTTCCAACAGCAGAATTTGTTAGAAAATTTCTCGGTAAACAGGACTCTGTTTGTTGCTACAAATGGGCTCAAGGCTTAAATTCGTGATTTACTCCCACCCCCGGAAAGGCTCTTGCCGAATACATACGACAACTTCATGATGATGTAAGAGCTGTCACTAAGGCAAGCAACAAATCTTACACAGATGCAGCAAATAGACATTGCCGCTGGTATGGAACACAAACATATACCGCGTGATAGCTTTCTGAATGGGATGCATGGACCATCAAAATTCTGAAGAAAATGTTGCTCAGATGCTTGTCTGATAGTGCTGCCCATACCTGTGTGTTATTTTTGTCCGGCTATAATTGTGCTGCAATATTGTTCATACTCTAATGGTTTAGTAACCAGCAGATGAATAAGTTGGCTGCTGAGGACGAGCTGAGAAATTTAGGTAAATGCTGAGTTTGTCAATCCGAGGCGATTACAAGAAAGCTAGTAAAAACAACTACCAGCAGTAGATGTTTTTGAGAAACTATAGCACTCATCGGGCCCAAATGTCCTTTTCAAGGCATGCTTCTGCATCAGGAAGAAAATCATTCACGTAGGGAAACCCAGGTAGAAGAGTTGGCAATGGGTTTGGACACGGAGGCTGCTTGATTTTCTTTTAGATGAATTGGCACGTTAGTTACGTAGAGGCGCTATTAATGAATTACAGCTTTTATTCTTTGGGCAAGTTCTGTTTAAATATTTGGCCCGTGCATATGCTACTTCTGGTTGTGGTGTATGTTTGCTGAGGTTGTTTCCATTGTTTCTGGTATCTAAGGTATATATTGAAGGTATGCTAGTGTTTGGTTATACAAGCACTTTTGACTTATCAGTACTATTTTTCTTGTTCAGTAAAAGATAAATAGGTTTCAATCTGCTTTTTTTTTTCGATGCATTATCTTAATCTTTCCTTATTGGGATAAGCTTCTAAAACTTTTTTTTTGGGGACTATAAAGCTGGGTTTTCTTTTTACCCTTTTCCAGACCTAGTGCGAAAGTGGAGAGTCTACTTCTATATAGTCTTTGGTTTGTGTACTGTTCAATTTTCTTGTTTCTTAATATGGATACATTTATTTTATTTTTTATGTTGCAGTGAGTTATTTGTGAAACATGAATTTGCTTAAAACTGTTGGTGCACAGGTTAGTGGCTAGTTGGCTGTTGCTTTTGATATCTTATAATAAAGTAAGGTCCTTGGTGCACGTGATGCTTGTGCAATTAAAGAAATCACACATAAAGTTAATTTATATATATAAGAAAAGTTACATAAAACAGAAATGCGTTTGCATCAAAAATGGAGACCGAGAGGGTAGGAGCAGTAGAAATGGGGTAAAAATGGTGACGATTTGATATATGGGTGGAGTGGTTGGTATAATGGGTATGAAGAAGAAGTTTAAATTGCAGTGTTGGAGCGATTATTTATTAAATCTTATGAAATTTCCAATAATGGCCTTGATTAATTTTTCTTCCACTTGAAGTTAGTGTATTATGAAGGGCTATTGTTGGAAATTCAAAAAAAAAGGCTTCACCATAAGGGTTAGTAATAGTATAGATATCTGTGGATTATTTGATGGTTAGAGATGTTTATATCCTGGGACAATTCAGAAGCTCTTTCTATCCTGAAGGTTAAGATGTCTTACATTTTTAACCTACTTTCACCTGTGTATAAACAAGTTGATTGTTTGTACGCATAATAAATTGGTGTCAGCCATTATTTCAACTTCGCTCAAGTCAACTAAGCCATTTGTTTTCAACCAATCGGGATCTGCTAAACGAATTCTGTTCTTCTAAGCTCCCGTATCCTAACTCATGCTTTATGGTGTATTTATAGCAAAAGAAATCATCTCTTGTTACTTCTAGGTTATGCTGGGTCTATCCCTACATCTTACCTCATCAACTTTATAGTTGATAGAACTCATTCTTTATCTTCTTCTTCTTAATTGATGTTCCCCCACCCTCTTGTGATATTCTCTGTTTTTTTTTATGTATCCATGCTTTTACGTCTTTTCATACACCCAATCACGGGCATTTTAGTTACACTCATTGTAGGCCTGTGGTTCTTCTTAGTTGCCCAACATTCATGATAATATAGCATCACGAGCCTTGCTGCGTGGTATAAAATGTTTGATCTCACAACACTGCATATGCATGCTTCCACAATACTCAACCTACTCTTATTTTATTATTAACATCTCATTAATCTCTCCCTGTTTATGCAATCGTAATTAAGATACCAAATCATTGTGTGTAGAGTAATGCATGGAATAACTGGTCTGTTACCTTTAAAAGTTTAAGATTTACAGGCCTGAATATCCTTCTGTAATCTTAGGCTGCTTGTAATGAGCTTTTGTTGCTTTAAAATGCATATATTTGCTCAGTCATCTTCTTTATGTGCATTACAGTGGCCTCCTTTGGTTGAAGTGGTGGATACTTGGGAGTTGCCTCCTGTCCTCATTGACAGATACAACGCAGCTGGTGGCGAAGGAACTGCTTTATGTGGAATTTTTCCTGAGATACGAAGAGCGTGGGCATCGGTGGATAACTCCATTTTTCTTTGGCGATTCGATAAGTGGTGAGAACCATGAGTGCTGGTTAAGGATTTGATAGTTTATTCTTACATTTGTAGGGAAGGATTATGGTCTGGCCAGTTAGTCTTTTGATGTGTTCTGATGACTTCGTATTTGAACTGACAGAATTGGAATATGAGGGCATTGGCTTAAGTTCCATACTGCATGTTTGCATCATTATAAAATCAAATCGTGACCATTCTACTATTTGATCTGAACCCTGCTGCACTGTGTGTTTTTATCTTCTTTCTTTTGTTTTAAGATTGAGAAGCAGGACACGATGTTGCAATTTCTACCCAAGAAAACGCAATGGAAGCATTGAATTTCTGTGGTGCTCTTTCAAAACAGGATATTGTAGTAGATGATGGAATTGTGTGTTGTGTCAGCTGCAATATCAAGTTAGAGTCCCTTTCTTAATTGAAATACGAAATGGAACTAAAAGGGGAGATAAAAGACAGAAGCAGGAAATAACTGTTGTAAACAGCAAATTTCCCTGGTGCACGTAATAGGGGCGAGGAGATTATATGTCGGTGGCTAACTTGCTGAGTTTATAACATAAGCCCTTGTAATATGTTTCAGACTTGAGAAATTTTCACCCGACCCTTTTAATACTCTCTCTCTCTCTCTCTCTCTATATATATATATATATATATATATACTTGGCGGGGTTGAATCGTTCAACAGACATTGGATTGAGATGTGCATCAATACATGATTGATAATCATAAGTATCTATTCTAGCATGTTCAAATAGGTTTCAGTTAATGCTGTTTCAAATCTCTAAGTATGATATTCTCTCTTATCCTCTTTTTACGTGTTTGCCAGCCTCTCTGTTGGCACCCCATGTTTGCATTATCGCATACATCTTTGGGTTATTTTTGCATGTATATATTAACTCATCATCATCATCATCACCACATTTTGATATGTTTATAGCGTGTTGTAGTATGTTTTTATGGGTTTTAGATCATGATTTATGCTTGTCTTGGATTCCTATGCTGGTAGGAGTCGATTTCTTGTGCACAGCAGACCACTTTGGTGAATCATAATTTGCTGAACGTGAAGAATTTAATTTCCTTACATAATTAGAAATATCTTTAAGTAAGCTTTTCGTGGACATATCATGAGCCTAATGAATAAGTATCAATTGAGATAATTAGGGATTACAAAGCTTGTTCCCAATCTGAAACACCTTTAGTCTTTCTTGAATATCTCGAGCTATACTATATGTTTAAAAAGTGATCTTAATTTCATGTAAAACTAGGCTTCCAGAGCTTTCCATTGATATTAAGTAGGCCTAAGACAGACTTGGTATGAGAGAGAACCAAGCATCCAAGGTTGATCCATCTGCAGAGTTCGATACAATATCCTTAGGTTTTGGCAGTTTTGAGGGTGTTTAGGTCTTTTTACATTTAAAGTCGGTTTTCTTAACCTCAAGCACTTCAAGGCTATAAATTAAGGTCTTAGGGTTCATTTTATGGGGAGGAACTTATAAGCTTTCATCCTCATTAATCTCTCGCTACAAAAATTGCCATAAAAAACCCTAAATTCTGGCTTACCACATTCAGCACCAACCAGAACATCAAACAGCCATAGATTTCTCATACGATATTTGATTTAGGGAAATCAATAGCCTAAATTCCGTAGCTCTTTAAGGGCTACAACTTTAAATAAGGGGCCAAATCCATTAGATGTCATCTACAAGGTCAAAAAGCCGCTTTTCTGATCTACTAAAATATGTTTTCCAGTCTTCGACACAAAATCAATCTCCACATCAAGGTAACATAGAAATTTCTTGCCAAGGGTAATATCTAATATTGTAAGTTGCATCATCTGGGATTTATCTTTGATTATTTCTTTTCAATTTACTTTATGATTTGATCGACATAATTTTAGGAAGCATGAACACGTCTTTTGGGTCAAGGTATCGTGTCCTACATCTACTAACAGCCGGACGCCCCTCGGACACCTCCGGACACGTGTCGGACACCTGTCGGCGGTGTTTGGTTATTTTTATTTATTTTAGTTAGCCGACACCATGTCGGACACCTTACACAGAAGTGTCCGAAAGCTACAGGGCAAAACTGCAAATTTTAAACTTAATTAAGGGTTGTAATGGAACGTTAGTGGAAGTTCGGGTTGCTTTCTTAAATTTAGATTGAATTGGAAAAGAACCGGAGGGAGATGAGGCTCTTTGACAAAGGCAAGCTAACGTAGAAGACGAATCTCTCACTTGATAAGCGTGCGCATGGAAGAGGTTGGCGATGGAGGTCCGGAGGATAGTAATGAGTTAACGTGTTGAGGCAATTGACATTGATTAAATCTTGGTGGATGGCAGAGATGAAAGCAGTTTTATCTTTTCTTTTTGGCTTGATTTTATGGGATCTTGACTATTGTATTAACTATAGTAACTTTATTCCAAGTATGACAGGAATTTATGGTCTATTAGTTGGTATTTCACTTTTTCATGAGGGCGGAATGTGCTTGAAACTTATATAAACATGCGCTTATGTAATATATACATACAGATTTTTAGCCGTGTCCTGCAGTGTCCAAAATCTGTGATTTTGGAAATTGTGGTGTCAAGTGTCCCCTTCATTGGTGTCGGATGCAGTGTCCATGGTTGTGCTACTTAGATATAAATTGTTAGTGATCTATATGCTCTGGGTTTTACCGTTATTATTGATGTCAAGCGTGCTATGGGATCAAGATCATATAATTGTCTTGATGACTACTTGAGTATAATTGCTCAAATTCCCTTCTCTGTGATTTTAATATTGTGCTTGTTATTTGGTGTTAGAGGACCCTTGTTTTCCTAAGGGTTCCTTCATATCAAATCCGAGTACAAACTTGAACCCGCATCCGGAATTCTGTAGAACCATGTTGGATATGTAGGCAATCCAGGCCCTGTTCTCGATTTTGATAAGTTCTAATGTGTTCTTTTTTACTCGTCATGTCATTTTAAGCTTGTCACCTGTTATTTATGTTTAAAAGCATGATAATAAACTGTTTCGGCAATATGAAAATGTAAGTGAGATGGGGTGCCGAATACCTTCCTTATATCTATGTTACATGGACCCTTCACTTTGGGGTGAAGGGGCGGTGTCTATACGACTCGACGCCGACACGGGTATGGGATCCGTGTCGGATCCTTCATCTGCCGGCCAGATACGCCACGTCGACATTCTGGCCAAAGAGCGACGGTAAGGATCGAAGAAAGAAGAAGCTGTGAAGGTTTTTAAGAGAGAGAAGAAGAAGATCTCTGATGCTTTGAAGAGAGAGAAGAGAAGAAGATATGGCCATCGACTCAGAGAAAGAAGAGAAGAGGAAGAGAAAAAGAAGAAGAAGAAGAAGAGAGAGAGAGAGGGGGGAGAGTAGCTTCGCTTGGTCACGTGGGTTTCTGTCTGCTTTTTGGGTCTTCTCACTTTTGTCTCCTTTTTGACAGCCTTTTTCACAGGCTTTTTTTTTGGTTTTTTTCCTTTTCTTCCCCCCCCAACTTTTTGACATTAACTTATAAAAAAAGAACAAAAAATATCTAATTCGAAATAAAATGTATAAAAATGAAAGAATCTATTTATTCTGGGCAGTAATTATATATAATTTATGTAAAATTTATATATACCCGTAAAAAATATATTTAATACTCAATCTCATTTAAAGTATTTTATGTATCTTAAAAAATTTTAGCCGTGTCCCTGTACCCGTGTCCAACTTTTGGATGGTGTCCACGTATCCTGGAATTTCAAAAATAGGCGAGTCCGACACTCGGACACGTACCCGATCCAGACATCGACACCGAGTCCATGTAACATAGCCTTATATAGCTTAATTCCAAAGTTCAAACCTAGGGTTTTAGCATGCCATATCATGCAATTATGTTTGAAGAATCAACTTTGAGTTTTCATAGTTTTTTTCTATTTTATGAAAATTAGATAGTGACTCTTTTGTCGGTGAAACCCTCTATCGAAGGTCGCCAAACTGTCGTCATCTTAATTTTATCCAGATTGTCGAAAATTTCATCTGTCATGCCTTTAGCAGTTCGAGGTTAAAATCAGACTTATATCATGCTAATTTTGACCTTTAATTAATAGGGTCGCATACATATAGTGAGTGTGCGCGTGTACATCCTTTGTATACTACATTATCATATACTGCTTATTAGTTGAGTAATAAACTGAAAGAAGGCCTACTCAAACTTCGGAATCCTTATGCCTTAAGGAAATGAACATACACATTGGAAATGGTTCTCTTATGTTTTTCTTTTTCCTCATTTAAGCTACAAATTTGTGGGTTAGTCTAAAGCTAACTGAGCCACTCTCTTAGTCGTTAAAAGTTTACAAACCCTTAACGAAATGGCTTAGTTGATTTGATACTAGTCAGTAAACTGTAGCTTACATTTGGGTGACCTCAAAAGCTATTTCAGTATGGGGCATAATACTTAAGATATTACCATATCAGGAGCAGTCATGTCAACTTTCCTTTGTCTTCAAATATTTTCTTAGTCACATTATAGCTTTTTTGCATTTTCATACTTTCATCTTGTTTTCCAAGTCTACGGGACTGATAGTTTATAGGGTTCTGAATAGGTCCCAAACATCTGGTAGTAGTGCTATGAGTCTTCTATACTTCCCTAGAAGTCATTTGGGGTGCTTGAACTAGACTACTGACATGAATTATATGTTGAGACTTAATATTAACCTTGAGAAGGTGGTCGCTTATTACTAAAAATATCGACTGAAGAGGACCAGTCTAGATGATTTTCGGCATTTAATCACTTCAATAAAAATAAAAAAGTTGGACGGCTTTGTTGTAAAATCACCAGTGACACTAGAAGTGCTATCTGATGTCATGTATTTTGAAGATTGCTTGATTTCTTTCATCTCTTTATCCCTTGAGAATTGCTTGATCACTTTTATCTCTTGAGATATTGACAAGTTCTTGATTACCTTCCTTTCTTTATGTCTTGCATTTCCCGTGATTAGGGATGGTCAATGTCCTGAATATAGTGGGGAGGAACAAGCTATCTGTGCCGTTGGCCTGGCCAAAGCTAAATCTGGTGTCTTTATTGAGGCTATCCAGTATCTATTAGTCCTGGCAACTCCTGTCGAGGTAGCAACAAACCCTTTTCCTTAATTTGTTGCCTTGTGCAATAATGATTTCACTGCTTTCTAAGTTTGTTTCAATTGCTATCAATGTGAGAAGTTATTTTGGACGATGCCCCTCTGCACAAAAGAAAGAACCTTCTACACACATCGACTGCATCATTGCAATGTGGATGGTTTCAGTATTTTCCTTAGGTCAGAACCGAACCGCATCCAACCGTCTAGAGGACCGGTTCAACGGGTCAGCTGCTTTTACTGGTGTGATGTTTTGCCTTTGTATACAACATATATTGTGTATGAGTTGTGTCTTATCAAGTGAAAGGCGTGCTTTGATGGCTCAAGGCTGGTTCTGCCAAGTAAACGACAAGGGGTCATTCCTGGAACAGCGTTATCTCTTTTAAGATGCTCACTATATTAGGCCCCCTACCTTTTAAACCCCGCAAACTTTCCGCTATTTATTTGGTTACATCCAAAAAAGAGGTGGATTACCCAGTTCTTGCCAGGTGAGATGCAGTTTCGCTTTGTTTCATGAAATGAACCAGCGTAGAGGCCGGTTCATGGTTCAACCGGTTGAATTGGCTGTCCTTTTCGGTCTATTAACTATGGTTCACTGGTCGGCCGACAACTACTTACACACAATGTTCCTCTTCTCGCATTCAGTCCCACAAGATAGCATGCACAAATTCAAGCAAAGCCTGCAATATATAACACAAGGACATAATTGCCTCAGATTATCTATGCGCAAAGGAAGCATAACAAGTCAAAAGGCGCTAGCAATGTCCACATTGGCTTTTTAACTTTACAAGGACATTGGGTAGATTAAGCCAGTATGTGCACAAGTGATGTACCTTCACCGGTAAGTAAAATTTGAATTTCCAGTAGGCAGCTATGTTACATGGACTCTGTGTCGGTGTCCTGATTGGATTTGTCAATTTGGAGATACACGTCCGTGTGTCAGATTCGCCCGTTGTCGGTCTTACAATTCATGATCTTAACAACTTGAGAATCAAGTATTATTTTTGTGGTCAATGACAGTCAGCATTGAACCAATTTTGAATGACATCTTACTTGCAAGATATTCCGGTTCTAGTGACGCTTCTACCCCGAACCTCTCTCCCAAACCTTGCACCTGCTCCCACCCTAAAACCCACTATACCAGCAACGAAGCCTTGCTGGAACTCGCAGCCGCTCCCACTCCCAGCCACGCTTTGTGCAACTAAGAGTGAGGAACGTAGGTTCTTCTTTGTTTCTTCTCCCTCTTCTATATCCCCGACTTCTTGTTCAATCACAAGCAACGCTTCCCTCAATCTTCTTCGTTTTTGTACTTCTTTCTCTGGTTGGGGTAGGGGGTGGGGGAATGGTTGAGAGTAGCACTATGTTAAAATTGCTGAATTGTGACCTTAGGTCACGTTTCCGAAAAACTGCGGTAACAGCATCCAATAGTGGAGCTAAGGGTGTGTACATCAACCGTCCCTAGTACCCGCAAGGCGGAAGGCTCTTCAAAATCTGAAGTGACTCCTTCGAAGAAATCCCATTAATGTTAAAAATAACTTCACCCATTTGATTGAACGTGGAGACACATCAATGAGAACCAAATCAAGTTGCACCATCACCAAGTGCACTAACAATTGAGTGCAAATCGCTACAATATTTCGAAAGACGAATTGCAAGGGGGAAGAATTGAGCCTAAGACCTTGCCCAAGCAGAATTCTGATACCATCTTAAGTTGCTATCTCATTTAAACTACATTTGCCTGTTGATTAGTACCTATTCAGCCCTTCAACTTGTTGAGTAGTTTGACTATAGGTGCTTCTGTGTTCTTTTATAAGTTCAATATATGTTTTGTCTTTTTGTAGGTTTTGGTCTTCATCTTTATTGTGCGTGGATATGATTCGTGGTTCTTCGATGACAGTCAAATTCTGTTTTCCTCTTTCTTGAAAATTTTGAATGTTCTATGTTAACTTTAGCATAATTGTGTAAAAGCAGAAAATAATTTCGTCATCCAATTAATTTCAATCAATATCCTGTGCTAGCAGTTATCATGGCAGGCAGGTTAATGGAACTTTTTCCTTCTATTGTGATCAGCTGATTCTTGTTGGAGTATGCTGCTCAGGAATGGGTGATGGAAGTGATCCATGTGCAGAGGTTTCGCTGCAGCCTCTGCCAGAGTATTCAATACCATCTGATGGAGTGACTATGACATGTATTACTTGCACTGATAGAGGTCATGTTTTCTTGGCTGGCCGTGACGGCCACGTGTATGAATTGCAATACACGACTGGCTCCGGCTGGAATAAACGCTGCCGTAAAGTTTGCCTAACTGCAGGTGTGGGAAGTGTCATCTCAAGGTATCTTATGGTGTTATAAGTTTTTTCAAGTATCAAGCATTAAGGTATAAATTTCATCCATCTGTTGCATTCCTGTGCTCTAAAATTCTGTCATTTCTCAAATATCAGGATGCAGTCCAGGTAGTTGAATAGTGCTTTAAAACCATATCAGTAAATAATCCTGCAACTGCTTTTTTAGAACTTCAATCTCAAGAGCTTCATTTTGCTTCTAATTTTAGACGGCCTTGTATATCTTTCCTAATTCAGGTGGGTCGTACCAAATTTATTCAAATTCGGAGTGATTGACCCCATTGTAGAAATGGTTGTTGATAACGAGAGACATATTTTATATGCCCGTACAGAAGAGATGAAGATTCAAGTCTTTGTGCTCGGCTCAAATGGGGATGGACCTCTTAAGAAGGTGGCTGAGGACAGAAATTTGATCAATCAGAGGGATCCACATTATGGTGGTAGACAGCCAGCAGGATCAAGAGCTCCTTCTCGATCAGCAAAAACAACCATAGTTTCCATCTCACCTCTATCTGCGTTAGAATCGAAGTGGCTACATCTCGTTGCTGTTTTATCTGATGGCAGAAGGTTGTACCTTTCGACCGCTCCATCTAGTGGAAACAATGGAACTGTTGGTAGTTTGGGTGGATTCCGTGCTAATTATCAGAAACCAAGCTGCTTAAAGGTTGTCACAACCAGGCCTTCTCCTCCTCTGGGTGTCGGTGGTGGGCTTGCAATTGGCGCCCTTGCTGGTAGATCTCAGAATGAAGACCTTTCACTGAAAATAGAATCATCATATTATTCTGCTGGGGCTCTTGTTTTGTCTGACTCATCTCCATCAACTGCGAGTTCCCTTCTCTTCGTGAATAGGGATTCTAGCATGCAATCAACTTCATCTGGTAGTTCGGGGACAGGTGCGCGGAGTTCTAGGGCATTAAGGGAATCTGTATCTTCCTTACCTATTGAAGGCAGAATGCTCTTTGTGGCTGATGTGTTAGCCCAACCAGATACAGCAACCGTGGTGCAGTCACTCTACTCGCATTTGGAGTTCTGCGGATTTGATAATTCCATGGAATCCTCTGAAAAGTTGTCCGTGAAACTCTGGGCAAGAGGTGACCTTCCAACTCAACATATATTACCAAGAAGGAAAATTGTTGTGTTTAGTACTATGGGCATGATGGAAGTAGTTTTCAACAGACCAGTTGATATCTTGAGGCGTTTGTTAGAGTCTAACTTGCCAAGATCAATACTAGAGGATTTTTTCAGTCGTTTTGGCGCTGGAGAGGCGGCTGCAATGTGTTTAATGCTGGCTGCTAGGGTAGCCAATGCTGAGAACCCCATCAGCAACGTTGCCGCTGAGAAGGCAGCGGAGGCTTTTGAGGACCCAAGGCTTGTTGGAGTACCTCAACTAGAAGGTAGTGGTGCATTAGCTAATACTAGAACTGGAGCTGGTGGGTTTAGTATGGGGCAGGTTGTTCAAGAGGCTGAGCCTGTGTTTTCAGGTGCTCATGAAGGTCTCTGTTTGTGCTCATCAAGGTTACTTTTGCCTGTGTGGGAGCTTCCTGTTTTTGTTGCAAAAAGTGGCATAGGTCCTGATGCTATGCCTGAAAATGGAGTAGTTATATGCAGACTCTCTGTTGGGGCAATGCAAATCCTTGAAGATAAAATTCGTTCTCTAGAGAAGTTTTTGAGGTCTAGAAGGAATCAAAGAAGGGGACTCTACGGTTGTGTTGCTGGCTTAGGAGACTTGACAGGTTCAATTCTGATGGGATCAGGTTCAGATCTGGGTGCTGGCGACCGGAGTATGATACGTAATCTATTCGCGCCCTATGCTCGAAGTGTTGACTCTAATGAAGGTGGCACATCAAATAAAAGACAGCGTCTTCCATGCAGTCCTGCTGAACTAGCTGCCATGGAGGTACGTTGTGCTTGCCGTCCTGTGTTTGTTTTATACGTACAATTATTTGTATTTACGTATGTTGAAGGTATGGCAAACCTGTTGATGTAATCGCTACAGGTTAGAGCAATGGAGTGTATCAGGCAACTGCTCCTCAGATCTGGTGAAGCTCTATTCTTGCTCCAACTTCTATCACAACATCACGTAACGCGCTTAGTTCAGGGCTTTGACGTGAATACGAGGCAGGCGTTAGTTCAGTTGACATTTCATCAGCTAGTGTGTTCTGAGGAAGGTGATCGGCTTGCAACAATGCTTATATCAGCTCTAATGGAGGTACATCACAGTTTGATATTAGTAATACTCTTTACTACAGAAAGCAGCTTTTGGTTTGAGAGAAATTTTCTTTTCTTCCAAAAGAAAATTTTTACAAGCTTATTTTGGGCTCTATAGCATATTTTGGCGCCATTGTGGATCTTCTTCTCACATTGGATTGCATCCATTCCTTCAGTACTACACTGGTCCTGATGGAAGGGGAACAGTTGATGATATCAGTGGTAGGCTACAGGAGGGTTGTCCAAGCTATTACAAGGAGTCCGATCACAAATTCTACTTAGCTGTGGAATGTCTTGAAAGAGCTGCTGCTGCTGCTGATACCGAGGAGAGGCAAAAACTTGCTAGAGAGGCCTTCAATTACTTGAGTAGAGTTCCAGAGTCTGCGGATCTGCGAACTGTTTGCAAACGCTTTGAGGACTTGCGGTATGTTTATCATTTTTTTACTGTTGCCTTCCATACTTGCATTCCTGAAGTTAATGTTCCCTCTAATTTTCACATGAGATGAAAATTGCAGATTTTATGAAGCTGTGGTTTGTTTACCTCTTCAAAAGGCCCAGGCTCTTGACCCTGCTGGTGATGCTTTTGATGAGCAAATAGATGCAGGAATTAGGCAACATGCACTTGCTCTGCGTGAGCAGTGCTATGAGATTGTTACCAGTGCTTTGCGTGCTTTGAAAGGTGGCACTTCACAGAAGGAATTTGGGTCTCCAATCAGACCACCTGCGCAATCTCCCCTTGATCAAGCCTCTCGGAAAAGATATATAAGCCAGATTGTTCAGCTTGGTGTTCAATCATCTGATAGAGTTTTTCATGAGTATCTGTATCGGGCATTGATAGATTTAGGTCGTGAAAATGAATTGCTGGAATACGGAGGCCCTGATTTGGTGCCTTTTCTGCAAAGTGCTGGTCGTGAACCTGTAAAGAGGTTTTCCTTCTTTTCTTTGTTCTTGGTGATTCAAACGAATCGTTTTGTTAAAGTTATTTTAGTAAGACTGAAGTTAGTTTCCTATGCCCCAATGATTCCAAACTTGCATGATGTCTTTGTTAGAACCTTGGACATATTTGTAAAAACGTGTGAATTCTTTTGCAATTGTTTTGCTTTTAGGTTCGGGCTGTTTCTTTGGTAACATCAGCAGCTTCTCCAATGAATCATTCAGGACGACCTGTTCCTTCTAATCAAGCAAAATATTTGGAGCTTTTGGCACGTTATTATGTCTTGAAGCGGCAGCATGTACTTGCATCTCATGTATTGTTAAGACTGGCGGAAAGGCGATCACTGATTGGGAGGATGTCCCAACATTGGAACAAAGGTCATTATTGTCAATTCTTTGCTATTATCAATTTTTTCTTTTCTGTAATGACTTTTGAGTTGCCTGGATATAGAAATTGGAGCCGCATTCATGTCTAAAGCCATGTCAAACACGGAACTTCTAGAAGAAAGGCGTTAGCACCACTCTACTTGTTAATTTAGAGAAGGAGATAAAAAATTAAAAAGGTGAAGAAATGAAGTCGTAGGCATGACTGCCAGGACTGAAGTATTCTATTTACGCTGTTTAGTATAAGGAACATTGTAACTGCAAAACAGTTACAAGTTACGGCAATCATGGGTGATATGTTACTGTAAGGGATTGGTATCGGCAGCCACCAGACTAGAAGCATATTTAAGTCGCTTATGAGACATAAAGTACATCAAGTGGCTGTATCTCTGAGATATCTTTGTAACGTTGCCTAAAA